>JARWIR010000004.1:59825035-60425035 GCA_029959085.1 Nemophila menziesii
TCCTATTACAAATGTGGTGGGGGCAAAGGTGTGATAATTAAATAGATAAATACATATAATAATAAAGAGCACACACCCTTGAGAACCACGGAACTCACTGCAAGTATCACAGATCGTTTGCAAGTTTTAGTGATAAGTTAATTCGTTCGCAGGGATTTAATCCGTTAGATCTACTTATATTTAACAAGCGTAGATGAATTTAGATGTTTTAGAATAAAATATAAAAAGATAAAATAATATCTAACGCAAATAAATAAATAATGAAAACAAATAAATAAATATGAATGTAAGTCTAGATGAATTAAGGTTATCAATATGAGTCTATTACTAACTTGTTATTCTAACTTGTCACAGATTAAGCATTATATATTAACCAGGATTCTAAATTCTACCTAGCCTTTTCTAGGCTTAGGAACAACCTCTCCACTACCAAGGTCTTGGGTAATGATTGGTGATTAAATCAAACCTTTATGGCTATCTAGTTAGGCAAAGGATCAAAACTAGACGATTATGTGGTGTTGTCAATAACTAAGAATAATCCTAAGATTGACCAAATCTAAGGATGTAACAATAAATCAAAACACATAATAACAATATACGCCAAGCTCAATCAATTAAAATAACAAATAGTATTTATGAATGTAGACAAAATAATAATCCAACAATTAAAAGTAAAACTTACAGAATAAAAGCTTAGATATATGGTTGAGCATAAATCTATAGCTAATTACCCTAAATATAGAGAAGGTGAGATGTAGAAGAGGAGTTTGTCACTCTCCAACTTCTTCTTCTTGTCTTCTTCTTTAGGTCAGCTTGCTTCTTGGATGAATAGCTTGATTCTAAGGATGAATATGAATTTAAAGACTAAGCTATTATTTAAAAGTGAGAAAATACAAGTAAGGACTAAGCCTAAGCTTGAAACTGAGCAAGGACATGTTTACAATGGTATGAGGGTGTATTTATAGGTGTCTTGGAAGCCCTAATTCGTTTTCTTGAAGGATAAGTAAGTGGTGGACTCCAAGCCCAACTCTAATTCGTATGGAAATAAAGATAAACACTGCTGGACCGTTTTGAGCATATCTTCTTCGTTATTGGCCGGTTTGAGCTCCATAAGATACCAAAAGAATCGCAACAGAATTATCTTGACCCTTAAGAAGGAAATTACCAAAATCGGCCTATTTCTTAGGTAAAAACGCATATCTTTAGACGTGTGCTGCAGAATCCCAGATTAAGGCAGTTTTTCCTTTTCCATCTTTTTAGCTTTTATTTCCTTATCTCCAATTACCATGCTAATCTCTTTCGATAAGTTGTTGTCTTTGACTTGGACTCTAATTAAGCTCCATAATTATCTTTAAAGCTTCACACTAAATAAATAATTAAACCCAATATGCTCTAAAAATATTATTTTACTAAATCAAGACTCAAAATAGGAAAGTGTAGCATTTCTCAAGAAAATCGACTATAATGACTTCTAAATCACTAAAAATGATGTCTCATCCTAATATAAATATATCACAAATGAGGAGACATCAAGACCCCCAACTCAAAGTTGTATCGTCCCGATACAATAAAGATAAAAACAAAGGGAAGTCTCTAAATACACACCTAGGTCAATTAAGCACAGAGGGAAGAAGATAGCAGAATATGGATAATAGACTCAAAGCAACTACTCAGAAAATTTCATGTAATAATATTCACAAACTACATACCTGTACACTTCTCATATCCACAATCAACACGGCTTGAATTCAATATTAGATTAGCTTCGCAATGTAAGAAGGAGAGGAACTTTACTCAAGTCATCAAGGAAGCTATAGATTGTTCATCGAACTTCACTAGTATCCAAAGATCCACTTAACTACTCTCTATTGGTTCAATCACTTCTCGATTACATAGCAAAGAATAAAAAGGTCTTTAAGGTTGTAATTTAGGCTTAGGGACGGTATGATAGTATATTTGGATAATTTAGAGTGAGCTTTTGGCTCTCTCCTCACTAGCCATCAACGAATCGCCCTAGAGCTTGAATTACTCTCATAAAACGTTTCTCACTCAACCCAATGATTTCTTGATGCACAATTTAGCATCCCCAATAACCCAATTAAAGCATAAGATGTTCACATAAAAATTCCACTTTGCCGGTCCGAATATATATATTTTCTTTTCAAATCAATTTTTTCTTTTGTATAGCCATGACTCTCTTTTAATGTTGAGATATCACGCTATTTTCCTCATATATATATATATATATTTTTTTTTCTTTTAATGCCCTTGTTGGCAAATTTAGCTCGTAGCTTCTTTTTCATTCACTATTACCCCGGCAAAGGGTTACAATACAAGTCTGTGAATCATCATCAATATAAATAACAGAGCACAATCAATAAGCTCAAAAATCCCATCCCAATAATATTTCCCATAATGGTGGACCCACCACCCCAAACTCAAGCTCTAAAACAACTGTCTATGCATCGCGATTCGAGTGCGGGTCATATGGAAAAGTCCTAAAATCTAAAGGGATATGGCTTATAATGTCGCTAAATAAAAAGGCTTTAGAAAGCCTAGAAGGGGCTGAGAAGGATATAGCATAAAATCAAAATTAACATGGTGAGAAGGTATAAAAAGGCTTCAAGGGCTTCAAATATGAAAGAACCGCCTTAATCACTTTCTACACTATGTAATTTCGTTATTCTCTTACCTTTAGCACTTTCATCAAATGGTTTATCAACTAGCTTGGATCTCACGTCCTACACACTTCTCAAGGTTCCCTGAGATCGAACATACTTTCTATCGCATTGCTCACTAATCTTTTCTTTACTATCAATGTGTGTTTTCCTGCAAATACTTCAAAGCATACAAAATAAAATAGCTCATAAACATACCACTTTCTATCATTAACTCACTGAGCTTATGCTTTCAATCTATTAAACACACTCTACATACATCTAAACCTTCTCATAAAAATTTTAATTTTAAAAATTTTAATTTTACCTAAAAAACAGAAAAATGGAGATGAGAGACAACGAATCCCCACACCCCCAACTCAAAAATGAGCCGTGTCCCCACGACTCGAAAAGAATCGAAAATAAAATAAAAGAAAATTAAAATTTCACAGATATTGCACACATAGAAGAGGTAAGGAAGAAAGAAAACATACTCTTCGAGGCTATTTACCTCGCCTAATCAATACCCGGAATAGGGTGCAGTGCTTTCATGTATGTAAATTTCTATTATCACCAATTTGGCTTTCCCTTACATCTTCTTATGCTCCATCCCAATCAATCACACTCTAGAAATCTCTTGTTTATCTTCTTCCAACTTTGCTCTTGAATAATCTCTCATGTGAAGGTGTTTATCCAGGAATATGTTTTGAACATAGCTACTAGCGTCCCAGAAGCTCTTGTTCATCTTAGGTTAAAGGACTATCGATTGTAGAGGTTGTGGTGTCTTCCTTATGAAAGTTTAAACCTTTTTGTTCTTTGAATTCACCACAGCTAGCTTTCCTCTATTCTCTTGATCCGATTTACCTTGTAATTTATTCCCAAACTAGTACCCATCTCAATTGAAATCTTCTAGAGCTTACCCAATACCTTGCTTTGATTCTTCATATCCCTTAACACTTGATAATTTCTCTATTCTCTTTATCATCTCTTTTGACCCCCAACTCAAAGCTTTGAACACTCTTGAAATTTGTAACTTAATCATAGGTGGAACAAGCTTTTTGGGTTAGGAAAGGTGTTAGGATGATAATTCTCCATGTGGGTGTGATGGAATCAAGCTTAATGATATGGGTTTAAGGATTTTGAGAAGAAGAATTTGAAATTCATGGTTTCTAGGTGTTTTGATGTTATTTGGGTGGTTGAATCTTCTATGTAATGATGTAAGGAAGGATTTTGGATGTTAATTCATGGAGATTTGGTAGTGTTTTGATGTTAGGTGAAGGTTTTTATGAGCTTTAATGGAGTTCGGAGAGGTTTGGAGAAGAGAAATAGGTTTGAGGTTTATAAAATTTGGAATAATGGCTTCATACCTCCTTTATACACTCAAATCCGTAACTTTCTCTCTTTGGCGGCGCCGTGCGGACCATCCCTGCGGACTAGGGGTGTACCGCGGGGTACACTGCAGCATCTGATACTCGAAATTTTTTACCCACTGGATAATACCCGTGGTACTACCCGTGGCACGCGTTTTTGGCTCGCGGACCATGGTGCGGACCATGGGATCACCGCAGGGGTACTCCGCGCCTCCTTCATCAAAATACCCGTGGACCTACACCGTGCCACGCGTTTTTGACCTGCGGACCAGGGCACGGTGCAGGGGGGTAGTCCGCGGGGTATTTTTTCTCGGTTTTGGACAAGACCCGTGGTGCGACCCGTGGTACGGGTTTTTACCCTGCGGACCATGGCTGCGGACTAGGGGTAGTCCGCGGGGGTAGTCAGCGCAGGGCATTCTTCCGCTCCGAAAATTTTTGCTCGCGTCCCTAACTCGATTTCTCCAATTCCTACACACCAAAAACACTAATACCTTTCTCAAATATGCATTATCAACTAAAAACAACTAAATTAAATATAAATTAAAAACGTAAAAGACATGAAAGCTAAAAAAACTACGGGTTGTCTCCCGTACAGCACTTTTGTTTAACGTCTTTCAAAGTTAGACGTGTTACCTCGGTTATTTCTTTTTATAGCCTCCCCAGCAGTGAGTGAGATGATTAACGCTTATCAACTTGAGCTTGCAACCTTCGATAGCCTTTATTTCGACCACTCCTTCTAAGATGATTTGCGTGATAATGTATGGTCCCTTCCAAGAACTGTTATGTTTGGGGTTGGGAGGTCTCCATGCTACCTCGTCTCCTACCCCAAACTCAATCTTTTTCTCCATATTTTCTTGGGAGCTTACAGGTTCTGGCTTCTTGGTTACAACTCTGATTGGATATAGTTCTTTTGACTCATTCTTCTTTTTCTTCTTTCCCGAAACATAGAACGTTTCAGAGTTATCTTCAATACGGAGAGTCACGGTTCCTTCATTCACATTCACTATAGTATCGCTAGTGGCTAGAAATGGACGGCCAAGAATGAATGGGACGTTCTTATCTGCTTTATAGTCAAGAATGATAAAGTCCGTTGGAATAACAAGGTAACCTACTTGAACGAGTACATCCTCAATTACTCCCCACGGTTTTGCTGTTGATTGATCCGCAAGTTGTAACGTTACGAATGTCAGTTTCACATCACTAATACCAATCTTCTTGAATATACTTTTGGGCATGATATTCACACTTGCCCCTAAATCACACATGGCTTTTCCATAATATATCCCACCTATTCTGATTGGGAGGTTAAACTCTCCAGGATCTTTATGCTTTGGTGGTAATCTTCTTTGAACTCGTGCTGATACCCCTTCATTAATTGCTATAGATTTGGCTCTTATGAATCTTTTATTATTGGAGAGTGCCTCCATAAAGAATTGATCATAGTTTCTCCTTCCTTCCATAGCTTCGAGTAAAGGGACGTTAATTTTTACTTGTTTTAACGCCTCTATACACTTCTGATGTTGCTCCGTGGGATAGTGGCAATGTATGGGTGTTTGTCTTGCTCTACTTCTCTCTTCAATTCTTGGTTCATCAACCACTCTAGGCTTCTTAATCTCATCATGTTCAACTTCTTTTACCCAATCTTCAACAATTATCTCATCTAAGTTCATCCGACTTACGTTTGACTTGTTTGGTAGAACGTCCCCTTTTGAGGGAGATGGTAGCGCTTTGGTGATTATCTCACCGTGTTCTTTAATCTTTTGAGCTTGAAGACTAATAGTCTTAACCTTATCGTTAACGTATTGGATCTTCTTCATGTTAGATGTTGTATCTTGGGTCAATTGTAGGAGTTGACTTTGTATTTGTTCTATGATTGTAGTAAGCCGCATCACATTCTTCTCTAAAAGTTGATTATGTTGTTTAAGATCTTGATTCTGTTGTTGCAGGCTTTGCACTACTGATGCATCGATCTTTGATTCAAGTATGCTCATATTGTCCTTCGAGAAGTTGATGAATTGACTAATAGTCTCTTTTAACTCAGTGATTTCTTCTTGAGGACGTGATTGAGCTTGACTTACATTATGTATATTGCAGCCAGGTGGATGATTAGCGTGATTTCCATAAGCTTGTTCTTGTAGGTATAACTGTTGAGGTGGCTTTGGGATGCTTTCCTTAACAGTTATGGCGAGTTGTTGTATTTGATCTTGCAAGCTTGAAATCCTTGCTTCTTCTTCTTCGTTAGTGGTAGGAGTTTGTTTTTGTGGCCAACTCATGTTGTTCTCAACGATTGTTTCCATACCACTCTTTGCTTCTTTTGGATCCATAGAGACAAAACTACCACGACCCATACCATCTGCTCTTAGCCTTGTCTCTCTATCGAGTCCATTATAGAACATGGATAATTGTAATTGTGCCGTGTATCCATGTAGCGGACATCTTGCCAACATCTTTTGAAATCTCGTCCATGCTTCGCCAACACTCTCTCCGGCTTCTTGTAAGAAATTCATAGGTTCCAATAGTTCCTTCACTCGCATACTTGTAGGATAAAATTTATCAAGGAATCTTTCTTGAAGCTTGTCCCAATCGGTTATTAGCTCGGGAGGTTGATCATCGAACCAATCGCTTGCTTTCCTGGTCAAGAAAATTGAAACATTAAATAATACATCTGTTCTTGTGTAACACCTTCATTAATGTAGGCATCACAGAATTGCATGAATTTTTAAACAGATCTAACCGGATCTTGATTTGTATCACCATTAAATTTCCCATAGCTCGCGAATTGATTAATTAAATCAGGATCAGGCTTGAATCTAATGGCTTAGATAGTTGGGACGCGAATCCCAATGCGTTGAACTCGAAATTTACTAGGTAAACCTAGCTCTAACCGTTGATTATCCATCTAAAATCCTGAGAAAGACTAAAACAAAAAGAAAGCGTAAAACTGAAAACAAATAAAAACTTCTACACTAAATAAACACAAAATAGATTTAACTTAAAGATAAATCCCCGGTAGCGGCGCCAAAAACTTGGTGGGGGCAAAGGTGTGATAATTAAATAGATAAATACAGATAATAATAAAGAGCACACACCCTTGAGAACCACGGAAGTCACTGCAAGTATCACAAATCGTTTGCAAGTTTTAATGATAAGTTAAGTTCGTTCGCAGGGATTTAATCCGTTAGATCTACTTATATTTAACAAGTGTAGATGAATTTAGATGTTTTAGAATAAAATATAAAAAGATAAAATAATATCTAACGCGAATAAATAAATAATGAAAACAAATAAATAAATATGAATGTAAGTCTAGTTCAATTAAGGTTATCAATATGAGTCTATTACTAACTTGTCACAGATTAAGCATTATATATTAACCAGGATTCTAAATTCTACCTAGCCTTTTCTAGGCTTAGGAGCAACCTCTCCACTACCAAGGTCTTGGGTAATGATTGGTGATAAAATCAAACCTTTATGGCTATCTAGTTAGGCAAAGGATCAAAACTAGACGATTACGTGGTGTTGTCAATAACTGAGAATAATCCTAAGATTGACCAAATCTAAGGATGTAACAATAAATCAAAACACATAATAACAATATACGCCAAGCTCAATCAATTAAAATAACAAATAGTATTTATGAATGTAGACAAAATAATAATCCAACAATTAAAAGTAAAACTTACAGAATAAAAGCTTAGATATATGGTTGAGCATAAATCTATAGCTAATTACCCTAAATATAGAGAAGGTGAGATGTAGAAGAGGAGTTTGTCACTCTCCAACTTCTTCTTCTTGTCTTTCTCTTTAGGTCAGCTTGCTTCTTGGATGAATAACTTGATTCTAAGGATGAATATGAATTTAAAGACTAAGCTATTATTTAAAAGTGAGAAAATACAAGTAAGGACTAAGCCTAAGCTTGAAACTGAGCAAGGACATGTTTACAATGGTATGAGGGTGTATTTATAGGTGTCTTGGAAGCCCTAATTCGTTTTCTTGAAGGATAAGTAAGTGGTGGACTCCAAGCCCAACTCTAGTTCGTATGGAAATAAAGATAAACACTGCTGGACCGTTTTGAGCACATCTTCTTCGTTATTGGTCGGTTTGAGCTCCATAAGATACCAAAAGAATCGCAACAGAATTATCTTGCCCCTAAACACGGAAATTACCAAAATCGGCCTATTTCTTAGGTGAAAACGCATATCTTTAGACGTGTGCTGCAGAATCCCAGATTAAGGCAGCTTTTCCTTTTCCATCTTTTTAGCTTTTATTTTCTTATCTCCAATTACCATGCTAATCTCTTTCCATATGTTGCTGTCTTTGAATTGGACTCTAATTAAGCTCCATAATTATCTTTAAAGCTTCACACTAAATAAATAATTAAACCCAATATGCTCTAAAAATATTATTTTACTAAATCAAGACTCAAAATAGGAAAGTGTAGCATTTCTCAAGAAAATCGACTATAATGACTTCTAAATCACTAAAAATGATGTCTCATCCTAATATAAATATATCACAAATGAGGAGACATCAAAATGCCAAAGGTACGCTTCGATTAGATGCGGAAACTGCACACTCAACTCAATTATCCGCATTAGAGAATCAAATTAAAGATATTAAGTTTGAGATGCAGAGAAATTTAGCCGCAGCAAATGTAGTGCAAGAAGCACAAGGTTGTCAATAGTGTGGGGTTACAAATCATACATGGGAAGAGTTCGACAGAAATCTAGCATCTGTTTATTTCATATCCAACCGAGGAAATTATCAATTTGGTAACAGAAATCATCCGGGTATGCAATATTCAAATCCACTGGGGGCCGCTAATCCTGGTCATTGTCCACCTCGTCCCCAGAATAACTCTTTCCAACCAAGAGGTCAATATCAAAATCATAATTATAATCGACCTGCCCCTCCACAACAACCTATTAATGATGCATATACCGAGACGTTAGCTCAGAAAGCTATACCACAATATCCTCAAGAAGGAGCTGAGGATGATCAACAATTGAAAATTTATGGATCTTATGACCACTAATATGCATTCACAGAGAGAGAAGTTACGAGAACAAGAAGCTTCCATTCAGATTTTAGGTACTCAAGTAGAACAAATGAATAAAGTTCTTACAAATATTATCAAACAAAAAGAATTGAAGGCTATCGAAGGAGGTGATGCCAATGTTGGGTTCGCAGCTTGTAAGGCTATTTGCCTTGAGACTGAAGAAAATAAGGAAGTACCACATGCTACCGAAAGTGCCGTGGAAGTTCCGAGTACCGAAGAAGAACCAACCAAGTTTAGACCCGTGGACTCTAACTTATTTGGAGATGATGTGGAAGAAGATTCAGAAAAATCCGAATTTATACAGCTTCTGAAAGATATGCAAGAAGAGATTAGATCGGTTATGGAGTTACAAGCTGAGCAAGCTAAAGAAAACGAGGAAGAAGCCTCAAAATAACCAAGAGTTGAAGTTGCACCTACTGTGCAAGAAAAGAAAGAAGAAGAGAAGGTGGAATTGCCACCAGTTGTTCAAATAGTGTCATCAACCATTCCTGATACAAATCCGAAAGGTGACATTGAACTCAAGACATTTGTAGAGGCGTACACTCCTGAAAATATTAATGCCCAAATGCTTGAGATAGCAAAGAAAGGGCTTACATCGCAACAAGTATACACGCAAGTTATTCCTGAGAAAGAAGCGAGTGTAGAAGCCAAGAGAGAGTCTGTGAGAGTCTCAAGAAGAATAGAAAAAGAGTTACCATTGAAGCTCAAAGATCCTGGAAGTCTCAACCTTCCTATTCAATTAAATGGTATACTCAAGACGAAATCCATGTACGATGTGGGATCAGGTGTGAATATTATGCCAAAGTCCGTGTTCAAGACACTTGAACTTCAGAAATCAGAGAAAGAATGAGTGAAGTTGCAGTTTGCTGACAACTTAGTTACCAAGACATAGGGAACAGTGTAGGATGTTCTAGTCCGATCAGGTAATATCACCATCCCTACTGTCTTTGTTATACTTGATTTTGATGCAAATAAGCAGGTTCCAATCATACTTGGAAGGCCTTTCATGGACACAAGTTAGAGCATAATAGATTTCCAAGAAGGGACGATTACCTTTCATGCTAAGAACATATTTGAGACATTCTATGTCTTGGGTAAGAAACCAAAGAAATCAAATCCCACCGTTCCTATCATCCATAGTCTTTCGCATCACAAAGTCCCTAAAGAGAAGATCCATGAAAAGTCTGTGGAAACATTGAGTTTGGGGTTGGCCATGAATTTCTATGGAAATCCCACAAACCAGAAAATAGGCCAAGAAGTTACAAAAACTCGTGGATGGGACCATTCATCGTCACTAAGGTTGTTTCAGCTAAGGTGATAGAGATCAGACCCAAGAAGGGTATTAAGCACATATTATTTGACGTTCATAGCCTTGCTCGTTGTTCGAGAGACTATATTCTCAAATCTTGATAGAGGTAACGCGTCTAACTTTAAAAGACGTTAAATAAAAGTGTTGTACGGGAGACAACCCGCAATTTTTTATGTTTTTATGTTTTTAATTTGTATTTAGTTTAGTTGTTTTTATTTGATATTGCATATTTGAGAAAGGTATTAGTGTTTTTGATGTTCAGGTGTTAAAGAAATCGAGTTTGGGAGGAAAAATGGATTTTTTGGGAGCATTATGACCTGCCACCGGCATGCCGGCCAATACCGCCGGTAAGCCGGCAGGTCAGAAACCCGAGGCCTCGTGTCTTCATCAAGTGTTCATTATAGAAAGTTGATTTTTAAAGGATGACAACACCGGTATGCCGGTCAGACCAAAACCCGAGCCCACGTGTGCATGCTTCGGGTATTTTGCCGTAACATGGGTTTCAAGTAGCAGCAGCACCGGTATGCCGGGCCATATGGCTGGTATACCGGCCAGCGCCGCTGGAGAGAGAAAAAAGTTGTGTTTTTAGGTTATAAAGAAGAGGAAGGTTAGTATATTGCGAATTTTACAATCCTTGAGGCTCTCTTTCTTCTCCAAACCTCTCCCAACTCCATTAGAGCTTCATCAAACCTTCCCCAAACATCAAAACACTACCCAATCACCATAGAAACACATCAAATCTTCTCTCCACATCATTAAAAAGAAGATTCAACCACCCAAATCTTACCAAAACACATTGAATTGAAGAATCAAAAGCTTAAATTTCAAAAATTAATCCTACAATTTCTTAGATCCATATCAATTCATCAAGAATTCATCTTACCCACATAGAGATTCATCATCAAAACACCTTTACTAACCCAAATAATGATTGTTCTGTTGGAAAAAATAACAATCTCACTGTTTTAAAAGTAGAGAAATGGAATTCCAAAAGTAAAACAAAAGATAATATTCAATTAAAGTAATACTACACTATTACAATAAATTGAAAATAACGAAACTTACATGGAAAATAAGAGAAAAGAACTATTACATGGAATGTAAAATGGTGTTAAAAAGATATTCCGGTCGTGCCGGTTATCTCTAACAAAAAATTCTACTCTATAGAAATATTATATCAGAAAAGCCTTTTCTGATTATTAGTTTCGTTTTACATATGCTATTCTATAAATTCTCTAGAATAGTTATTTCCTTTCTTTCTAGAAGTGTTTTTTTCTTCCTATTCTCTCTAGAATATTTTTTCCATTCTCTCAAGAATACTTTTTTTCCTCTTCTCTTGAAATGAAAGTGACAAAGTCACTATTTATAGAAGAAAAGACAAGACAAGAAAACCGTCACATTAATGCTCGTCAATGCTCATTAAAGTCGTCCGTTTTTTTCTTTATCAAGTTTTTGTAACTCCCATAACAACTAATAGATAAAGAACCATTATTCCTTCATGAAGAATAAGGAATTATTTGAAATTAAATAATTCCAATAGTTTTTTTTCCTCAAATTATAATGTGTGACTAATAACCACAAATAATATTTTTCACTCTTCCAAGAACATGAAAGGATTATTTAAAATAAATTATATTAAAGAATAATTCCAACAATCCCCCACTCATGTTCTTTGGAAAAGAAGGTGATAAGGTTTCCATAAATAACAGCATTTGGGTGAATTGCACTTAAGTGGCAATATCTTTCGATTTGAATTGCCACGTAGTGAAGTGAGGCAACCACCAAATTCCTGTCAAGTGAACGTACTCTTGAACTTGACGGTTTTCGATCGAGACCCCCACAACACATACTCTACCCGGCTGATAGTTACATATTCCTCAAACATCACCCTTTCTATGCACATAGGTGATCTCCAAGAGCGTCTAGCCTTATTAGCCGACTTTCTCGGATTTCGAGATCATTAAGAGCAATAAAGCTCAGCCTCATTATGTGTCTCGCTAATTCATCAAGTCCTTTCTCTTTAGGACCACCCTTACGGGCTATGAATTTGTGGTGATTCTAACAACTCATCCCTTGGGAACATCAAGGATGTCTCCTTGTAATCATATTATGAGCATTATACAACAACCTCGACGGTGAATTCATCAAATCCGTCTCAAAAGGACCACCACACATGGCTATGAATTCATTAAGTATGAGGAATATATAACAACCTAAACGGTGAATTCATCAAGTCCGTCTCAATAGGACCACCACACATGGCTATGAATTCATTAAGTTTTAATTTGCTCATGTATGCACAATTTACATTATATGGATGAGAAGTTAGTGAAGCATATAGATCAATAGTACATCTCTCGTACTTTATTAAATAAAAAAAATAACCCAATGGTCACCACTTGAATCTCTTTACAATATGGACAATACCAAGTTGAGTTTTATTTATTAAGAGCATCATAATCATTATAATTATTTTATATTCATTAAGGGGTACACACCCCCCACAATTCTCTTATTTATGAATACTAGTATTATAAAGATTTTTTTTCCTAGATATTATATCAATGGAGTCAAACCTTTCCAACAAAGTGAGACTAACTAAGGTAAATTCTATAATTGACTCTAACGAATATTTCCCTTAGGCTCATCTTTCCCCACATATTTTATTCACAAATAGAAGAATAAAAGAATTAAGTCCCATGAATGAAAGTACCAAAAGTGGATCATGTCATACACATATTGATAAAAGTGTAGCACAAACGGATCCATCTTTTATTAGGATACTATTTCATTAACATGGTGCCCGTTTAAAAAACACAAAATAATTTCATTAGTTTTCATACTTTATCCCCTTAATCCAAAACCACCAACCCTTCATGTTGCACCATATAGATCTCTTCACATAGATCTTCATTCACACATATATATAATATCCAACTGATATATATTCATGTTTGTGGATGAAATTTAGGGCAACAAGAGTTAAAAAGTGGTAATATAAGGGGCCAAAGTAATCCTTAAACTCATAAAAACGTGGAAACTTAGGGACTTATCCATGAGTCGATTCACTTTTCGACTTGTATGAGACTAATAGATCTTGTTGGGTCATTTTCCGGTGACGTACTTATTCTCATCAGAATCATCACCCTCATGCCTTTTCTGAACCGTTTCACAGATAGTCTTTATTGACTTCTCAACGGCACACATATAAAAGGTGGGGTTCGTCACAATACCTAAGATCCATCCCCTAACCACTGAATTAGCTTTCTTGAACCCAACTTTTAGAGCCAGAAACCTAGCATGGAGTTCTTTAGTATATTCCCCATTGGCCTCAATGGCAGGGAGTACCTCGAGAACAGTAAGGTCTAGTTCATGTTGTTCAAGACATATCAGTGGATTTTGTACCCAACGTTTGTAGTTTGAACCATTGAAAGGCTCCAACATAGTCACGTTGGGAAACGGCCTTTGCATTCAATTATGAAGCAATTGCCGAGATAGGAAAATCCATTTCTAAAAAAAACAACCAGTGATATTACAAGAATATCTTTTTAAATTGTTGGAAAAAATAACAATCTCACTGTTTTAAAAGTAGAGAAATGGAATTCCAAAAGTAAAACAAAAGATAATATTCAATTAAAGTAATACTACACTATTACAATAAATTGAAAATAACGAAACTTACATGGAAAATAAGAGAAAAGAACTATTACATGGAATGTAAAATGGTGTTAAAAAGATATTCCGGTCGTGCCGGTTATCTCTAACAAAATATTCTACTCTATAGAAATATTATATCAGAAAAGCCTTTTCTGATTATTAGTTTCGTTTTACATATGCTATTCTATAAATTCTCTAGAATAGTTTTTTCCTTTCTTTCCAGAAGTGTTTTTTTCTTCCTATTCTCTCTAGAATATTTTTTCCATTCTCTCAAGAATACTTTTTTTCCTCTTCTCTTGAAATGAAAGTGACAAAGTCACTATTTATAGAAGAAAAGACAAGACAAGAAAACCGTCACATTAATGCTCGTCAATGCTCATTAAAGTCGTCCGTTTTTTTCTTTATCAAGTTTTTGTAACTCCCATAACAACTAATAGATAAAGAACCATTATTCCTTCATGAAGAATAAGGAATTATTTGAAATTAAATAATTCCAATAGTTTTTTTTTCCTCAAATTATAATGTGTGACTAATAACCACAAATAATATTTTTCACTCTTCCAAGAACATGAAAGGATTATTTAAAATAAATTATATTAAAGAATAATTCCAACATGTTCAACCAATAATCAAGAGTTTCAATTTTCAAGAGTGGTTAAAGCTTTGAGTTGGAGGTTAATTGAGATGACTAAAAGAACAGAAACATTAGCTACAAAAAAGGAGATGAATAAAAGCAAGGTATTGGGTCAAACTGAGAAGAAATCAAGTGAGAAAGGTTCTAGTTCCAACACAAAAGGTAAAATAGAAAAAGGGTTCCACTTTTTACCAAGAGGAAAACACAACCTCTCGAATTCAAAGGACCTACATCCGAAGACAAAGATAAAGCTTTAAGGCCATGATAGCTTCTGCAGAGAAACAATTAAAGGAACTACCTTTTGCTTATGAGAAAGTATTCGGTGAAGAAATTGGTAGAGGAGAGTACAAGAGATTCATGGAGCTTGGTGAAAGATTGGGTTGGTCTACATTCATGGTAAGATGTTCTTATTTATGTCATGAGTTAGTTTGAGATTTCTATTTAGGCCTCTTTAGCCGAGATAGCGAAAGTTGTGTTACAGTTAGAGGAAAGTTAGTTCCTTTCACAGTTGAAGAGATTAGAAACCACCTCCAGTTAAGAAATTGGTTGGACCATGTAAGTATAGAGAAGCGGTGGATAAACAAATAATCTTTGATTGGAATTTACTTTTTGAACACGTTTTAGACAAAGAGAAAGTGCAATCACATAAGGGAGAATTGAAGGCACCTTGGCCTTACAAATATCTTCAACCGGATGCTAGAATTTGGCACAATTTCCTTATCCCTAATATTTTTGGAAACACAAAATTTTTGGATGTAAGTAAAAAAGAACGCTCTACTTTTGAATTGTATTTTTAGAGGAGAAGAAGTGGATGCGGCACAGTTGATCTTTGAGGAGGTGATACGATTTTCGGTCTCTCCTACGTCGATTTATAATATAAAATATCCTACTTTGATCATGTGTCTTGTGCGGAGAAAGAATGTAATTTTGGGTGAAGAAGAGAAACTTGAATTTAAAAAGAGGAATATTGATAACAATTGGATCATGAAAGTCATGAGAGGAGCGGGATCTACGCAAGTCTCAAAAGAAGAAAATGAGCAAAGTTGGCAAGAGAAGATGGAGGAGCATTTAAACAAAGTCGAAGAAGCTCAAACTTCCTTAGCCGAAGATGTGGCACAAATCAAAGCCAATCAAGTGTACATCATGAAACTCCTTGAGCAATTAAAGAAGGATCCAGCAAATCCTATCTTGGATGTCGATAATGCGAGGCAATAGCCTCGAGAGTATGTTTTCTTTCTTCCTTACCATTTCTGTAAATGCTTTTTCTGCTAATTGTAATTTCTTTTTCGAGTTTTTTCGAGTCGTGGGGACACGGCTCATTTTTGAGTTTGGGGTGTGGGGATTCGTTGTCTTCCATCTCCATTTTAATGTTTTTAGTTAGAAATTAAAATTTTTTGATACATGGGAATTAGATGTAGAATGTGTTTAATAGCGTGAAAGCATAAGCTCAGTGAGTTAATGATAGTAAGTAGTATATTTATGACCTATTTTATTTTGTATGCTTTGAGTATTTGCAAGAAAACACACATTGATAGTAAAGAAAAGATTAGTTAGCAATGCGATAGAAAGGATGTTCGATCTCAGTGAGCCTTGAGTGGTTTGTAGGCCGTGAGATCCAAGCTAGTTGACAAACCCATTTGATGAACGTGCTAAAGGTAAGAGAATAACGAAATTGCATGGTGTAGAAAATGATTAAGGCAGTTCTTTCATTTTGAAGCCACTTGAAACCTTTTAACTTTCTCACCCTGTTATTTGATTTAATATTTTATATCCATCTCAGCCCCTTCTAGCCTTTCTAAAGCCTTTTTATTTAACCACATTATAAGCCATATCCCTTTAGATTATAGGACTTTTCCATATGACCCGCACTCGAATCGCTTTGCATAGACATTTGTATTAGAGCTTGAGTTTGGGGTGGTGGGTTCACCATTATAGGAATTGTTATTGGGTTGGGATTTTTGAGCTTATTAATTGTGCTCCGTTATTTTTTTGATGATGATTCACATGTTTATATTGTAACCCTTTGCTGGGGTAATAGTGAATGATAAAAAGCTAAAAAAAGCATGAAAAGAAAAGAAAAGAAAAGAAAAAAATCTATGAGAAAAAATAGCGTGATATCTTGAACATCAAAAAGAGAGTCATAGCTATACAAAAAAGAAAAAAATGATTTGAAAAGAATATACATTCGGTCCGGCAAAGAGGAATTTTATGCTTTAATTGGGTTATTGGGGATGCTACCTAGTGCATCAAGAAAAATCATTGGGTTGAGTGAGAAACGTTTCATGAGAGTAACTCAAGCTCTAGGGCGATTCGTTGATGGCTAGTGAGGAGAGAGCCAAAAGGTCACTCTAAATTATCCAAATATACTATCATACCATCCCTAAGCCTACATTACAACCTTAAAGACCTTTTGATTCTTTGCTATGTAATCGAGAAGTGATTGAACCAATAGATAGTAGTTAAGTGGATCCTTTGATACTAGTGAAGTCCGATGAACAATCTATAGCTTCCTTGGTGAACTGAGTAAAGTTCCAATCCTTCTTACATTGCGAAGCTAATCTAATCTTGAATTCAAATCGTGTTGATTGTGGATATGAGAAGTGTACATCTATGTAGTTTGTGAATACTATTACATGAAATTTTCTGAGTAGTTGCTTTATGTCCATTCTATATATTCTGCTATCTCCTTTCCCGTTGTGCTTAAATGACCTAGGTGTGTATTTAGAGACTTCCCTTTGTTTTTATCCTTATTGTATCGGGACGATACAACTTTGAGTTGGGGGTCTTGATGTCTCCTCATTTGTCATGAATTAATATTAGTTAGAGACATCATTTTTAATGTTTTAGAAGTCTTTCTAGTTGATTTTCACATGCATTATTATACTTTCCTATTTCTAGTCTTGATTTAATGATTTATTATTTTTAGAGCATATTGGGATTAATCATTTATTTACTGTGAAGCTTTAAAGATATATACGGAGATTAATTAGATGCCAAGTCAATTCTAAGAGATAAAGGAAAGAAGATATGCATGAAAATTGGAGATAAGGAAAAAAAGCTAAAATATGGAAAGATAAAGCTGCCAAGTAAATATGAATTTCACCACCCACGACCACAAATGGGCTTATATATCAAAATAAGTGGGGAATTTGGAAGAACGGTCAAGAGCAAAGTTAAATATATTTCCAAGATGATGAATTTCGACTATTTATACGCGTCAAACGGATAAGTATTGAAGTTGTTATGATCAAAACAAAAACGAGGCTGATTCTATATTTTAGGGTTACGAATTTGAGTTGGGCTAGGAGTCCATTACTTACCTTCTCCTGCAAGAAAACGAATTAGGGCTTCTCTATAACTATAAATACACCCTTATATCACTTGTAAATTACCCTTGCCTCCCATTAATTAGTCCTTAGGTTTATTATCATTAGAATTATTGAAGAGTGCAAGATGAAGTCTTTTATTATTTCTTTTAGTTTATTTCCTTCAGGTATGAACTAATTTTCCCATAGCTTGGGTTTTTCATTATGTATAATCTATGAATTCTAATTTCTTTCTATCTAAGTTTCTTTGGGAATTATATGTTTTAATCTGATATTAGCTGCTTACCCATATATTTGTTTATGTGTTTTGAATTATTGCCTGTCCTAAACCTAATCACTTTAGGCTTTCTTAGTAGTAGTTAGATGGTTACCTTAACTGGGTGTCTAATTATTGAAACGCCACATAACATCTAGTGTCCGATAATGGTCTTGAAAACACCGATTCTAACTAGATAGTCATTAGGGTATATTTTAATCAATATCACCATGTTTGGAGTTGAATTACTTAGGAAGCTAGTGGCGTAGGGTAACCCTAAGTTTAGGCTGCCTCATGGTTGTGTCCGTATCCCACTAGTCGCTCTCAAGGTCTAGGAGAGGGAATTTAGAATCCTAACTAAGCATTTAAGAGCTAATTATCTCACTTATTAACTAGAATTTGATAGAAAGAATTAGAAGGATTAGTGCATACTAGCAAAACCTAAGCTATATCTCTCATCTCATATTTCTTCGTATTTAATTTATTGTCTTTAATTTTCATTAGTTTAATTAATATCCTCTCAATCAATCATCTTTATTTTCTGTCTTTTAATTAATTACTTTCTACTCGTAAATTCTGCTCATTCACGTAACACACTAAGTCCCTGGGAACGAATTCAACTTAAGGAAGTTGCTCAGTGCAAGTGTACGGGTTTCAATAGGCTCATCAAGATCGATAGTCCTTTCAATTGTCGGTGTGATATAAAATCACCATCAAGGAAGTTGCTCCGTGCAAGTGTACGGGTTGCCAAGTAATATAAATAGTAAGTGAAATTGTCTCCACAAGATCTAGATAATTAGTAGAATACTTAGTTCTAGGTGTAGTAAAACATTGTTAAAACATAAGTCAAAAAAAGTAAATAATTTTTGTTTGGTTTTATAATTAATAAGGTAAGACAACTATGATTAACTAAAATCAAATTAAAATAAATAAGTTTTAAGAATAAGAAGAGTAACTCGAGAATTGCTAGTAATCACCACTCGACACGATTTTAACTTTTCTTGGTTTAAGAGAAAATATGGTATTTAACCCCTAAATTGAGTTCAACTATCCTTATAAATTCCTTTCGGTAGATAAGGGGCTTCCATAGTAATCTAACGACCTATGTCGAGTGGCATTACCAAGTATTGAAACCAATAGACTCTTACCCTATTGGTATTTCATTATTTACAACATATTGGATCATTAATGCACATAAATGAATATAAACTATGATCCACAACCCAACCCCCTTTCATACGATAGTTAAGTTTCTATACTAACCTAACTAATTAATTAGATAGTCGTACGCAATTAACAAATTTATATTCAATGGAAATAACAAAAATTTTATTTAAAACAAAAATCCAAATTAATAGAAAATTATGAAATCATTATCTAGGGTTCATAATCTTAAACTTTTCAATTTATAGAAAATTATTTCATAATGGAAAAGATGAAATCAAAAGTAATTAATGTCATGACAAATCAAAAAATATAAAGGTAAAAAAATCACACTAATTAGAAAAATAAAAAGTGTTGCTCTTGAACTCCATTCATTTCCTCCTTCATTTTTCTCTTCTAATAGTGATAAGTGGTATGTTTTTCTAGTTAAAATAAGTATATAAAGGCTCCATAAAATGTTTCAACTCATATGGGTCAACTTAAGTTCATCAACAATGGCCTATTTGACTCTTCTAAATCTAGACATCTTTGGATCTCTTTAGTAAATTGGCGTAAATTTCACATTTTAACTCGTATTTTGACTCCATGATGTCTCCTCATTTGTGATAGATTTATATTAGGATGAGACATCATTTTTAGTGATTTAGAAGTCATTATAGTCGATTTTCTTGAGAAATGCTACACTTTACTATTTTGAGTCTTGATTTAGTAAAATAATATTTTTAGAGCATATTGGGTTTAATTATTTATTTAGTGTGAAACTTTAAGGATAATTATGGAGATTAATTAGATTCCAAGTCAAAGACTACAAGATATGGAAAGAGATAGACATGGTAATTGGAGATAAGGAAATAAAAGCTAAAAATATGGAAAAGGAAAAGCTGCCTTAATCCTGAATTTCTGCACCTACGACCACAAATCAGCTTATATCTCAAGAACGGTGAGGAATTTGGAGAAACGGTCAAGAGCAAAGTTGAAGAGCTTTCCGAGACGATGAATTTGGTGTACTCATACGCGTCAAACGGATGAGTATTGAACCTGCTAGGACCAAAAGAAAAACGGGCCTGATTTCATGTTTTTAGGGTTACGAATTTGAGTTGGGCTTGGAGTCCACTACTTACTTCTCCTTCAAGAAAACGAATTAGGGCTTCCAAGACACCTATAAATACACCCTTATACCATTGTAAACATGTCCTTGCTCAGTTCTAAACATTAGCTTAAATTATAAACAATAGCTTAGTCCTTTACATTAATATTCATCCTTAGAATCAAGCTATTCATTCAAGAAGCAAGCTGACCTGTAGAGGAAGACAAGAAGAAGAAGATTGGAGACTGACAAACTCCTCTTCTACATCTCACCTTCTCTATATTTAGAGTAATTAGCTATAGATCTATTCTCAACCATATTTCTAAGCTTTTATTCTGTAAGTTTACTTTTAATTGTTGGATTATTATTTTGTCTTTAAATACTATTTGTTATTTTAATTGATTAAGCTTGGCGTATATTGTTATTATGTGTTTTGACTTATTGTTACACCTTAGATTTGGCCAATCTTAGGATTATTCTTAGTTATTGACAACACCACATAATCGTCTAGTTTTGATTCTTTGCCTAACTAGATAGCCATTAAAGGTTTGATTTAATCACCAATCATTACTTAGGAATCCCTAGTAGTGGAGAGGTTGCTCCTAAGCCTAGAAAAGGCTAGGTAGAATTTAGAATCCTGGTTAATATATAATGCTTAATGTGACAGGTTAGAATAACAATTTAGTAATAGACTTAGTAATCCTAATCTATTAGACTTACATTCATATTTAGTTATTTGTTTTGTTTATTTGTTTTATTTATTTATTTACATTAGATAGTTGTTCATCTTTTTATATTTTTATTTAAAACATCTAAATTCATCTACGCTTGTTAAATATAAGTAGATCTAACGGATACAATCCTTGCGAACGAACTTGACTTATCATTAAAACTTGCAAACGATCTGTGATACTTGCAGTGAGTTCCGTGGTTCTCAAGGGTGTGTGACTCTTTATTATTATCTTTATTTATCTATATATTTATCACACCTTTGCCCCCACCAAGTTTTTGGCGCCGCTGCCGGGGATTTATCTTTAAGTGAAATCTATTTTGTGTTTATTTAGTGTAGAAGTTTTTATTTGTTTTCAGTTTTACGCTTTCTTTTTGTTTTAGTCTTTCTCAGGATTTTAGATGGATAATCAACGGTTAGAGCTAGGTTTACCTAGTAAATTTCGAGTTCAACGCATTGGGATTCGCGTCCCAACTATCCAAGCCGTTAGATTCAAGCCTGATCCTGACTTAATTAATCAATTCGCGAGCTATGGGAAATTTAATGGTGATACAAATCAAGATCCGGTCAGATCTGTTCAAAAATTCATGCAATTTTGTGATGCCTACATTAATGAAGGTGTTACGCAAGAACAGATGTATTATTTAATGTTTCAATTTTTCTTGACCGGGAAAGCAAGCGATTGGTTCGATGATCAACCTCCCGAGCTAATAACCGATTGGGACAAGCTTCAAGAAAGATTCCTTGATAAATTTTATCCTACAAGTATGCGAGTGAAGGAACTCTTGGAGCCTACAAATTTCTTACAAGAAGCCGGAGAGAGTGTTGGCGAAGCATGGACGAGATTTCAAAAGATGTTGGCAAGATGTCCACTACATGGATACACGCCACAATTACAATTATCCATGTTCTATAATGGACTCGATAGCGAGTCAAGGCTGAGAGCAGATAATATGGGTCGTGGTAATTTTGTCTCTATGGATCCAAAAGAAGCAAAAAGTGGTATGGAAACAATCATTGAGAACAACATGAGTTGGCCACAAGCAAAAACTCCTACCACTAACGAAGAAGGAGATGCGAGGATTTCAAGCTTGCAAGATCAAATACAACAACTCGCTATAACTGTTAAGGAAAGCATCCCAAAGCCACCTCAACAGTTATACCTACAAGAGCAAGCCTATGAAAATCAAGCTGATCAACCACCGAGCTGCCATGTGCATAATGTTAGTCAAGCTCAATCACGTCCTCAAGAAGAGATTACTGAGTTAAAAGAGACTATTAGTCAATTCATCAACTTCTCGAAGGAAAATATGAGCAGACTTGAATCAAAGATCGATGCATCAGTAGTGCAAAGCCTGCAACAACAGAACCAAGATCTTAAACAACATAATCAACTTTTAGAGAAGAATGTGATGCGGCTCACTACAATCATAGAACAAATGCAAAGTCAACTCCTACAATTGACCCAAGATACAACTACTAACATGAAGAAGATCCAATACGTTGACGACAAGGTTAAGACTATTAGTCTTCAAGCTCAAAAGATAAAAGCACTACCATCTCCCTCAAAAGGGGATGTTTTACCAAACAAGTCAAACGTAAAACGGATGAACTTAGATGAGATAATTGTTGAGGATTGGGTTGAAGAAGTTGAACATGATGAGATTAAGAAGCCTAGAGTGGTTGATGAACAAGGAATCGAAGAGAGAAGTAGAGCAAGACAAACACCCATACATTGCCACTATCCCGCGGAGCAACATCAGAAGTGTATAGAGGCGTTAAAACAAGTGAAAATTAACGTACCTTTACTCGAAGCTATGGAAGGAAGGAGAAACCATGATCGATTCTTTCTGGAGGCACTTTCTAATAAGAAAAGATTCACAAGAGCCAAGTCTGTAGCAATCAACGAAGAGGTATCAGCACGAGTTCAACGAAGATTACGACTGAAGCGTAAAGATCCGGGAAGTTTCAATCTCCCAATCAAAATAGGTGGTATATTTCATGGAAAAGCCATGTGTGATTTAGGGGCAAGTGTGAATATCATGCCCAAAAGTGTATTCAAGAAGATTGGTATTAGTGAAGCGAAACCGACATCCGTAGTCTTACAACTTGCGGATCACTCTACAGTTAAGCCGTGGGGAGTAATAGAGGATGTACTAGTTCAAGTAGGTAACCTTGTTATTCCAACGGACTTTATTATTCTTGACTACAAAGCAGATAAGAACGTCCCATTCATTCTTGGGCGTCCATTCCTGGCCACCAGCGATACTATAGTGAATGTGAATGAAGGAACCGTGACTCTTAGTATTAAAGATAACGTTGAAACATTCTATATTTCGGGAAAGAAAAGGAAAAAGAAGTCAAAGGAACTATATCCAATCAGAGCAGTAACCAAGAAGCCAGAACCTGAAAGTCTCCAAGAAACCATAGAGAAAAATATTGAGTTTGGGGTAGGAGACGAGGTGGCATGGAAACCTCCCAACCCCAAACAGAGCAGTTCTTGGAAGGGACCTTATGTTATCACGCAAATTATCTCAGAAGGAGTGGTCGAAATCAAGGCTATCAAAGGTTGCAAGCTCGATTTGGTAAGTGTTAATCATCTCACTCACTGCTGGGGAGGCTATAAAAAGAAATAACCGAGGTAACTCGTCTAACTTTGAAAGACGTTAAACAAAAGTGCCCTTTGGGAGACATCCCATATTAATTTTTATGTTTTTATGTTTTAGTTTTAGTTTAGTTTAGTTAATTTTAGTTGATATTGCATATTTGAGGAAGGTATTAGTGTTTTTGATGATTAGGTATTGGAGAAATCGAGTTAGGGAAGCGAGCAAAATTTTTTTTCAAACAGAGAAACTTCGGAAAGTCATATCTTTGCGCTCGGATGTCGGAATCAGGTGATTTTTGAGCCTAAACTGCATAACTTTTCGAGATCTATCTGATGGGGAGGTTTTTGCCAGGTGCGGTACACCGGACCTCAGCCGCGGTGCACCGCACGGTAAAAACCCGTGCCACGGGGTAGAGCTACGTGTTTTATCCAGAAACGAAAAAAAAATAGCTGATGGGTCCGGTATACCGGACCCTATACCGCGCCATGCACCGCACAAACACGTAACACGGGGTCCTACCACGGGTTTTTTGACGTAGGAGGCGCGGAGCACCCCCGCGGTACACCGGACCCTGGTCCGCAGCTCAAAAACGCGTAACACGGGGTCCTACCACGGGTTTCATCTAGTGAGCAAAAATTTTCGAGCATCAGATGTCGCGGTGTACCCCGCGGTACACCCCCTGGTCCGCAGGGGTAGTCCGCACGAGCCGCCAGAGAGAGAAAAGAAAGGGTTTCAAGCTTATAAGGAGATCTAATGCGTATTATTCCGAATTTATCAAACCTTAAACCTCTTTCTTCTCTCCAGAACTCTCCCAACTCCATTAAAGCTTCAACAAACCTTCACCTAACATCAAAACACAACCAAATCACCATGAATTCTCATCCAAATCCTTCCCCACATCATTACAAAGAAGATTCAAGCACCCAAATCATATCAAAACACCTAGAATCCAAGAATCAAAACCATGAATGTCAAAATTTTCTTCTCAAAATCCTTAAACCCACATCATTAAAGCTTGATTCAATCATACCCGCATGGAGATTTGTCATCTTAACACCTTTCCTAACCAAAATAAAGCTTGGTCCACCTATGATCATAAAGTACAAATTTCAAGAGTGCTCAAAGCTTTGAGTTGGGGGTCAAAAGAGATGATGAAGAGAATAGAGAAATTATCAAGTGTATGGGATATGAAGAATCAAAGCAAGGTATTGGGTAAGCTCTAGAAGACTTCAATTGAGATGGGTACTAGTTTGGGAATAAATTACAAGGTAAATCGGATCAAGAGAATAGAGGAAAGCTAGCGGTGGTGAATTCAAAGAACAAAAAGGTTAAAACTTTCATAAGGAAGACACCACAACCTCTACAATCGATAGTCCTTTAACCCAAGATGAACAAGAGCTTCTGGGACGCTAGTAGCTGTGTTCAAAACATATTCCTGGATGAACAACTGTCACATGAGAGATTATTCAAAGAGCAAAGTTGGAAGAAGATAAACAAGAAATTTCTAGAGTGTGATTGATTGGGATGGAGCATAAGAAGATGTAAGGGAATGCGAAATTGGTGATAATAGAAATTTACATACATGACAGCACTGCACCCTATTCCGGGTATTGATCAGGCGAGGTAAATAGCCTCGAAGAGTATGTTTTCTTTCTTCCTTACCTTTTCTTTATGTGCAATATCTGTAAAATTTTAATTTTCTTTTATTTTATTTTTGAGTCTTTTCGAGTCGTGGGGACACGACTCATTTTTGAGTTGGGGGTGTGGGGATTCGTTGTCTCTCATCTCCATTTTTCTGTTTTTAGGTAAAATTAAAATTTTTGAAGGTTTAGATGTATGTAGAGTTTGTTTAATAGCTTAAAAGCATAAGCTCAGTGGATTAATGATAGAAAGTAGTATGTTTATGAGCTATTTTTATTTTGTATGCTTTGAGTATTTGCAGGAAAACACACATTGATAGTAAAGAAAAGATTAGTGAGCAATGCGATAGAAAGTATGTTCGATCTCAGGGAACCTTGAGAAGTGTGTAGGCCGTGAGATCCAAGCTAGTTGACAAACCCATTTGATGAAAGTGCTAAAGGTAAGAAAATAACGAAATTACATAGTGTAGAAAGTGATTAAGGCGGTTCTTTCATATTTGAAGCCTTTGAAGCCTTTTTATACCTTCTCACCATGTTATTTTTATGCTATATCCTTCTCAGCCCCTTCTAGCCTTTCTAAAGCTTTTTATTGAAACACATTATAAGCCATATCCCTTTAGATTATAGGACTTTTCCATATGACCCGCACTCGAATCGCGATGCATAGACATTTGTTTTAGAGCTTGAGTTTGGGGTGGTGGGTCCACCATTATGGGAAATATTATTGGGATGGGATTTTGAGCTTGTTAATTGTGCTCTGTTCTTAAAAGTTATGATGATTCACAGATTTTTATTGTAACCCTTTGCCGGGGTAATAGTGAATGAAAAAGAAGCTACGAGCTAAATTTGCCAACAAGGGCATAAAAAGAAAAAATATATATATGAAAATAGCGTGATATCTCAACATTAAAAGAGAGTCATGGCTATACAAAAGAAAAAATTGATTTGAAAAGATAAGAATATATATATTCGGACCGGCAAAGTGGAATTTTTATGTGAACATCTTATGCTTTAATTGGGTTATTGGGGATGCTAAATTGTGCATCAAGGAATTCATTGGGTTGAGTGAGAAACGTTTCATGAGAGTAACTCAAGCTCTAGGGCGATTCGTTGATGGCTAGTGAGGAGAGAGCCAAAAGCTCACTCTAAATTATCCAAATATACTTATCATACCGTCCCTAAGCCTACATTACAACCTTAAAGACCTTTTGATTCTTTGATATGTAATTGAGAAGTAATTGAGCCAATAGAGAGTAGTTAAATGGATCTTTGGACACTAGTGAAGTTCGATGAACAATCTATAGCTTCCTTGGTGAACTGAGTAAAGTTCCTCTCCTTCTTACATTGCGAAACTAATCTGATCTTGAATTCAAGCCGTGTTGACTGTGGATATGAGAAGTGTACAGGTATGTAGTTTTTAAATATTATTACATGAAATTTTCTGAGTAGTTGCTTTGAGTCTATTCTCCATATTCTTCTGTCTTCTGTCTTTTGTGCTTAATTGACCTAGGTGTGTATTTAGAGACTTCCCTTGTTTTTATCGTTATTGTATCGGGACGATACAACTTTGAGTTGGGGGTCTTGATGTCTCCTCATTTGTGATAGATTTATATTAGGATGAGACATCATTTTTAGTGATTTAGAAGTCATTATAGTCGATTTTCTTGAGAAATGCTACACTTTACTATTTTGAGTCTTGATTTAGTAAAATAATATTTTTAGAGCATATTGGGTTTAATTATTTATTTAGTGTGAAGCTTTAAGGATAATTATGGAGATTAATTAGATTCCAAGTCAAAGACTACAAGATATGGAAAGAGATAGACATGGTAATTGGAGATAAGGAAATAAAAGCTAAAAATATGGAAAAGGAAAAGCTGCCTTAATCCTGAATTTCTGCACCTACGACCACAAATCAGCTTATATCTCAAGAACGGTGAGGAATTTGGAGAAACGGTCAAGAGCAAAGTTGAAGAGCTTTCCGAGACGATGAATTTGGTGTACTCATACGCGTCAAACGGATGAGTATTGAACCTGCTAGGACCAAAAGAAAAACGGGCCTGATTTCATGTTTTTAGGGTTACGAATTTGAGTTGGGCTTGGAGTCCACTACTTACTTCTCCTTCAAGAAAACGAATTAGGGCTTCCAAGACACCTATAAATACACCCTTATACCATTTTAAACATGTCCTTGCTCAGTTCTAAACATTAGCTTAAATTATAAACAATAGCTTAGTCCTTTACATTAATATTCATCCTTAGAATCAAGCTATTCATTCAAGAAGCAAGCTGACCTGTAGAGGAAGACAAGAAGAAGAAGATTGGAGACTGACAAACTCCTCTTCTACATCTCACCTTCTCTATATTTAGAGTAATTAGCTATAGATTTATTCTCAACCATATTTCTAAGCTTTTATTCTGTAAGTTTACTTTTAATTGTTGGATTATTATTTTGTCTTTAAATACTATTTGTTATTTTAATTGATTAAGCTTGGCGTATATTGTTATTATGTGTTTTGACTTATTGTTACACCTTAGATTTGGCCAATCTTAGGATTATTCTTAGTTATTGACAACACCACATAATCGTCTAGTTTTGATTCTTTGCCTAACTAGATAGCCATTAAAGGTTTGATTTAATCACCAATCATTACTTAGGAATCCCTAGTAGTGGAGAGGTTGCTCCTAAGCCTAGAAAAGGCTAGGTAGAATTTAGAATCCTGGTTAATATATAATGCTTAATGTGACAGGTTAGAATAACAATTTAGTAATAGACTTAGTAATCCTAATCTATTAGACTTACATTCATATTTAGTTATTTGTTTTGTTTATTTGTTTTATTTATTTATTTACATTAGATAGTTGTTCATCTTTTTATATTTTTATTTAAAACATCTAAATTCATCTACGCTTGTTAAATATAAGTAGATCTAACGGATACAATCCCTGCGAACGAACTTGACTTATCATTAAAACTTGCAAACGATCTGTGATACTTGCAGTGAGTTCCGTGGTTCTCAAGGGTGTGTGACTCTTTATTATTATCTTTATTTATCTATATATTTATCACACCTTTGCCCCCACCACTCCATTTTTACCACATGCTAGACTCCTATATATACCTTGTGTATAAATTTCGTCATCTAATTAAATACTAATTATGTGTTATGATATTTTCAAGTCGTCAAAAGAATTTTGCTAGCAATTACTGTTGAGCTTTTGATGGACTTCTTTACTCCTATTGCGACTTGTTTTGGGTTCTTTTGTGACTTCTTGACTTTATAGTATCATCTTTGGATCAAAGAAAATCCATGTACGTAGAAGATACGCAGTTAACACAAAAATCTTCTCAAATTTCTCCAAAATTATATATGTATCATTTAAGAACGGATACAACTCCAATAAAATCAAATATTGGGATAAATCCCACAATTGATCCTCAAAAGAATACCCTAATTATGTCTCTTTAGTACACAAATCTATCACAATAGATGAGACATAAAACTATTAGTAATGTTATGTTCTTCTATCTCTCAATTTCGTGTTATCTGGTTTTTGTGAGAATATTATTAATGATCATCGAGGCTCTTATATTGCGCAGACTCATGACAATTCATATTTTATTAATAATGAAATGGATACCTATGTTTGACTTCCTCCTTTGCAGAACACTATAAGAATAAACGTGGATGCAACTGTGGGTCCTCATGGTTACGATATTGGGATGAAACATTAGAAAATTGTAATCTACAGCCATACAATCCATATTCCCACTTATTTTGTTTTTTTAACCAAGTGATTATCATCACGTCACCATAGAGAGTGATACTTTATCAGTGATCCAACTTATTTTGTACCCACCTTAGAAGCTAACTAGAGTGATTTTCCAATCGTAGAAGACATACATGGGATAACTACCAAGAAACCTCATATTAATATATAGTGGATTAAATGATCGACCAGTAAGGCTATTGATTGAGTTGTAAGGGAGGATGCATCCCATGGATTGTCTCTTAATTGGGTTTTTGCACCGTGTACTACTTTGTTAAACTTATTACTTTCAAAACTATCTCCTTCGGGAGTCGAGTAACTCTTTGTTAATTTTTAATATATGTCTCGTTTATTGATCACAAAAATTGTTAAAGTTTCTATAATTTCTTATTCAGGTATGACTTATAATTCAATTGGATTTTTTTTGGTTTTTGAACTGATAACAAAATATACAATTGATAATATTAAAAATTATTCAATAACATCTTCTCTTTTAAGTTTTTTTCCATAAAGTACATAAACAATTGAGTACATGTAAATTTAAGCATGATCAAACTCTGGTTGAGTTCGAGGTTTTGAACTTTTTAGTGAAAATCTACAAGCGTCAATAGCATCGTCAATTGAAAAGAAAACCGACTCCTTTCCAATATTGTCTATGAACTTTGTCACAATCAACTTTTCCATTACATCTAGTCTTGGATTACTTATAATCATCTGGAGAAAAATATAATATTGTAAACGATAAATATTCCAAAAAAAATGAAATCTTTTGTGAGTTTACCTTGATCTCTTTGGCTTCCAAGCTTCTATGGATTTCAAGTAATGTTTCTACCCCGGTTATGTCAATAGTTGATATACCTAAAATTATTTTCATATGTAAAATATTAGCTACATTAAGAGGAAAAGCTTGATATAAAAAGATTCATTAATATGAAAAAGTCTCACCTCCTAATTCTAGTAAAACATATTCAACCTCAGTCTCTTCATCTCTAACCCACCTCATGATCCTACTTGACTCAAATAAATCTCATATTATCATATAGATAAATGGGATAGTAATTAGTACTAATAATTATTATAATTTGAAATATCTAACCTTTCTCTTATATAGTTGCAATTGGCAAAATATATAGGAGAACCAAGCTGAAGAACTAGTATCCCTGGGATGGAGGATGCACCAGGGTATTGCTCAATGTCACGATACAATACCGAGTCGGGTAATTTCCCGAGCTTGCAAGTAGACGGTCTAGCTATATAAAGGAGTGCTCTAATTAGAGCAAGCCCAACCTATTATAAATAAATAAAAACTCATTTAGTTACTAGACTAGGTTGAGTTGTTTCATAATTGGCCTTGTAAATAATTTGATCTTACCGACATGAGAAGGCCCATGTCCATGCTAATGAAGGAAACACCAAGGAATCCAACCATGCAAATACAAAAATCAAATTTATCTGTCTTGTAAATATGATAAATCTTCTCATAATCAATTAAACCGAGCATGGCTGACATGATGATAGATGAAAGCGCGACGAGAGGTGTGTAACTAAATACTGGAGCAAAGAACAAGAGAGTAAACAAAATACACACTGACATTACTGCATTGGACACTTGTGTTTTGTTCCCAGCATTGAAATTTACGGCAGTCTTCGAAAATGGCCCTTGCAAATGAAAATCAATTTTTAGGAAAATTAAATAATAATTTAATAGTAATTTAAAAAATATAATGTTTACCCGTTGTTAAGTAACATGATGTGAGAGATCCAATTATATTCATGAATCCAATAGCTATCATTTCTTTGTTTCCATCAATTTGATCATTTTTCATGATAGCGAAACTTCTTCCAATTGCTATTCCTTCCTGAATTATTTTTGCAACCATGATGAGTTAACCATAGTAGTAAAGTTAAATAAAATTTAGTGAGTATATTTAATTTGAGAATCCTACAGCTAATGATATCATCGCTGTGATGATCCCTACTTTTAAAGGAGCTGCTACATATTTGGAATCAAACCTTATTAAATGAAGAGATGAAGGATTTATTCCTTTTTTTAAATCACCCACCTGCATATTCATAAACCATGTTGGAAACTTTAATTTTAATCACATATTTTATAATTTTATTTCAAAATATAAATTTAAGTTTTTAGATTTCTAAAGCGTGATATAAAAAAAGTTATTCTTAGTTAAAAAGAAAGTCTATGATGTTAAAAATTTGGATAGTAAAAGAAAAATAGTTTGGAATTAAAAAATTGAAGTTTAGAGTTTGCCTTGAGGTGTACATAGTTAACTAACATGAGTACTTTAAAAGAAACACATATCGATAAGTATGACCATGATTCAAATTTTTTTCCTTACGATCATTTATTGTTCAACTTTGATATAACCATTTAACTTTTAATTTAATATTCACCAACTTTTTAATATTTTTGTCTTATAATGCATATTGTATTGCATAACAAAAATGAAATTAAGCTATTTTTGGTGTCATATTTCCCCCTTTTAATAAAAAAAATGAGTACAAGAGAATCAATGAAAATATAATTTTCTATATCGTATAAAATTTGATGATAAAATTAAATATATTCTAGTAAATTTAATCAATTATACTTTATTTAGACAAAGTCAGATACAAATGTAAAAATAATAAATTAGAAAATAGAAAACTCACAATTTGGATACCATGTTTCTCCACATGGGCAAAATAAGCAAAAAGGCAACCCACAACAACAACAATAATTGGAGCTATGGCTGATACCCAGAATAGATGTGGTTTCTTTGTTTTCTGCATATTTCCATTTAATTTACATTTAGTATATTTCAAAGGATAACCAAATATACATCAAGCATACCCCTTAACATGAGATATTTTATATTCTTTAAATTATAAGGGAATAATTTTAATTTTTTAAAACAGTGGTGTATTGGATATTTCACATAACTTACCGATTAAATGTGTAATATATATGTTCATAAATTCACTCACCACATATCGTGTGAACTGAAGGAATGTGAGAAAGATCACGCCAACAACAACACTCTCCCATCTCCACTGTGGTTATAGTAAATTAACAAAAAAAAATTATGATCATGACCAACTCAAAATATATAAGTAAAGTATGATAAAGTCCAACACCAAATTTATACAATAGTATACCAAATTTTTTTTAATATGTTTATTTTTAATTTATTAAATAGGTGATTATGATAAATATTAATGTTAGGAGTAATTGTATATACCACTCAATATACGATGCATGATGTGATAAGATTTGATTAGAAATAATTTGAGAATTCATTTATGTTTTCAATTTTAATAAAATTTACGTTTAACCGTATACCACCACACCATGGGTAATATATTGAATTGTATATACCATTACTCTAATATTATAAAGACTTAGATCGACACTCAAATACTATAAAAAAAATTACATAAGCCTTGATTTTATGAAATATTTAATTTGAAGGATAATATTTATATATATAATTAATACATTTTTAGTCAAAGTATATATATTATCATCTATAATTATATCATCCAACATCTTATTCGTGACATGCATATAAGAAGATTAAATCATATGACCTGTCATTTTCAAATCAAATTAATTATGTCGCATCATATTATATAGTATATTTTTTTATGAAATATCATTGATTTTAATATAGTATAAATTATTACAGAAATATTTATATTATTTAAGGCTTAATTAGCACTCATATGTTATAAAAATATAATTACATAAAATCTTGACATATAAAATTTTTAATTTAAGGATACTACATATACATACTTATTTTTTTTTGACAAATATATAACTAATATATAAGTAATGATATATATATATATATATATATATATATATATATATATATATATATATATATATATATATATATATATATATATATCATTACTCATATATTAGTTATATATTTGAACAAAAAAAATTAAATATATATATATATATATCAATTAAAATTATACTATCCAACATCTTATTGATGATGTGGCATATTATTGAATTATATGACGAGTTATTTCCAATCAAATTATACCATGTCATATTAGGTGGTATGATTTTGGGTAATATTTATCATTACTTATAATATACAATAAAATATTATAGATATTATCAAATTAATATAGAATCAAATAAAGATATATTTGGATAATGGACTAGATATATTTATAAAATGAATGGTAGCAAATATCACGTAAATAAATTGCTAATTAAAGAAATTAGAATATTGAATATCCTTATTAAGTGAGTAATATCCACATACGTTTTCGTCTTTAATGGCAAATTATATTATATCGAAAACTAATTGAAGAGCAAAAATAAGGTATAAGTTCCATGTATGACATGAATGAATAAAGAGAAAGTAAACCTCATCTTTATTGGCGTAAATAGATTTTATGACGGAAGGAACATCGGTATGGGTAGTAAAATGTTTCAGACCGAGCATACCCTTCAATTGTTGTAGACAAATAATTGTGGCGGTTCCTCCCATAAATCCAGTAATTGTAGAATGAGATAAGAAATCTATTAATATTCCCAGTCTGCAAGAATCATTATATTAATTATATATATATATATATATATATATATCATTAGGATTCTAAGGACCAATATACAATTATTGTACCTTAAGATACCCAAAGTAGCCTGGACCAAACCAGAGATTAATGTAGCTGTGTAAATCAAACTCAAATATAATTGGGTATCTTCTGTGGGAGAAGCCACTTTTTCAAGTTCTGATGCAATAAGCACCGAACAAGCTGCAACTGTTCCAACAGCTAAATGCCTTGAGCTTCCGAAAATCGTATAAATAAGAGGAGGCACAAAACTCGAGTCTATAATCAATTTAATATATATCCTCAATTATATAAATAAATGTTGGGTATATAAAATAAAATAAACTTACAGAGGCCGATGATTGGAGGTATATTGGCAAGCTTAGCATAACTAATACCTTGTGGAATTGCAAGACTTGCAATAGTGATGCCAGAAAGAAGATCATACTTGAACATGCTAAGGCTATATTTAGGGAACCATTCAAAAATAGGTACAAAATATTTAGCACCTTTAGAGAGTCTGTGTGAAAAGGTTGCCTCATTTCTGATTTCCTTGAATGGATCATCTGGGTAAAGGACTTCTTTCAGCTTCAGTTTAAGTATTGTTTTGAAACTTCGTGGGGTTGTGAAACTCACTTTGCAAAGAGTCATTGTTATCGATTTAATTGAATATTATTACCTACATACACATAGAGAGAGAGAAACAAGAAGTTGATTTGGGATTGTAATTAGCTAGCCAAGGAAGCATGTATATATATGTGATATGGTATGACTTGGAGATGGAATATGACGTATGATTCATAAAGATAGGGAATAAAATTTATGACCATTATTTACTTTGTAATGTTTATATAAAATAAGGATCCTATTAATATAGGAGGGAAAAATTATTGCTATATCCATAAAGATTTTTTTTTTGTAGTTACACTAGTTCATTTTTAACACGCCACCTATCTTTTGCATATCTTCTTTTTCCTTTTTCCATTAAGTATACACCAATCATAAATGATCTTCTATTTCCTTACATACTCTACTTACTTCATCTTTATCTTTATTCTCATATCTCTTTCATATATCATTCAAGAGTGGATCCAAATGTTTTAAAATGAGTAGAGAGAGGCTTGGAGTATTTCTTCATCGCCACCTCCTTTGTTTGTTATTTCAACCATGACAAAAACCACACCACGGTTGAACATTTCAAACCACACCACGGTTGACAAAAACAACTCAAGATCAACGATGACTAGAAGCTCTGTGCATTCTTTGACAAAAGGATCTCTTAGGAAGTTACCGGAGATGCTTTTAGCTAGGAGTTCAAAATTTACGTGTTTAAGATCAAATAGGTTGTGACAAACAAGGTTTTTCGATGAAGCATGTAGTTTTGACACCTGGACGTATCCGCATTTTACTCCACGCAGGTACCCTATGTTTTTAAGACTACGTAAGAAGTAACAGAGAAGAAGAAAGTCTATTTGTGGATGCACTGTCAACCAATATATTTTCGTTTATACTTGGTTATCGTGAAAAAAGATGACAATGACTTTCCTGGATTTACCGATGTTCATAAACCTAGGATGAGAGGTCTTAAAAGAACTTAAAAAAGAAGGAATTTTTTTATCTTTCTGAGGTGATGATGTCAAAAAAAAATTCAACACTTATCACTGAAAAAAGGAGAAATAGACGAGCAAAGCTTTGAAACTTTAGAAGCTTATGACACCATTGACTCTCCAGAGGAAGAGAGCCAGAGTTGCGGACACGAAGAGGATAATAAGAGTTCATATTTCTTTCCATTACAAATATTGTATTTAGTTTTACAACAAGTTATCATTACGAGTCTCTACTTTGTTGGATTTAAATAATCCAATTTTGATGCTATTAATTTTATATGCTCAAATATTAATTTATTTACTCTTGTTCAATATAATTTTTAGTGAGAAATAACTTTGATCTAATTAATTATGGTGAGCAGACATAATCTTAAATTATTTTATTTTTAGTTAATTGATTAGTTTGAAAATTATTTCGACAAAAATAAAAATAAAGATAAGATCATGAATCATAAAACTTTATCTATAGATGTCCAAGTGTCTTCATAATAGGATTATTTTATTTTAACTCAATCGATTCATCATATTTTATCTTGCTATATATTACATATATGTCTGATATTTTGGTTACATTTTTGTACCTATAATAATTAGTCCAAATACGAAATGGTATATTCATATCTAAATTAATTATAATTATTTAATAGTCTTTCCTACATAAGAATGAAAAAATAAATATTTGATAATTAAAAAAATGGTCTTTCTTATTTTTATAAAGTAAATATGAAGTAAGAATTTTACTTCTTTAATATAGGAAACAAGAGATATTAACTAATTAAATCAATAATCCAATAACCCATCCCCAAAAAGTCCAATCTATTATTTCATATCAAGAAGGTCCAGCGTTTTAATAGATATACCATCCTTACCCTTATAGTAATTGATATTATCAGATTTCTTCAATAATTATCTCAATCCATATATACTATTTTGTAACTGCTTCCACTTTTATATCATATCTAATTAATCCCCAATAAAAAAAAAAAATTCATATGTTTTCGCATAAAAGAAATCTCTTCACGCTCATCTTCCCACCAAGCCGCTCTCCTGCATAAAAGACTGCCGCCACTGGGGGACACCTCCACCATCATCAACCCGGCTTGGCTAGCCATCATGTCTTCGCATTAAGCAAGTATTATACTCTATACTGCATTTTTTGAATTGTTTTTCAGCATATATCCATTTGGTGCAAAAGGTAGCAAACTAAAGATCCACAAAAATGGCTACCAAAGAAACATGCCGTAACAAGCTCCACTCAACCGTACGCAACCTCAGTGACTGCTGCCTCTATTCCGCCTCCAGTACGTAACATACAAACCCATTTTCAATTTTTAATAAAAATTCAATCTTGATTTTCAATTTCTCAAAATTTGCTTGTTTTTGTGATAATTTTACAGGGCAGCAGAGCAACTAGTCAGAATAGAGAAAGACCCAGCAAAGAACACCCAATCACACACTCGATTCCAGTGTGATAGCTCAGTATCTGCCGTCGCTACCGCAAATCCACCTCCAGTGATGTCAGTTAGACTTCTAGAAAAAATCTGAGCTCCTGATGGGTTATGTATGGAATATCTGGTGTGCTAGTTAGTATCGGTGGTCTATAAATACTAGTGTTGGACATAGTTCATACTCTGGTCTTGATGGGTTGCTTTTTAACTTGTGATGGTGTAACAGGCAAAAACAAAGGGGTATACACACTGCACATGAATTATTCAATTTTCTATTTCTGATGTGTTATGTGTGGAATATTAGTGGTGTGCTAGTTAATATCGGTGGTTTGTAACTACCGGTGCAGTTTTATTTGTAACTACTACGCAAATATTAAAGATATATAATAATTGATTTATATTCGTTTGTTTTTGTACTTTAATTTAATGTTTTTGACAATTTTTTCCTTTTTGTTTTGATATTAATTGATTGGTTGCATATAATTAAGAAATTAATTTTGGTAAGTCAAAATATATAAAATGGAGCAGAAGGGCAATCTAGACTTTTTGGGTGGGTGGACCTGATGGGAAACTGACAATAGGCCGTGGACTCTGCCAGTCAATCACCCATAGAAAAAATTAGGTATATTTATATAATATCCTGATTAATATAATATACATGAAGTATTTTAGATAAATATGTTTTCATGACATAATAATACTCTTGAAGTAGTAATATCATAATAACATCCATGACATCTCCTTTTCAGTGATAGAATCAGTGTTTATCACGAGACATATTTCTAGGGGTATTCAGGACTTAGTTGAGATATTTTTTCCTAATGTTTTTGATGTTTTATGATTTCTTGTTCCATTTAGACTGTTATGTCACTTTTAGAGTTTGTGTGCACTAAATATGTATTAAGAGTTCAGCTCTTATGTACTTGGATGCTACTTAATTCGAGACGATGATACGAAGTCAAGAAAACAAGATTACCCTAAAGTCACGGCATTAGAGGACTATTCAACCACTTTTGGTAGCTAGAGTGCTTACCGACAAAACTTGGATATCAACTTATTGGAGTCTCACACACAATTCTCTAGGATTTTGGACGAGCCCTTAGACTTCATGGTATCACTTGAAGTCAAGAGATGTGAGAGGTGACATTTTTGATTTTGAGTTAAGATAAATAGTTATTATAGTTGCAACTACCGTGGTTCGAACCAATCCACACACTATTAGAAACGTTTTTGGGTTGATATGGGCCATCAAAAGGGGCCCCTCAACTACGAAAACGTTTTGGAAACCCTATATATTAGATTTTCAAGACCAATCAAGAGTTTCACAATTAGAGAATGCTTGGAGTGCAATCACTAACACCTAGAGAAGAAGAAGAAGGGTTCATGCCTGTTCATACCTATCTTCCATTATTTCATTATGACTATTATTGTAACTCTATTCTATTTATTATTCTGAGCATCAATATTGAACTTTTAATTATTTCTTCTCTTATTTTAGTATGAACTAAATCTTCTCATAGATTGAGAATCGTTGAATGTATGAACATTAGGATTGAATTACGTTTTTATTGCATTTGGAATTATGAATATTTGAAATAAATTGAATTATTATTGCTTTGATTATGTATTTTCCATTTGATTTCAGCCCTTACTTTGGACAAGTAGGGATACCGTTCGTAAGTAGGACTGTCTCCCTACTGGGAGGGGGGGTTCAAGTTACGGAAGATAGTACATAAGCGTATGGTGTGCGTTTGTGATCCTGACGTGCTTGCCTAGTCTAATAGTTAATAGGGTAAGAGACTGTAGCGCCGACCATTGGATAGACTTTTTTTGGAAGAATTATCTAGTAGTTTTGAGTTATTTTTCTAATCTACCATGATGGAAGTTAGTAAGAAGTTAAAATCCTGGTTATTGCATAATTAATTACTCGCCCTTAAACAGTAAACGTAAAATTAATACTATTACTTGTGCATTTTTGAGCTATATTCTCATCTTATATTCATAGTCATTATTTTAATTAGATTCTAGCTTAATATCTTAATTCCACTTTTAGTCCTTTAGTACAAAAACCCAACAATATTCCTCTTTACTTTTAGGTACGCAACGCATTCTAGTACACTTTACGAGAATACAACCCAAGATTTAATCATCATAGTCCATGTGGAGACGATACTCTTAATATTTGCTTTTTATTACTTGTCAATGATCCGTACACTTGCGGTATGTAAACTATCTTGAGGTGTTGATTAGATGATAATTTTATCATACCTTGGGAAAGACAAACCCCATATTATAAACACACTCTTGAAGTTGCTACATCATGAACATAAATTTTATGAAATATTATGATTTACTAATACGTCTTTATAATGAATTGTTGATATAATTTACATTCCACTAGTTGAGTACCATTACCTGAAGTAAATGGAACTTCATTTTCTAAAGTGAATGGAATGATTTTTTATATCTCTTAAAATTAAAATTAAAATATTTCTTGAAGTGAATGAAATTGTATTTCCTGGCGAAAAGGAAATATTTTATAATATGCATGTAACTGAAATTATGGTGATATGAACTCCAAAAGAGGCTTAGGTCTGGAAATAATAACTCGTGGTCTCATATATAGTAGTAAAAAAATTCCTTATAAAACGCATAATACAACTAAGAAATATAATCATTTGTCCGGATCCTCCTTTTCTTCTGAAAAAAAGGATCGCCGCTTGAAGTGTCTGCACTATACGGCTTGCAGCGCCTCGCCCTGGAGGCAGATTCAAAAAAAAAGCGGTTGATTACTCGGATTGGTTCTCGCATCTCTGTGCCCAAAAGGATGGGCGAGTTCGGTTTGAGTGTTCATCGATAGGGTGGATCTATATGCTCTGGGGTGGTGAGACGAGGTGTAGTTCCTATAGGTCGTGGTCAACGAGAACTTATAATCGGGGACCGACAAACAGGCGCCGCTAGAAAAAGGGAAAAACGACTTCTTGGACTGAAAGGTAAACCCACTGAAAAAATCGTCACAAAACAATAACACTGAATATTATCAGTGTAGTGGAGTTGGATAGTGGGCGCCCACCTTCATATACCAGAACATCTAGGTGATCTCCATTGAGCATCAATAAAATTAAATAAAAATTCAAATGAATGAATAATGTCGATTATAATGGTCTTAATGATCAAGCTAATTTTTTATGGCCTTTATGTAGATATCATTGACTTCTTCACTGACAAAGTGAAAAACATGAATACCTGATCGGAGATGGGATCATGTATACTTCAATGAATTAGGTTCATATATAACTATTGGAATATTTTGTACTATGTAAATATGTATACTCGTCTCTTAGTATCGTGTGTATTTTATGGATGACATGTATTGCTAGTTGTCCCTATGTGATGTCTTTATGTTTCATAAAATAATTTATCTTTGCATTTTCTTATTCATGATATTATTATGTTATAAATATGAAAATGGACAATACGAGTATTTGGTTGACAGATAGCGCAACCAGGAACACTATACTTCGAGATGAGGCGTATTTCACTAACATAAACATAATCCTAGCTATTGTGATCACTATTTCAGGTTTTTCCAATTTCATATTTGGTTCTGGATACATAAAAATTATATTACCGTGTGTTACGCAACTCAATATAACCAACAATTTATATTGTAGTAGAACTCGAAGAAACATTCTAAGCTTTAAAGATATTCCCTGAAATATATATCATTTAGAAACCACAAATGATAGTGATCAGGACATCTTTGCATTATTTATTAGAAATCACACAAGAATCGTGTATTAAAAGTTGCATGCCCTTTATTCTAGGTTGAATCATACAACTATTTGAGTAGTGGAAACATAAATTGTGCAAAAGAAAGATATAGTAATCCAAAAAACTTTGTATTATGGCATGACCAATGGTGTCGCCTAGGGTGTGATAAAAATAAGATAAAATTAAGTCAAGAAACTACGCACTCTCACCCTGGACAGGCACAGTACTGCAAGTATTACAGGACGTATGCAAGTTTTAGTTGATAAGTTAGATTCGTTCTCAGGGACTTAAGTGTGTTAATCGCGTGGATAGGAATAACGAGTAAAAGTAAATAATTAAAAGACAGAAAATAAAAGCTATGAATTTCGAAAATAATTAATTAAACTAAGAAATTAAAAGACAATAAAGTAAAACATTAAGAATATGAGATGAGAGATATAGCTTAGGTTTTGCTAGTATGCACTAATCCTTCTAATTCTATCTATAAATCTAGTTAATAAGGGAGAATATTAGCTCTTGGTATACTTAGTCAGGATTCTAAATTCCCATACCTTAGACCTTGAGAGCGACTAAGGGGGCTACGGCACAACCAAGACGAGGTCTCAAATAGGGTTATCAAGCGCTACCAAGGCCCTAAACAGACACTACAATCAATTGGTGATATGGTGATTAAAACAAACCCTAATGACTTTCTAGTTAGAATCATGTTTTGTCAGAGCTAATATCGACACTAGACATTATGTGGTGGTTCAATAGTTAAACACCCAATTAAGGAGACCATCTAACTACAATTAAAACAATCCTAAAGTGATCAGTTCTAGGAAAGACAATAAATCAAAACACATAAACAAATATTAAGTAAGTAGCTAATATCAAATTAAAACATATAATTCCCAAAGAACATAGATAGAAGAATTAGAATTCATAGATTATACATGATGCAAAACCCAAGCTATGGGAGGTTTAGTTCATACCTGATGGAAATAAACTAAAAGAAATTACAAAAGACATCATCTTGCTCTCTACAATAAACTGGATGAATAAAACCTTAAGAACTAATTACTATGAGGCAAGTATTGCTAGGGTACTTTTACAAGTGATATAAGGGTGTATTTATAGGTGTTTAGAAGACCTAATTCGTTTTCTTGAGGAAGAGATAAAATATTGGAATCCTAGTCCAACTCAAATTCGTATAGAAATAAAGACAAACACTGCTGGACCGTTTTGAGCATATCTTCTTCGTTATTGGTCGGATTTTGCTCCATAAGATACCAAAAGAATCCTCACAGAATTATCTATGTCCCTATGAAAGGAAATTACCAAAATCGGCCTATTCTTTGGGTAAATAACCACTTCTTTAGGCGTGTGCTGCAGAATTCAGATTTAGGCAGCTTTTCCTTTTCCATCTTTTTAGCTTTTGTTTCCTTATCTCCAATTACCATGCTAATCTCTTTCCATAAGTTGTAGTCTTTGACTTGGACTCTAATTAATCTCCATAATTATCTTTAAAGCTTCACACTAAAATAAACAATTAAACCCAATATGCTCTACAAATATTAATTCACTAAATCAAGACTCAAAATAGGAAAGTGCACTATTTCTCAAGAAAATCGACATTTATGACTTATAAATCACTAAAAATGATGTCTCATCCTAACATAAATCTATCAAAAATGAGGAGACATCAAGACCCCCAACTCAAAGTTGTATCGTCCCGATACAATAAAAATTAATAACAAAGGGAAATCTATAAATACACACTTATAAAATTTTCAATATAATGGGAAAAAGCATAGCAGAATATATAGAATAAACCTAAAGCACATAACTCAGAAAATTTCATGCAATAATATTCATAAACTACATACCTGTACACTTCTTATATCCACAGTCAACATGGCTTGAATTCAAGATTAGATTAGTTTCGCAATGTAAGAAGGATTGGGACTTTACTCAGTTCCCCAGGAAAGCTATAGATTGATCATAAAACCTCACTAGTATTCCAAGATCCACTTAACTACTCTCTAATGGCTCAATCAATTCTCAATTACATAGCAAAGAATCACAAGGTCTTTAAGGTTGTAATTTAGGCTTAGGGACGGTATGATAGTATATTTGGATAATTTGGAGTGAGCTTTTGGCTCTCTCCTCACTAGCCATCAACGAATCGCCCTAGAGTTTGAGTTACTCTCATAAAATGTTTCTCACTCAATCCAATGAATTCCTTGATGCACAATTTAGCATCCCCAATAACCAAATTAAAGCATAAGATGTTCACATAAAAATCCACTTTGCCGGTCCGAATATATATATATTTAAATCTTTTCAAATCAATTTCTTAAGCTATGAATCTCTTTTAATGTTGAGATATCACGCTAATTTTTTTGCATATATATATATATATATATATATATATATATTTATCTTTTTATGCCCTTGTTGGCAATTTTAGCTCGTAGCTTCTTTTTCATTCACTATTACCCCGGCAAAGGGTTACAATAAAAATCTGTGAATCATCATCAATATAAGCACAAAACACAATTAATAAGCTCAAAAATCCCATCCCAATAATATTTCCCATAATGGTGGACCCACCACCCCAAGCTCAAGCTCTAAAACAACTGTCTATGCATCGCGATTCGAGTGCGGGTCATATGGAAAAGTCCTATAATCTAAAGGATACGGCTTATGACGTGTTTCAATAAAAAGGTTTTCCAAAGGCTAGAAGGGGCTGAGAAGGATATAGCATATAAAAATAAAAAATCACAAGGTGAGAAGGTATAAAAAGGCTTCAAGGGCTTTAAAATATGAAAGTATCGCCTTAATCACTTTCTACACTATGTAATTTCGTTATTTTCTTACCTTTAGCACTTTCATCAAATGGTTTGTCAACTAGCTTGGATCTCACGGCCTACACACTTCTCAAGGTTCTCTGAGATCGAACATACTTTCTATCGCATTGCTCACTAATCTTTTCTTTACTATCAACTTGTGTTTTCCTACAAATACTCAAAGCATACAAATACATAGCTCATAAACATATTACTTACTATCATCAATTCACTGAGCTTATGCTTTCAAGCTATTAAACACACTCTACATCTAATTCCCATGTATCAAAAATTTTAATTTCTACCTAAAAACAGAAAAATGGAGATGAGAGACAACGAATCCCCACACCCCCAACTCAAAAATGAGTCGTGTCCCCACGACTCGAAAAAACTCGAAACAGAAATTAAAATTAGCAGATAAGAGCATTTACAGAAATGGTAAGGAGGAGAGAGAACATACTCTCGAGGCTATTGCCTCGCATCATTGACATCCAAGGTAGGAATTGTTGGACCTTTCGTTAATTGCTCGAGGAGTTTCATGATGTGCACTTGTTGATTTGTGCCACATCTTTGACTAAGGAAGTTTGAGCTGCTTTGAATTTCGTTAAACGCTCCTCCATCTTCTCTTGCCAATTTTGCTCCTTTTCTTCTTTCGAGACTTGCGTAGAACCCGCTCTTCGAAAGATATCCTTGATCCAAGCATTATCAATATAACTCGTCTTAAACTCGAGTTTCTCTTCTTCATCCAATGTAACATTCGCTTTTCGCACAAGACACGTGATCATAGTAGGAAATTTAACATTATAAACCGATTTAGGAGAGACCGAAAATCGTATCACCTCATCATAGATCAACTGTGCCACGTCAACTTCTTCTCCTCTCAAAATACAATCCAACAGTAGAGTGTACTTCATAGTCACATCCAAAGTTCGTGTGTTTCCTAAGACATTAGGAATAAGGAAATTGTGCCAAATTCTAGCATCCGTTTGAAGATATTTGTAAGGCCAAGGTGCCTTCAATTCTCCCTTATGTGATTGCACTTTCTCCCTGTCTAAAACATGCTCAAAAAGTAATTCCTCATCAAAGATTTTTCGTTTAGCAACCGTTTCTTCAAATTTGCAACAACCTTTCAATTTCTTAAACTTGAAGTGGTTTCTAATCTCCTCAACTGTGAAAGGAACTAACTTTCCTCTAATCGGAACACAACCTTTACTATCTCGGCTAAAGAGGCCTAAATAGAATTCCAAAACTAATTCATGACATAATTCAGAACGTCTTACCATGAAAGTAGACCAACCCAATTTCTCACCAAGCTCTAAGAATCTCTTGTATTTTCCTTCACCAACTTCTTCCTTGAATACTTTCTCATAATCAAAGGGTATTTCTTTTAATTGTTTCTCTGCAGAAGCTTTCAGGACCCTTGAAGCTTCCTCTCTCTCCTTGGGTGTAGGACCTTGTGGAAGTTGTGTTTTCTCCTTTGCATAAAAGTAAAGCTTTTACCATTACGATTAAACAAGGATATACCATCATCTTCAACTTTATCTTTACCCTTTGAATTAGAACTAGAACCTTTGTCAATTGATTTCTTCTTGATTGGATCCAATACCTTGCTCTTCTTCACCTCCCTCTTGTTAGCTAATATTGTTGTTCTATTAGTCATCCTCAATTAACCCCCAACTCAAAGCTTTAGCAACCCTTGAAACTGAACTTGTGAATTTTTGGTTGAACAAGCTTGATTTGGCCTAGGATAGGTGAATTGATGATGAATTTTTATGTGGGTGAGGTTGATTCTTGATGGGTAGGCTTGGATTTAAGAAATTGTAGGATGAATTTGTGAAATTTGAGCTCTTGATTCTTCAATTTGATGGATTTGGTGAGGATTGGGTGCTTGAATATCTCTTGTAATGATGTGGAAAGAAGATTTGATGTGTTTTTCTTGATGATTGGGTAGTGTTTTGATGATTGGTGAAGGTTTTGATGAGCTTTAATGGAGTTAGGAGAGTTTTGGAGAAGAGAAATAGGCTTAAGGTTTATGAAATTCGGATTAATGAGCAGTATACCTCTTTATAGCCTTGAATCCCGTAACTTTCTCTCTCCAGCTGTGCGGCGCAGACCATACCTGCGGACTAGGGGTACCCCGCGGGGGTAGTCCGCAGCTTCTGTTGCTCAAAATTTTCGCCTCGGTAATAAACACGTAGTAGCAACCCGTGGCACGGGTTTTTTGGGCTCGCGGACTAGGGGTACACCGCAGGGGTACCCCGCGGCTTCTGTAGCATCCTTCGTCAAAATACCCGTAATAGCAACCCCGTGGCACGTGTTTAGGCGTGCGGTACAGGGCACGGACTAGGGTCCGGTGTACCGCAGCCAACAGCTCCAATTTTTTTCGTCTCGGTATAAAACACGTGGCTCCACCCCGTGGCACGGGTTTCTTCCTCTGCGGTGCACCGCGGCTGAGGTGCGGTATACCGCACTGATGGTGCACCTTTTCCGGCGAATTTTGTTTCTTCCCTAACTCGTTTTCTCCAATACCTAAGCATCAAAAACACTAATACCTTTCTCAAATATGCATTATCAGCTAAAAACAACTCAACTAAACATAAACTAAAAATGTAAAAGACATAAAAACATAAAGAAATTGCGGGTTGTCTCCCGTACAGCATTTTTATTTAACGTCTTTCAAAGTTAGACGTGTTACCTCTATCAAGATTTGCGAATATAGCCTCCCCAACAGCGAGTTAGGCTATAAACGTCAACTAATCTGCGCTTGACCCCAGTTTTGGGGCGAATTTCTATCACCTTGGCTGAAACAACCTTAGTGACAATGAATGGTCCCATCCACGAGTGTGAGCTTTCCATAGAACTTCATGGCCAACCCCAAACTCAATGTTTGGCTCAGTATCCACAGGCTTTAAGTGGATCTTCTTAGGAGGGACTTTGTGATGCGAAAGGCTGTGGATGACAGGAACGGTTGGATCTAACTTCCTCGGTTTCTTACCCAAGACATAGAAGGTCTCAGATACATTCTTTGCATGCAGGGTGATGGTCCCTTCTTGGAAGTTGATGACACTTTGACTTGTGGCCATGAAAGGCCGTCCAAGTATGATTGGAACCTGCTTATCTGCATCAAACTCAAGAATAACAAAGTCAGTAGGGATGGCGATATTACCTGCACGGACTAAGACGTCCTCCACTGTTCCCCATGTCCTTTTAACTGAGTTGTCAGCGAACTGCAACTTCACTGGAGTTTTCTCTGATTTCTGAAGTCCAAGTCTCTCGAACACGGACTTAGGCATAAGATTCACACCAGAACCCACATCGTACATAGCTTTAACCTTGAGCATACCATGTAATTGAATAGGAAGGTTAAAACTTCCTGGATCTTTAAGCTTTGTAGGTAGCTCTCGTTCACTTCTTCTTGAAACCCTCAGGTTTTCACTTGGGATCTTTACACTCGCTTCTTTCTCAGGAATAACTTGCATATAAACTTGTTGCGGTGTGAGTCCTTTCTTCGCGATCGAAAGCATTTGGGCGTTGATATTTTCAGGTTGGTACGCCTCTACAAATGTCTTGAGTATAGTGTCATCCTTAGGAGTTGTATCAGGAACGGTTGATGACATTGGTTGAACAATAGGTGGCGATTCCACCTTCTCTTCTTCTTTCTCTTCATGCACAGCAGGTGCAACTTCATCTTCTTTCTCCTTCGAATTTAGCTCAGCTTGGTAATCCATAACAGATCGAATTTCCTCTTGCATCTTCCTCAAAAGCTGTATAAATTCAGCTTTCTCTTGATCGTCCTCCACATAAACCTCAGAACAGTCAGATTCCACGGGGCTAGACTTGGTTGGTTCTTCTTCGGTACTCAGAACTTCCACGGCACTAACGGCAGCATGCGGTACTTCCTCTTTTTCGTCAATTTCAAGGCAAATGGCCTTGCAAGCTTCGAACCCAACATTGTTTTCACCTCCTTCGATTGCCTTTACTTCCTTTTGTTCCATTAAATTTGTTAATACTTTGTTTAACTGTTCTACTTGAGTACCTAACATCTGAAGTATGGCATCTTGTCCTCGGACTTTCTCTTCCTGAGCGTTCATAGTCGTGGTTAAACGGTCCAGAGCTTGTGCTATCTGTTGATCGTCCATTGATCCTTCTTGAGGATACTGAGGTAAAGCTTTCTGATCTAACGAGTCGGTATAGGCATCTTGAACAGGTTGTTGAGGGGGAGCAGGTCTATTTTGATATTGATTTTGATACTGACCTCTCGAGTGGAAAGAGTTGTTATGGGGCGCGGTTGATAATGACCAGGATTAGCGGCCCCTTGTGGATTTGAATACTGCATACCCGGATGATTTCGGTTACCCCATTGATAGCCTCCTCGGTTGGATATAAAGTAAACAGATCGTGGATTTGATTCACACTCTTCCCATGCATGATTGTTAACCCCACATTGTTGACAACCTTGTGTTTCTTGTACTACGTTTGCAGCGGCTAAATTCTTTTGCATCTCTAACTTCAGCTCTTTGATTTGATTTTCTAACGCGGATATTTGAGCTGAGTTCGCAGTTTCTACATCTAAACGAAGCGTTCCTCGGGTCTTTGCAATAGGAGCTCGCGTTGAGGGCCAACTCCTTTCTTGTTCCATAATGTTTTCTAAAACCTCGGAAGCTTCATTATGGTTCATGGACACGAAATTACCCTTTCCAATGTTATCCACCTTCTCTCTACCTTTATCATTAAGACCTTCATAGAATATAGCAAGTTTTAGAGCGGGTGTATAACCATGGAGCGGACATCTAGCTAATTTTTGTTGAAACCTTGTCCATGACTCTCCTACTATTTCTCCATCTTCTTGGCAAAATCTTGCAAGCTCGGTTTGATCTTTGAGTCTCATGCTTTTCGGATAAAAGCGGTTAAAGAACGCGGCTTGAAGTTCTCTCCAAGAATGAATTGTTCCAGGTGGTTGTCTTTCTAGCCAATCGCTAGCTCTACCGGTCAAGAAGAACGAAGACATGTGAGAATACAGTTGCTCGCGTGTAATGCCAGGAGTAATGTAGGCATCACAAATCTGCATGAACTTCTGAATCGATCTTACCAGATCTTGAATTGCTGTACCAGTATAGAGTCCAAAACTTTGAAATTTACTGAGCATACCCGGATCGGGTCTAGATTTGATATTCTGGATCTCTGGAGGACGATAACCGATTGGTTGAACGTGAAACGGCACATGAAGACCAGGGAGATCTTGATGTGCTTGATTCTGTTGATTATTAACGTTGTTACCTCGTCCTAGTGGTGGTAGTTGTTGTCCTTCTTGTCCACCAAGTGGTGGATCTTGTTGTTGTCCACCGAGTGGTGGATTCAGTTGAGCACCAAGTGGCGGATCTTGTTGAGGTCCTCCAAGTGGTGGATTTAGTTGGGCTGCCATTGCTCTTCTTAAGGCTCTTTCCTCACGAACTCATTTGTTGTAAGGTCTGAAGCTCCTCTCAGGATCCGATAAAGGAGGCCAAGAATTAAACACTGTGAAACCTGAAAAAGACTAAAGCAAACCACAAGCGTAAATCTGGAAAAATAAAACTAAAAAATAAAAAATAAAAACTAATTAAAAACTACTACTCGAAATAGATAACCCACACGCTAACGAGACACAAGTCCCCGGCAGCGGCACCAAAAACTTGGTGTCGCCTAGGGTGTGATAAAAATAAGATAAAATTAAGTCAAGAAACTACGCACTCTCACCCTAGACAGGCACAGTACTGCAAGTATTACAGGACGTATGCAAGTTTTAGTTGATAAGTTAGATTCGTTCTCAGGGACTTAAGTGTGTTAATCGCGTGGATAGGAATAACGAGTAAAAGTAAATAATTAAAAGATAGAAAATAAAAGCTATGAATTTCGAAAATAATTAATTAAACTGAGAAATTAAAAGACAATAAAGTAAAAGATTAAGAATATGAGATGAGAGATATAGCTTAGGTTTTGCTAGTATGCACTAATCCGTCTAATTCTATCTATAAATCTAGTTAATAAGGGAGAATATTAGCTCTTGGTATACTTAGTCAGGATTCTAAATTCACATACCTTAGACCTTGAGAGCGACTAAGGGGGCTACGGCACAACCAAGACGAGGTCTCAAATAGGGTTATCAAGCGCTACCAAGGCCCTAAACAGACACTACAATCAATTGGTGATATGGTGATTAAAACAAACCCTAATGACTATCTAGTTAGAATCATGTTTTGTCAGAACTAATATTGACACTAGACATTATGTGGTGGTTCAATGGTTAAACACCCAATTAAGGATACCATCTAACTACTATTAAAAAAATCCTAAAGTGATCAGTTCTACGAAAGACAATAAACCAAAACACATAAACAAATATTAAGTAAGTAGCTAATATCAAATTAAAACATATAATTCCCAAAGAGACTTAGATAGAAGAATTAGAATTCATAGATTATACATGATGCAAAACGCAAGCTATGGGAGGTTTAGTTCATACCTGATGGAAATAAACTAAATGAAATTACAAAAGACATCATCTTGCTCTCTACAATAAACTGGAAGAATAAAACCTTAAGAACTAATTACTATGAGGCAAGGATTGCTAGGGTACTTTTATAAGTGATATAAGGGTGTATTTATAGGTGTTTAGAAGACCTAATTCGTTTTCTTGAGGAAGAGATAAAATATTGGACTCCTAGCCCAACTCAAATTCGTATGGAAATAAAGATAAACACTGCTGGACCGTTTTGAGCATATCTTCTTCGTTATTGGTCGGATTTTGCTCCATAAGATACCAAAAGAATCCTCACAGAATTATCTATGTCCCTATGAAAGGAAATTACCAAAATCGGCCTAATTTTTGGGGAAATAACCACTTCTTTAGGCGTGTGCTGCAGAATTCAGATTTAGGCAGCTTTTCCTTTTTCATCTTTTTAGCTTTTGTTTCCTTATCTCCAATTACCATGCTAATCTCTTTCCATAAGTTGTAGTCTTTGACTTGGACTCTAATTAATATCCATAATTATCTTAAAAACTTCACACTAAAATAAACAATTAAACCCAATATGCTCTAAAAATATTAATTCACTAAATCAAGACTCAAAATAGGAAAGTGCACTATTTCTCAAGAAAACCGACATTTATGACTTCTAAATCACTAAAAATGATGTCTCATCCTAACATAAATCTATCACAAATGAGGAGACATCAACCAACTTGGTCACCTAGGGGCAATAATGATAAGTCGAACAACTGAAAACCCATATGGTCACTCTTTGAAGAACAATAATTCCTTTTACCAAGTGACACTCCTTGTTCAGCATGTGTCAGACAACCTCCAACAAAAATTCCTTTTGAATGCCCAGAGTTTTTGGAACGTATCTAAGAGAATATTTGTACACCGATTCACCCATATTGTGGACCATTTAACTATTTTATGGTTCCAATAGAGAAATCTACTAGATAATCTCGTATTTGTTTAATATCTTCAAATGGTTTTATAGACTATTAGATTTAATTATCTATTTAAGTTCGCAACTACTAGACTAGTCTATTAAATCCGTTATCCTAGATAATGCCTGAGAATATATGTCTCAATCTTCTGATACATATAACATATCGGTAGTAATCCAAGCTGAACACCCAGTGGGTCATGCACATACTCAAAATGGGTTAGATGAATATTTTATCAAACACCTTCAATTAATCGCCAAAACTTTACTTATGAAAACTAAATTGCCTATGTCTATATGGGGGAATGTGATTCTTCCTGCTAGTGCATTAGTTCGTATTAGGCCTACTACATATCATACACACTCTCCATTACAACTTGTTCGTGATGATCCACATGATGTGTCTCATTTCACATTTTTTTTGTGTTGTATGTGTTCCCATATGACCTCCATAATGCATTAATATGGGTCCCGAAAAACGACTTGGGATTTATATTGGGTTTGATTCTCCTTTATTATTTAATATTTTTAACCCCTAACATGTGTATTTCTCAGAACATGCTTTATGGATTGAAATTTTAATGAGATACTTATCCCTCCTTTAGGGGACGAGACACCACGACGTTAAAAACAATGTGACATATCGTGAAACAATATCATCGTCTCATCTTAGTCCACAAACTAGGGAATCAGAACTTGAAGTTCAAAAGATTATTCATTTGTAATGTATTGCAAATAATATACCTATTGCATTCACAGACATAAAGAATATAGTGAAATCTCATATACATGTTTTAAACTCTCTAACAAGGATGGATGTCCCCGTTGGACTTATAAATGAGCAAGCAGCGAATGAATCTAAACCTCACATGAATCGTGGTAAACATGTCAGTTTGAAATATACAATGCCCAGAAAAAGGAGATCTCATAGGGAGGGGGGAAACAATGAATTATTAATATTAATGGATTATGCACATCCAAAAAATTACAACATAAATGATGGAGTCAACTAATGTTAACAAATGCATTACTCTTAACCATTGGGGCTAGCTCAATGGCCAGGACCTTGTCTCTCATATAGGAGGTACAAGGTTCGAATCCCCTCAGCGTGTCCCCTCCTTGAACATGGGTAACCTAATTCTAAATAAGTGGGAATACGCATGAGGAGGCGTGTATATTTCCCTATGGGAATAGTCGTTGTGCGCGTAAGCTGGCCCAGACAATTAACCAATGTCCTATCAATTCTACTAGCTCTCATATGCTCTATTGGTCCATGTATATTTAGGCCCATTATATTTTAGATCTGTGAGCTCTAGGTCATCGATACATTGAATCATATCTTCTCACCCTTTTGAAAGAGCTACACAATTAAGTCTTTCCTCAATTTTTGTGATTTCGTTAAAGTCACCCTGAATTGCCCATGGTACATTCTGAACTATCTTGTCCTATCCCCTAAGTGTATCCCACAAATGATGTCTAGGGTTTTCATCATTGAGAGCATACACAGGCGTAAAATAAAATTCAGTTTTAGATTGGATGTGACGTTTTTTGCATAGCATAGTGTATTAGGCTACATGGTAATAAATCTAGTGCCATCCTGAAGGAAGAAAATGTTTTACTGGAGGAACTTCAAAATGAGAAACTTAAAGAAGAATCCATTATTAGACATAAATCTCGTGCTATTTGGGATACAGATGGTGAGTTAAATACTTTTTACTTTATGAAATGGGTCAATGGTAGAAAATCTCAAAATAGCTTCACAAACATTACAAAGGAAGATTGTTCTATAACAACTGATGAGACTGTAATCACCTTAGAGTTTGTAAAATACTATACAAACCTGTTGGGAACAAGAAGAAAAGAACAAGAAGAACATGAGTACATGGTTATTAAAGGTATATTCAATAAGAAAATAGAGGATGAGCATAAAAGAAGCCTTAGTCAACCTGTTACAGAAGATAAAATTAAGAAGGCTTTGTTCTCAATAGATAGCTCAAAATAAGGAGGGGCGATGAGCTTACTAAACATATCAATAGTCACCAGATTCTTTGCTTGGATGGAGGTTTTTGTTCTGTTCTGTGCTCTCATTTCTTGGGATTTACTATTTTAGAAAAGATTTTTTTTGGAAAGTTTCCTTATTCGTAAAGTTTCCCGATTTAGTAAGTTCTTAGTTTGGAGTTTGTCTTGTCTTAGCAATTGTTGTATAGGGTTCAATTTCCTATCAATAGTTGTATAGGCGTTGACTTCTTTTAACTTTGTTGTTTAGGTTGTCAGTTTGCTCTTCTAGCAATTGATGTATAGGGGTTTGTTTCCTTGTCATGCTTGTTTTTTAGTCAAAAACAAGTAGGGGCCTTGATTCGTACTAATTGTTTTGTGGATATAAAATGGATTGTTGATAAAAAACTATTTATGTGGAAAACCCTCCAAGGCGAAGGTATAAACCACAGGTAGACCAAGGGTCCAAAGTACTCTAGTATAACAATATAATAATGGGAGTACAATAGGTTCTCTCTAGACAACACTATAGGATTACCGAATACATCAACTAATGAAATGCACAAATTTGGAACAAACTCACCTGCCATGAAATGAGGCTATAACTTCGGATCCAGCCGCTAGAAAGACAATAATACCATTGGATCAAAACTTAGATTTGTGAGGAAAACTGTGTCAAAATTTTATCTCGACGTGCTTGATTTTATCATCCAACTAAGGCTCTCAATATTATGTCGTAGATGGATTTAACGGTTTTCCAAATTTTACATCTCTAAAGATTTCACTATTTATGCTCTCTAATTCACTTTCTAAGTGTTTCACTCTTGATTTTGCTTGCTAAAAACGATAGCTAATAGTCATCGTTATATAGGACTCAATAATGGTAGAAGAGAAGCCATTCAACACTTGCATTAATGGAGCGAGGATATCAAAGCACACATGTGTATTTCTAATACACTCTTTCTCAATTTCAAGACTTGACTTCATTATTTCCAATGAGCTTTCCGAATACCAAGTTTTGAAATGCTCTCTAATGAAGAGGAACTAAACAACACAATACTAGAGCATATACATTAAGTTTCTTCGTTTATAATATAAAAGCTTGAAACAAGTTGACATATCTTGTTAAGACCTATAACAGGTATCTGATGTATCTCTTATATTTCTTGAGGGAAAGGGGTATAAATCACGCAGTAAAAAACACAGATGTATCGAGAAATATAAGGGAAAAAAATCATGCAAAAGAAAAATAAAAAAATTAAATTCTTATTAACAAGTTTGATTGCTAGAAAAAAAGTAAAAGATACAAAGTTGAAGGCAAAGTGAGACACAAATTAAATTACAAAAGCAAAAGACGGAATAAGCCAAAGAAAAAAAGGAACATCCCAAGGTGTATGATCCTATAGAAGTGTCTAGGTATACGGCCCGAAAAATGGGCCCTCGAAGGAAATATGAGCCAAGGCATGTGCCCCCAAAGATAGGTTTCAAAAACTATACTCCCACCCGCAACATTGTCCACAAATGCTTCCCTCAGGAACTAAAAGGTACAAACTACCGACTTGTCACCAAGAAAAGGACACAAAACATATATATAATATAGCCCGACCCAGGCATAGAATGACCGAGCATGCGAAATATAGCATACGGAACATGCGAAATATAGCATACGAAACATGCGAAGAAAATTAATAAATTAAGGGAAAATCCCCGAGTCATCATTGGGGGATGGTCAAAAGAACCGGCTTTGTTTAGATTGAGGGATTAAAAGGGGAGGGAAGGGATTATAGAGGAAAGCTGATATCCTTCCTTTGTTTGCATTATAAAATTTTGAAAAGATAAGTTATTAAAGGATTAAAATAATACCTTATAATCCTTTATACCCTATCCCTCCAATTTGGAGTCACTCAAAGGAAGAGATTAATTTTAATGATAAAATATTTTTATTACTCTTATGTTCTATTTATAATATATTTCAATAGGGGTACAAAAGTATCTTAGTTATAAATTAATCCTTTCCTTTCCATTACTTATAGAATCCAAACATAAAATTCAAAATAATCATTTGCTAATACTTTCCTTTCTTTTTCTACTCATCCAAACATGATTAAATACCCTCCTCTCCTTTCCTTTAATACACTATCTTTTCCTATCCTTTAATAAATAATCCCCTATATATCCAAACAAACCCTTAGAGTAAAGCAAAAGAAAAAACAGTTTTCCGGGCTTCAGAAAACCGATAAATACATTTTAATTAAAAGAAAAAAAATCCACAAGCTAAAAACCATGATAAGCCTTTGCATGTTTATCTATCTTTGCCCGATATCCAGCTCTTATTTTAGAGAAAAAAAGTGCATAAGTACCAACAAAGAGAAAAAAGGGGGGGCAAAGAAATAAAGGAAAGTCAAATACCTGGGTTTCAGGGTCGAGCAATGACAATATGATTAAAGGGAGAGAACCAGCAAGAACAAGAAAGAGTCTATATATATTTACATATTCGGAATAAGATGGGTACACCTTTTGAAACCTCGCAACATTCTCTTATATCCTTAGTACATTAGAATAATATCTATATAATCTGTATTCTAGTCCTTCACCTTAGACGAAACTCGAGTTAGAGTGGCAATCGTATGCTTATGCCTTGATGATTCATGTCGTGCATGCTCTGTGTTCATGTTATCCATAGCTTTAGTTGGGTAATTTTCAGAAAATGTTAGGTTTAATGCAACTTTATTTAAAAGATCTTCAACCTTTACATGCGACCACCGGTTTGTCAAAGTGTCCCCACTCGACTTATAAAAGTCACTAACAAAACTTAAGTTATGAAACGAACTCTGCATCTAAACCTCAGCTTCCTCTACAATATTAATTGATTGAACATAAGAAGTATCGAGTAAGGGATATGGGTGAGTATGAAGAGAAGGATAAGGAGAAGCTGGAAAGACACTTAACAAAGAAAACATGCAAACTCCCCGAAGAAACTAGGAGTGTCGAGATGGGAACATCAGGAAGAATCTTTTGTCCAGTAGACCGAACTTCTATATCTGATTTTTTTGGGGCGGCATCGTCAGATTTTTATTTGAATATAGATCTTTTAAAGAATGGGAGCCCTTTTTTCTACTTTTTATTATGCTAGCCATCAGGATATTTCTGGAGGATTAGTCGCAGGGACAAACGCGAGACAAGCGTCGTTGGCAAGAGTCATAACCGTCTGGTATTTTTTATCTACATACTAACAAGATCATGAGAATACATACCCTATCTAAGACAGATAACAAAAGAGAAATACTATCAAAGGAAGGAACATATGTAAAATACTAAAAGGGGGTACAAGAGCATACTAAAAGAGGAAGAATTGAGTGAATTAATCAATATGATGATATATTTTTGGAACTTAGAACACCCTGTAAGGAAAATAATATATGGAGCATATCCTTATATATAGGCTTTAAAAAGCGCTTGGGATTCTTCATATAAATGAGCATTCCAATCGATATGCACCACGTGTACGCGTTTCTTGAGACAGTGAAAAAGGAAACACTCTGACAAGAAATATAGCGTCGAAGATGGACTAGTCAAAATTAAAATGATGAGTCACTCTGAGAAAACAGACGTGTATTTCTCTCGAGATAGTAAGTTAATCTCAAAAAAATGGAGTTAAACAATGATTCATTCATGAAAACAAACTGCGTAGTAAATATTATAACTGGAGCATGAAGATTCTTAACCACCATTACAACATATTTTAGAAAAAATAAAGGAAGATAACAAGAATCCCCTATCAACGCACAAAGAAAAAGTGATTGAAGAAAAAAAGTAATAAGTCTTCAACCGAAGGTGTTAGGTCCCAACATGAGAATTTTACTCTAGGTCTAGACCCCCGGGCACAACAAGGTTTTCCTCATTAATCATACCCTCTAGATGAGGGTAACGACATTGTATATAACAAATACTCATTATGTACCCCTCTTTGCTTTTCTCATCATAAAAAGGTACATAAGTAGCTGCAACTCCTATCAAATTCCTCTGAGGCCTGATACTGGAAAATGATGCTCTCTCGAGTTGGAAATCTTACCAATAACTCTTCAGCCTTGATACAAGATTGAGTCAAGCGTTTGTTAGCTTCCTTATGGAGCTACCAAGGCGTCATATTGAACTCTTACTTTCAACTTCTAAGCATCATCTTGGAGACCTTCAACCAAGCGTCGGGCATTCTTCCTCTGTGTTTGAGGCGACGAATCTTTCGGGGTATTTCGAGAGACCTGGTGGGAATGCAGGAAGTAGTGAACAGGGTACTCTTTGTATGAAATAAAGGAAGTAGAAAATTGAGCTAAGCAACTCCAAGTGAGGGAAAGATAATAAGTAAATTACCAAAGTGTTAGCCGGGTTCAACATAGAAGAAAACTGATCACCACTCAAGGTTGATTCATGGCAGAAGATGAAGGAACAATATTAGTTTGAAGAACCTTGGCTCGCGAAATCAATGAAAAAAAGGAAGAAGGATATAACCTCCTTATCTAGGGAAGTATGGTTGAAGGCTCATTATCCCCCTTTGAGGATTTATGGGATTAGCCTCGAGAGGCAAAAGTTGTGAAGCAAGAAGCGTTAACCATAACAAGGAAGATTATTGCAAAGGAAAAGTGAAAAGATGTGGTAAAAAGGTAATGAATCACCATCATACTTATAGAAAAAAGATGACCTTTCACCTCTCTTAGGTAGTCATTATAAGAAGAATTCCTCGTACTCTGGTTACAAGTAAGTCCGACTTAGCCTCGACAAATAGTGATGTAGTCTCGACATTCAAAACTATTTCTAAGACTGATGTAGCATTAAGGGATCAGTGTTATTTGTACAACTGATGTAGCACTGACATTCAGAGTTATATATATGACCAACATAGCCTCGACGATCAAAAGAGAGAGAAAAGTTCAAAATTTGATGTAGCTTCAACAATTAGGTGATACTACTGGAAATAAAACAACTTTGACATCCAAAGTTTTCCATTCATGCAGAGATTGGTATTTCAGCAATCCCAACTATTTCCACCCTCGTAGAGGTGCGCTCCTAAAACATGGTGTCAATAGTTGGAAGGAATTACTTGCATGACTTACATAGGATCGCTAATCAATATCATCATAAAATAACCAACTAAGTTCTTAGTAATGTGAACCTTGGAAAAGCCCAACCCAAAAACTCAACCTCATATTGGCGTAAAGAAGCCAGAAGTAGTGAATTCCTTTTGATCAGATCTGAAAAACGACATTGATCTCATGATGTCTCCCTAAATGTATTAATTTTTTGCCATTGGGAGACATAATTTTTGGTGTTTATTCGTTTATTTTGATAGACTTTTGGACTAAATATGCAATAATCTGAATTTCCTCTTTTATTTCTAGCATTTTTAATTTATTAAACTTTTGCGCGTAATATTGTGTATTTTAGTGAAAAGTTTGTAGGTTTTTAATATTAGCTAGGAGAGGAATCCGAGAATAAAGTGAAAGATCTTGATATGGAGTCAAAGCATGAAGACAAATCCCGAAAGAATGGATATTTTAGAGTTGCAAATCTGGAAAGTTGCCAAAGATTTCTGATTTCGAGCCACCTAAGAGTATATTTAGCCGCTGACTTGTGAAGAGAAAACGTGCCCATTGAGTTACGGAACTTTCGCAACTGGAATGAGGTCAATCCGAGTTGAAACGAGTCGGATAGAGCTATATTAGTGAAGGTGGTGCAGCAGTTACGGGATTTTGGGCTAAGATAATGGACTTGGGCCTTTATTATTTCATTTAAACTTTAGCCTAAGGTCCAAGTCCGAATTTTGGAGTATAAATAAGGGTTTTGACTTCTATTTTTCACACAATTTACTTTTTACAAAGCAGAACATCAGAGAGAAGTTAAGGCAAGGAAGCAGAAAAGCTACAGAGCTGGAGACGGTCTATATCTCCAAATCACAGCTAATCTAATTCCGAAATTAGGTTTTTCTTTTATTTCTTTCTGTAAAACAATATGAACACTTTTATTTCTTTTAATTTAGTTTTTCGCATTAGCATGACTAATTTCATTAAGTGCTTGAGAACGCATAATGGGTTAATCCCAATTTGATTTCGTTTCATATGTTTGGATTTGGGATAATTATTATTTAAATCAAATTGGGTAAATTATGTTTTTCTTTAATTTGTATTTTATTTACTATTATTGACCTGATCAATCGATAATAGGACTTAGTATCTAGGCTATTCCAATTAGTGGCGATTGGATCACCTTGACGGGGGGTCTGGGTACAGAACTAATTAACGAATATAGGTTAGAAATTATTTGACTCTGACGAGCTTAATTAAACCTATGGCCTAGTGGGTAGATTAGACTTAATCACTTGAGAGTGGACTATAATCACCCTGACTGGGGTTGTAGCACTTGAGAGTAGCTCCTTAGTCCACCCTGACGGGGGTAAGGAGAATTCCGAATCCCGACCAATATAAATTTACCAATTTGTCCCTTAAACAATGTATGAAATGAATGTTAATTATGAGAAATCCTTGCGTCTCTCAAGTACTGCCTTCTCATCTTGCGTAAACACTTTACTTTCTTGCGTCTAGTTATTTACTTGCATTACTTTAGCATTTTACTTTATTGTCTTAGAATTAGAAAACCAAACAAACAATCAATCTTGAAATCATTTACTTGTTTTCACGTGCAATTAACTACTATTTGATAAGCATTAGAGTCAACCATTCCGTCCCTGAGAACGAATCTATATTATCACTTATATTACTAAGGACAATCGTACACTTGCGGTTGTGGTTCTCTTTTCCTTATTTGCATTTTTCTAGAACACACAAAGGACCACCAAGTTTTTGGCGTCGCTGCCGGGGACGGTAGCGTGTGACCCCGGTGTTTATCCTTTAGTGTTAGTTGCATCAGTTTTACGCTTTGTTTGTTCATCTTTTTCAGGTTTTTAGGTTTGGTGTATGCGAAGGAGACTCTTTAAGGATCTTGAGACATTACCTCCGATCCTTGATAATCCTGAATCATTAGTCAGACTTGCTAACAAGAGAAGAAAAGATCAAGAAGTACAAGAATTAGAAAGACTAGCTAACGAAATGGCACATCTTAATCTCCATAACAATATTGAACCAGGAGTTCAGCTAGACGCGAATGGCCAGCCAATAGTGCCACCAGTTATTCCTAATCCTCCGGTTCAAATCCAAGTAGCTGATCCATGGTTCCTTACCGGTCCAGCACAAGAACCATTCCTTACTCCTCCTCTTGGGATTGGCCCAGCTAATATCGATGTTCCGAGATTCCGTCCAGATGCGAGTATGTTAGCTCAATTTCAGAATTTCGGAAATTTTCGTGGCAAGCCCGGAAAAGATCCAACTCGCGCAGTACAAAAATTTATGCAAATCTGCGATTCGTACATCACTCAAGATGTAATAAAAGAGCAAATGTATTTTGCTACATTCAGATTTTTCTTGATAGATGGAGCTAGTGATTGGCATGACTCGCAAGAACCAAGAAAGATTACTAATTGGGAACAGTTACAGGCTGCGTTTTTCGATAGATATTATCCGTCCAACATGAGATTAGATGCTCAACTCGAGTTAACACATTTCCAACAAGAGTATGATGAAGCGTTGGGTAGAAGTTGGGCGAGATTCTAGAACTGCTTACGAAGAGTCCCCAATCATGACCTTTCAGATCAACAACAATTGAAAATTTTCTATAATGGTCTTGATGGGGGATCACGAAAAGAGTTAGATTTATTATTTGATGGTGCGTTTTTACAGGTTCAACCCGTTCACGCAAGAATTATTTTGGATAGAACGGTCAACAATGAAGTGGGGTGGAATATTGTAAGAACACCCGTTAAAGGGGGAGTTAATAATGTCAACATTGAAGAGAAGTTCACTTCCTTAGTGAACAAGGTACAAACCACATTAGAGCAACAGTTGAGGCAATTTACGTTAGCCGTGAAAGAAGGTTTTTCGAATAAAAGGGTTGAAGTGAACGCGACACAAGAAGTGTATGGATGTGAGTATTGTGGTGTGAATGAACATTTATGGAAGAATTGTCAGAATAATCAAGAGTCCGTTTGCAGATAATTTGGAATTAAACCTGCAAAATATACCATAAGCGCATAATTCATATTATTATTCAGCAGTTTTCAGACATTAAATTTATTTGAAACTAAACTACCTGACATTGTTGATTGGCAAAGGGTAACCCTGCTGATCACACCTATAGCAGATAAAATACAAATCGTACAAGGTCCTTGTTTTGAACAAAAGCCATTAGCTTTGAACCTCCAGCAATTATTCGAAAAATATTCAAGAAAATCACAAGATAATCAATTTACCAGTGAATTTGCTAATCATTAAACAAACTTTTTTTTTTTTCAAGCATCAAGAATAATCCACAACACGATCACAATAATTGGTCTGTAGCATAGGAATAACAAACACCACACATTTAAAATACCGTTTAAAATTGAGTAAACTGTAGTATTTGCTCCAATTGGTCCATGTGTTATCGAAGATTGTAACTTTACTCATATAAATATACACCTGTGGAGAGGTACATTTTTTGAAATAACACAACAAAAAGTATTTCAAATAATAATGGTGCAACTGAAACTCACGATATTACCTCGCCAACATTCACTGTGCCAGATGGGGAGCAAACTTATTTCCTATGATCCTGTCCCATAAACATTAATAAAATTACACTTCATTTTTTTTTTTTTTTTTAAATTAAGAATTTTTGAAATACATATAGTAAAAATCTGAAAACCCACCTTTAAATTATTGTAACAGAATTGAAATTACATCTTGGCTTTGTTCCCTACAGTAACTGCAGCTACATATGCTAATTCACTATCATCCAGCTATAAATAATTGTGTACCATTTGTATAAACTTAAAAGGATTTTCTCCAGCTGCCACTACCTGAGTTGGAATATAACAATCTAAATAATTCGATTGTTTTTCCCAAATTTAAAGGCAAGTAAAAGTAATTTTTACCAACCTTAACACCTTCAATATTCGTACCTTGTGCCAGAACAACAGAAATTGTAGTTCGTTTAACCTATGATAAAATTAAAATTTAACAAATCTTAATAATCTTTTTACTCTCTTAATAGAGGATTTTTACTTCTTTAACTACAGTTACACCATAATTAACCATTTTTAGGGGTCCATATATTTGACTTCTAGAACATATTTCTTCGTTTTAGGCCAAAAGTGACACCTACAAGATCTGCAAGCTTGTTAACCCTAGCTTGCAGTTTCTTGATAGAAGAAGAAGAATCATCCTTGTTGAAGTGCAATTCCTATAGCTCTAACTTAGGGTACATTTTCTTTGTAAAACTAACTTGTCCTTTTTGCCTCCCAATGAAGCTTAAGATATAGGCGTAAAAGATGATACACCCTATGAAGAATTTCTAGAAATTTTATTTGTGTTCGAAATAATGGAGCCAATTGACAAGCCAGACGTAAAAGTTGAGCCATTTTTCTGCAAGATACACAAACGGATAAGTAACCATGACAACATCCTTTTAGAAAATAAGTTCATAGAAATGAAAATGAAGTTCAATTGCACCAATATGCCCTTGTGTTTATGAAAATAGAAAATATACCTTTATGCTATTCATTATTGTTGCAAATCACCCCTCATGAGGGTGGAATTGCTACTTTCTTGAACAATAGAACATATTTGACTATTTCACATAATTGAAATCGATGGTGCAATGAATTCAACCCAAATAAATCAATCAAGTGTAAAAATCATGGTTTCTTAATATGTGCACATTCGAAAAAAATTGGAAGACTCAAGACTCAAAAAATTTAAGGCATAAAAAAACACCATGTACCAATGTGCAATTAATAGTTAGTTTTATACAAAGTTTTGACATATACTCTGTTAAATTTTTGATAGATAATTCATATAATATGGCTCTAACAATTTTAAAGGTAACTTATAAATATACAAATTACGGCGGAAGATGACAAAAAGAGAGACGGATGTACCTATGAGAAAGAAAAGAACGTAAATAAATTCAATTAATTCCACTGAGGTGTATGTATTTTGAGAGAAGAGATATGAGAGTTAAGAAGAAGAACGAAATTGTATATTTTATGACTTATGTTATGTTTTATTCTTCTTATATACTAAGTACTTGTTTGAAATGTTTTTTTTTTTTGGACGGTTGACCTGATATGTTAGGATAAGATGCCCTTCTTCCATTCTTGTTGTCTGCCTAGCTTTTCGCGTGGTACGGTCCGCCATCTTGTTATGTCTTCACGGTAAGTGTTTGAATAACATGTTACCATGCTGTTCAACAATTCTTTGGATCCTCTTGACAAACGGCTTGACTGTCCACCATGTCAATGGCAGCGACATTATATCTTGAATAAGATAAAGATTATTCGATCATATTATCCTTTTTTTTGTCTGTTTCCTGTAGCCCAATTGAGTAGCTTCACGGACGGCAATAGTTTCCCCTTCCGCTACGGAGTTTGTCCAAATAGTCTTTGACCAAGCTGTACGGTACCCAGTACATGTATCCTTTCTAACAATGTCTATGCCACTTTGTTCCATTTAAGTTTTAAAAGAAGTGTCACAAGTAAAAATAGTTTGTGTCCCAGCAAGTTCTTGTGGTGTCCACGGGTTGATCGTGTTATTGTTTTGTCGATCCTGTGGTGGCGTAGGAATTCCACTGCAATCTATCCCGAAGAGAACCTCCCTTCCTTCCTTAACTGTATGAATGACACTCTGCGTCTCCATATTCACATTTTCATGGAAAGCTTTCATTTTAATTTTCCAGATGTTCCACATGGTTAACATAATGTATGCTGCCATTTTCCTAATTTTCCATTGTACGTGGTCAATTTCGTCAAAATTTTTTGTGAACCAATCTCCCAATGTTTCCGGTTCTGTTTCTGGAATCTTTATCTGTAGATTCGAGCCCGCCAAAACCTTTTCACGAAAAGACCAGTTTAAAAGAAGGTGTACCACCGTATCCATTTTGCCTTCACACCAATAGCACCATTTATCCGTACTACAGTATAATAAGTTTGAAGTGCTTATTTTAAAGTATAAAATACTTTTATTATAAAAGTAAAATATTCATAAATTATTGAAAATAATTTTGAATTTTAGAATTATTTTAGGTACTTTCTTTAAAAAGCACATATTTGTTAAAAAAATTAAATGGTGAATGAGATATAGGGTCTTGGAGACTGGTTTTTTGCCCTATCAGAAATGGTATGAATCTTGCTTCTCCTTATTCAATCGATCTCTGTAAGGGGGTGGGTAAGTACTTCGTTTCGCCTTCTTATTTTTACGACGAAACTCATTTTCCCCCACATAATAGTATATGACCGTTCTCCACGGTTTAAGCTCACTTTTATTCCTCGTTTCAATCTCACATTCCTCTTTAAAATGTGGTGGGTAGGTGCTCCTCCTTGCCGCTTTACTCTCGCGGTGTGGCACCTTGCTTGTATAGCACGTGTTGATCCTTTGTATTGGTGGTGGAGGTGATTCAAATTTTTCAGCTCTAATCTCATTCATGATTTGGGGTAGAGATGGTAATTGGTGAACTTTTTGAGGTGGAGATTCAACTTCTGTTTTAGCGTGAACCTTGAATTTTTCAATTTATTCTCCAACCACTTCAGATTCATCTTCGCTGTCAACCCAATCTTCCACTATTACCTCATCATATTTTTGTTGTGGAATCTCTATAACCTCGAACACCACCTCTTTTTGATTGCGTTCTATATCTTGATCATATGCATACACCATAGGAATAGCAATTTCTATTTTAACTTCTCGGATTAGCGTTGCTACTCCTTCTTCCCCTATGCTAACAAGATTCTCAACCATATGGTGGTCTCCATTTATAATCGGCACGGTGGTCATATCACTATCACTAATATTGTCTCTCAACACTTCCTCCTCAACTACTTCTTCCAGTTCATAAGATTTGCTACTACTCTTGGCAAGTTCAGGAGAATCATATTGGGAAGCCAGTTCATCTAGCATCTGTTTTATTCTTTCCAGTCTGGCATTGCTTTCCTCATCTATTGCCTTTTGCTCTTGATCTCTTGCCGTGATAATCTCTTCTAGACGCGTGAGTTCATCAAGTGGTGAATAATTCATTTTTATACCAGGAAGAGTAATATGGGGAGGTTGTTGGTAGTCTCCATTTATAATCGGCACGGTGGTCATATCACTATCACTAATATTTTCTTTCAACAATTCCTTCTCAACTACTTCATTAAGTTGGTCTCTTTCATCCCTTGGGGGAGTTGAATCTTCCAAAAACTTGCTACTACTGGCAGTATATTTGTCTACTGCCTGTTGTAATTTGGCACTACTTTCCTCGCTATTGCGAATGTATTTAGCAAGTGTTTCATTCAAATCGGCCAGAGTTATTTGTGGAGGTTGTTGAATATTCCATCTTTGATCTTGCTGATAGTGATATGATGGTTGTTGTTGATTGTGCTCAACCAAATGGTGGTTCCATGCCTTCTCTTGTTGATAGTGATAAAGCTATTGTTGTTGATTGTTCCTGGTCCATTGGTTGTCCCATCTTGGCTCTTGTGGGTGTTGATAAGGTGGTTGGTAGAAGTTACTACCCTATTGCTGTTGTCCTGAAGAATCTTGCCAATAATCGAATGGACCAGGATTTGGGTAATGTCCTCTATACATCTTTCAATAAAATCGCTTGATCATTACCTAAATAAAGAACCTGTAAAAACAAAAACAAAACAAAGACAAGCGTAAAATTGAAAAAATAAAAAATTAAACAATTAAAACTACTACCGGGGTCACACACTGCAATCCCCGGCAGCGGCGCCAAAAACTTGGTGGGTCCTGGTGTGTTATAGAATTAAGTACTGAAAATAAAGGAACCACAACACCGCAAGTGTACGGTTGTCCAAGTAATACTCCGATAAATCGGATTTCGTTCTCAGGGACTGGACTGGTATAACTCAAGTGTTCAATAGATAAGTAGTAGTAATTGCTAATACAGAAAATAAAATATAAAAGATATTTGTTTTGTTTCGAGTTATTGAACTACTAGACGCAAATAAACAAACTACTGAAAATAAATACTAAAGGACTAAGACGCGGATATGAGCTATACTTGAGTCTCGCTAGGGAATCACCTAAACTTACCTAATTAATGCTTTCTTTAAGGGCAGAACTGATATTCCTATATTAGTCAGGACTCTAATGTCTCCTAGCCCCCGTCAGGGTGGACCTAGGAGCTATCCTACAGTATTGCAAACCCCGTCAGGGTGATTATAAGCTACGTTCAGATGATTGAGATCTTACCCAATTGGCTATAAGGTTAACTAAGTCCGTCAGGATCAATAATTTCTACCATAAGTTTATTACCTATGTCTGTAATTAAACCCCCCTGTCAAGGCGATCACTTCCCCACTAAAGTGAATAGCTTAATTACTATTACCTATCTCTGATTAGGTAATTCATTGATAGTGAAATTAATATAAAATAATAAGCAATATGAAATATCCAATTCAAATTAAACTAGAAACTAATCCCAAATTGAAATACATGAATTAAATAAATTAGGGTTCATCCTATTACGCGATTCTCAAGTAATTAAGGTTTAGCTCATAATTGAAATAAAAATGAATAAGAAACTAATAATATACATTTTCCTAATAACAGAAATAAAATAAGAATCTAGATAGAAGAGTTGACTTGAGCTGTTGTTGGAGGAAAAAGATTCTCCAACTTCTGCTCTTGCTTCCGCCTCTTGACGCTCTCTCTAAGGATGATTTAATATGAAGGTTTAATGAGAGATGCTCAATATTGAGGTCTAAGAGGTGTATTTATAGGTGCTAGGAAGCCCTAATTCGTTTTACTTGGAGTGGAAGACAAGTAAAGGACTCATTAATTCGCAACCCTAAAATATAGGAAAGGTAAGATTCTGTTGCTGATTTGTTTTGGTCATATCTTCTTCAATACTTGTCCGTTTGACGCGTTCTTTATATCGAAATCACTTGTCTCTGAAAGCTCTATCCATTGATCCAAACCATTTTCCCAAATTCCTAGCAAATCTTGAGTTATGGGCTTGTCTTTGAACGTGGCTGGAATTTCATATTTATTTGGCCGCTTTATCTTTTCCTTCTTTGCATATATCCTTCCTTAATCTTCTTATTTCCATGTATATCTTATTTCCTTTACTTCTTGGACTTGACTTGGTCTATAATTAATTACCATATATCTTTTAAAGCTTCACAATGAATAAATAATTGAACCGCATATGCTTTAAAAATTAATAAATCATTAAATTAAGACTAGAAATAAGAAAGTGCACTCTAAAATTAGAAACTCGAATAAAATACTTCCTAACACACTAAAAATAATCTAAGACTTCAATTCTCACTTCTCCTCCTTGTATTGGTTTTCCATGAAATTCAAGAACCTTCTAACTTTGCACTAAAAATAACCAAATTAACGCACAAAAGCTCTAAAAATGCAAATAGTCTAATTCCAATGGGAGAAAGTGTAATATGACGAAATAAGCATAAAAGTCTATCAAATAAGTCAAATATTCACCTAAAAGGATGTCTACTAAGGGCTAATAATTAGAACAAATAGGGAGACATCAAGATTGAGACCCGATGGTTCAATTAAAAAATTCAAAGCTAGACTAGTAATTAGAATATTTTCCTAAGAGAAAGGCTTAAACTACTTTGATACCTATTCCCCCGTGAAAAAAATTGCTACAATAAGAACTCTGATCGCCTTAGGTGTTATCCATAACTTAGTTATACATCTGATGGATGTTAAAACCGTATTCTTGAATAATGATCTAGATGAGGAGATCTAAATGGATCAATCTAAAGGCTTTGTAGTACCCAGTCAAGGTATTAAAGTATGTAAACTTAGGAAATCATTATATGGCTTGAAACATGCACCCAAAAAATTATACGAATACTTGAATAACATCTTAGTTAAAGATGTCTTTTTAGTCAACACTTCTGAATCATGTGTTTACTCTAAAGTAACATGTTCAGGGTGTGTGATCATATGTCTCTATGTATATGACATGCTCATCTTTGTAACTAATATGCAAGTGATTAATGAGACTAAGTACTTCCTATCTTAAATGTTTGAGATGAAAGATATGGAAGCGGGTGTTATCTTAGAAATTAAGATCATTCAAAAGGGGATTGAGATATCCTTTAACCAGTCTCACTATGTCAAAAAGATGTTACATTCAAATCCTTTGACATCATCCCTGTAAGAACTCCATATGATTCCAGTATTCGTCTGATAAATATCAATGGAGATGTTGTTTCACCAAAATGAATACGCTAAGATCATAGGAAGTGTGATGTTATTAATAAACTACACTCTACATTACATTGTTTACAAAGTGAGTAGACACATTCAAAATACACATAACCCAAGTAATGATCATTGGATTGTACTTCATCAATTACTAAGGTGTTTGAGAGGCACTATGTATCTAGGTATGCATTTTAACAAGTGACATGATGTTTTAAAGTGATATTGTAATGCAAACGGGATATCAGATAATAATGAAGTGAGCTTCACCAGTGAATATGTATTTCCCTTAGGTGGAGGAGTTGTATCTTCAAATTCTTCCAAACATACATGTATATCACGCTTCACTATGGAGTCCGAGTTTATATCGCTAGAGTTGGCTAGGTAAGAAGCCAAATGGTTGAGAAGTCTCCTTGCTGATGTACCATTATGGTACGGAAAAGTTGTTCATGTTTCCATTCTCTATGATTGGCAAGTAGCAATCAGTGTTGCTCATAATAGCGTCTATAATGGTAAATAAATACATATTTGCATCAGACATGCCTCGATAAAACAGTAGCTGAATGATTGTGTGATAGCCTTAGATTTTGTAAGATCAGAAAATAATCTTGCTAATTCTTTTACAAAAGGCTTGACCGAGATAGTTGCTTAGGAGACGTCTGGGGCTAAAGACTTTAGACTGAATGAGAGATGGTTCAGTGTTTTACTTTCCCTTATCTATGGAGTACCTTAATTAAAGTAGGATGAGTGTATAATATTAATGAATTCATAGCGTAAGTGAGCAACCCTGGTGAGACGAACATGAGGAATTCACCATCTATTAATAGAAATATTGAGTGTTACTCTTAATTAGGGATGACAACGGATCGGATTATTGCAAAAAAATCCAAAACCATGTCCATATCCATTTAATTTATCAAAAACCAAACCCTTACGGATTTAACCATCAGACTTACTTTTCAAACCATATCCAAATAATTCGGATTCGGTTTTTTAAACGGTTTTTCGGATTTTAACAATAACCTGGCTCGAGAGACGTCCCTCTCACAGTAGGATTCCTAATATCACCTCGCTCTTGTGACATGCCAAACTATAACTCTCTAAATATATTGAAAATATTGAAACAAGATCACAAATACATGAAAAATCTCCAATATATAAAATATTATGTTGATCTTTAATTAAATAACATTTTTTTTATTTCTTTTGTTAATTCTAATATTTAGATTTTAGTTTTGAGATATGAAATTACTTTTTTATCTATATTACTATAAAATATACAAAAATATATGATAATAAATGGGTTTTTGGTTATTCCTTATTTTTATCTAAAATTTTAACCTAAAGGATTTAACCATCGGTTACATTTTTCAGAATCATAACCTAACGGTTTTATCCATGGTTGCATAATCGATTTTTAACCGGTTCAAATTTTCATCGATTTTGATTTTAAATCATAACCATTTCCATCCTTATCTATAGTTGGGTTGAGACTTTTGGCCTTTTGGTAATTAAAAATAAAAAAAATATAAGAAAGATGGACTTCAAAATATAATATATATATATATAAACGGGTTTTCGGATTTTTTTAAATCTGAAACCATAACCTAATGGTTTTAACCATTGGTTTCACTTTTTAAAACCAAACCCTCACTGATTTAACCACGGTTACATAATTGGTTTTTATTCTGTTCGATAATCCGTCATTTTCGGATTAAAATCGTAACCACTGTCATCCCTATTCTTAATGAATTCATAGCCTAAGTTGGCGGTCCTAGTGAAACGGACTTGATGAAATTCACCGACTTATAAACTAAGGTTGAGTCTTACTTATAATGAGTTCACAACCTCATTGAGGTGGTTATATTGAGGAGGACTTGATGAACTCACGACACATGCTGATGGGAGCTACATAGCTTTTAATGGTTCAAAGCCCTAAAAAGAGAGTCTACTATGACTAGACGTGTTATGAAAACCACCTATCTGAGTGTGAAGGAGGGGTTCGCGTTCTATAAGAAACATGGGATAGTTTTTTTACCTATAACCAAGGTATACGCATGGTTTCCCAATCACGTGTAAAGACAATATCATAGAGTATCTGCTTCAAACCCAGGTTAAGTATGTGATGTGGGGGTTTCAACTGGAGAAAGTCTTTGGTAAACAGATCGTGTTGTTGCCTCACTTCCTATGTATCAATTCGTGTTTTTTGTGACTGGACATTGGGTTTTAAGTACAATTTATCCTATCTCATGCCCATGAGTTTCTTTTCTAAAAAATTCTTTGCCTTTTGATAGCCCTATGGAGGGAGGGGGGGGGGGGGGGGGGGGGGGGGGGGGGCGGAGGGATTGTTGTATTTATAATGTTTTTTTAATAAAATCCTTTAGTTTTTCATGGCTTTCTTGGCTAAAGTGGAAGTTATATTTTGTGACTTTTAGTACTTTACTTTTGTCCCACATAGGAGTAGGATGAAATAAAAATTCAGTTTTTATACTAAAAGCTTTCACTTATATTCAAATGTGTTTAGTTAGGATGTTATGGGATAACCCCCACGCGCGGGAGCCGCCACCGCCCACCCGACCCCGACGTTGCGGGACGTGGCGTGTTTAGTTAGGATGTTACTGCATGGCTTTGTGTGGCGTGGCGTGACGTGAGTCGTAGGTCATGGAATTCTTTCTTACTAGGTGGATGGGGAGTTATTTATACTATCAAATAAGTTCAAGCTGAAATCATAATAGCCTGAGACCATGACTTAATAAACTCGCTAATTCAAGTCCTTCGTTGACAGAGAGAGGTAAATTACCTTGCATATATAATATGGCCAATGGTAGACCCACTAAGACCGGCTCTGGAAATTCATGAAATTATGTGAGGCAATCCATGGTCATGAGTGGATGGAGTTTCGGGTTTAATCGATACGTGAGGTCAACGGGGTCTAAGGGCTTCTTGGATGTGGTTTCGAAAATCACAAAAGATGTATCACTAGGGTCTAAATATTTAGATAAAGAGCCCATTTTTTGCTTGATTTCGATCTAGTAATCATTTGTGAAATAACCATGTCGAAATACGGTAGACTATTCTGTAGATCAAAATATTTTTGTGAAACCTTTGTAACCTCTCTCTATCACTTTTTGATCGAGATTACAATGTAGGCTAACTAGGCCTGTATATATAAGGATCCCCCTAATGGTTTCACTCGAATTATAGTTTCCCATAAAATGAAAAAAGGGTTTGGTTTTTCCCTTTGCTTGATTAAAGTGAATCACAAAACAAAGAAAACAAATACGAAGGAGGTGGAACATGGAATACAAATTTTCATTGGGCTTAATCTTTTGATGAAAGTCTGGCTTTGTATATTTAATATTCAGTAAATGCTAATAATTATTCTATTTGAAAAGAAAAAAAAATCTAGTTAATTATTAGATTTACGTGTCTTTAATAATTAGGTTATGAATTAAATTTTATTTAGGATAACTATTTAGCGATAAAAGGTTCAAATCCTTGTTCATATTAATAGTCTTAATTACAAGGTGTATTTTTCATTTTATATTCAAGTATCATACCATCCAATTGACAAAATAATTTTTAATATTTAATAAAAAAAAAATTGTAAAATACAATTTATAATTATTTAAAATTATATAACATCTTCTCTTCGAAATACTCTCCCCTTTAATATTAAAAAAACTGAATACAAGTAAATTTAAGCATGATCAAACTCTGGTCCAGTTTGAGGTTTTGAACTTCTCAATGAAAATTTACAAGATTGGATAGCATCATCAATTGATAAGAAAACAGAATTTTTTCCAATATTGTCAATGAACTTTGTCACGATCAACTTCTCCATTACATCTAGTCTTGGATTCGTTAAAATTATCTGGAAAAAATATCATAAAATTGATTTCCACGATTTTTATCTGTAAAAGAAGTAAAATGGAATTTTTTTTGTGCTTTTTACCTTGATATTTTTAGATTCCAAGTTTCTTTTAACTTCAAGTAAAGTTTCCACTCCGGTTATGTCAATATTTGATACACCTAACAATACGATCATATGAAAAATATTAGCTTATGGTTAGAGCAAAATCTTGATAAAAAATTCATTAATATGAAAAAAATCTCACCTCCCAATTCTAGCACAACATATTCAACCTCAGTCTCTTCATCTCTAACCCATCTCATAATCCTAGTCAATGCAAATTAATCCCACAATATTAGCATAAGTGAAACTGGAGAGTAATTAAATATTTAATTATAATCTAAAAAAACAAACCTTTCTCTTATATAGTTGCAATTGGCAAAATATATAGGGGAACCAAGCTGAAGAACAAGGATCCCCGGGGTAGAGGATGCACCAGGGTATTGCTCAATGTCGCGATACAAGGATGACTCAGGTATTTTTCCAAGTTTGGCAGTAGCTGGTCTAGCTATATAAAGGAGTGCTCTAATAAGAGCAAGCCCAACCTTTTATAAGAAAAAAAAACTTGTTTAATTACTAGGCTGGGTTGCAATGTTAATTGGACTTGTAGATAATATGATCTTACCGACAAGATGATACCCATGTCCATACTAAGGAAGGAAACACCAAGAAATCCAGCCATACAAATAAGGAAATCAAATTTATCTGTCTCATAAAGGTGATAAAACTTCCCGAAATCGAGTAAACCGAGCATTGCTGACATGATGATAGCTGAAAGCCCGACGAGAGGTGTGTAACTAAATACGGGAGCGAAGAACAAGAGAGTCAACGCCATACATATTGCCATTACTACATTGGACATTTGTGTTTTGTTCCCTGCATTGAAATTCACTGCAGTTTTCGAAAATGGCCCTGCATTTAAGAAAATTATATATTTAGACGTGATAACCGAATAATAATAATAATAATAATAATAATTTGGAATTTGTTTTACCTGTGGTTAAGTAACATGATGTGAAAGATCCAACTATATTCATGAACCCTATAGCAACCATTTCCTTGTTTCCGTCAATCTGTTCATTTTTTAAAATAGCAAAACTTCGTCCAATGGCTATTCCTTCCTGAATTTATTTTAACCATGAGTTAATATTGGTAGTAAATTATATTGAGTATATATAATTTGAGAAATTACCGCTAAAGATATCAATGCTGTGATAATCCCGGCTTTTAGAGGGGCTGATATATATTTGGGATCAAAAGTTATTAAATGAATAGATATAGGATTTATTCCTTTTTTCAAATCACCCACCTGCATATAAAAACAATCTTTAAGATCAATAGTTGATTTAGTAATTAGACTACAGAGACCAAAATGTTATGAAATTTAATTTTATTAAAATCAAAATAATTTTGAATCTAAAGTCAACTCTCATATATATTAAAAAAACCATATTTTTTTCTAAAGGACAACTTGATTTCGGTGAAATATATTAAATATTAAATTTTTCTTTTGTCTTTAATTATTTTTTAATGAAAGACTTTTTAGTCAAAATGTTTACTGTACAACCACGGTTACTGTAATTTTTTTTGGTATATTATTGTTGAAATAATCGGTGAAGAGAAAGGCCCTTTTCTTTTTTTGTTCAACAAGAAAGACACATCTGAAGTAATAATCTGGATTACTCTTTTTACGACTTATATATATACTCTTTTTCAACACCGAACTAGAGATTAATTCCCAATAGATTATTCTAGTTTTTAACCTTATTATAAATTTATGGATACCCTTAGGTTTGTTTAACTATTAAACTATTCTGTAACTAGATTAACAAAAGTTATAAAACTATAATAAATGAAATAAAAAGATAGAAAAAACTTACAATTTGGATTCCAAATTTTTCGGCATGGGTTAACCAAGTAAAAAGACAACCCACGGCGACGACAATAATTGGAGCTATAGCTGATACCCAGAAGAGATCTGGTTTTTTCTCTTTCTGCACATTTCCATTTAAATTTACATTTAATATAATTTAAAGTAGTTGACGATTACATTTGTTAGTTTCTTTACTACACACGGAATCAAAATGATTTCAAACACAAAGTAGCTCTTATATGTATTAAAAACAATTAAAAAAAATCCAAATATACATCCAAGTATACCCTCGAAATGGGTATATTTTTAATATTTAAAATAATAGAGTGAAAAATACTATTTTTACTTTTTCCAAACACCTCTAAGTATACCCTCAATATGGATATATTTTTTATTTTTAAAATAACGAGTAAGGAATATTATAATTTAGAAATTAACTGTGCAATTTATATGTTCAAAATTTCACTTACCACATATTTTGTCACTTGAAGGAATGTGAGGAAGATCGCACCTAAAAGAGCACTCTCCCATCTCCACTGTTGTTGCAATAAAATATCAGAAATTTTATTATCAGGAACAAATAAAAATGTACAAGTGAAAATGTGAAAATATAATAGAGTCCCACACCATCTTTATCACGTAGTACATATAGTAACAAAATTCTAGAAACGCCTTTCATAATTAGAAAATTTTATATGCCATTTATGAGAAACTTCTAATTTGTTGACCATGAAAAAGATCAGTATCATAAAGTTTTACTATGTACCTAATCAATGAAACTTTCTTTTATATTTTTTATTACGTAGAAGGTCATACACATGAAAATATCTAATCTAGTTTCGGTATAGTATTTATGAAATACCGCGATAAAATAAAAAATTATTAATTATCTAATAAATATGATAGAGGTTTCACTCATATACCTAGGAATATAAAATTAAATAAAAGCATTTTATTTTATGTATAATAGTTATACATAATTAATCATACAAATATAATCTAAGAAAAATGGTATCAAATATAAGTATATATTTTGATAATGGACCATACATTTTATATAATGGAGGGTGAATAATATTATACATTATGCATGGAAATTACTTTTTTGCTAATTAAAAAATTGAAATATTGGATATCCTTATCAAGTGAAGTAATATCCCGATACGTTTTTGCCTTTAATGCTATAAGGTAGTTGAAGCGTATTAATTATCATAAAAGAATTCAAGTGCAAAAAAATAATTTATATATTGAATGTAAACTGCATGAGAGAATAGAATGTAATCAAACCTCAGATCTGTTATCGTAAAGGGCTTTTAAGACGGAAGGAATGTCAGTACGGGTAGTAAAATGTTTGATACCGAGCATGCCCTTCATTTGTTGTAGACCAATAATTGTGGCCGTTCCTCCCATAAATCCGATAATTGTGGAATGAGATAGGAAATCTACCAATATTCCCAATCTGTAAATAAATTAATAAACAAAAATCATTACTAAAAAACTAAATTAAAATATATATGATAAATATTCATTAGTGTGTATGAAGAATGTAACTTGATATAAAAATATATACCTTAAGAGACCCAAACCAGCTTGGACAATACCAGAAATTAATGTAGCCGTGTAAATTAAACTCAAATACAATGCGAGATCTTCCGTGGGAGAAGCTACTTTCTCAAGTTCTGATGCAATAAGCAACGAACAAGCGGCAACTGTACCCACTGCTAAATGTTTTGAGCTTCCAAATACCGCATAAATAAGCGGTGGTACGAAACTCGAGTCTTCAAAATTATAAAAATGTATCATTAATTAGTTAATTATATAAATGGATTTGGAAATAAATTAGTGAAATGAAATAAACTTACAAAGTCCGATGATTGGAGGGAGATTAGCAAGCTTAGCGTAGCTAATACCTTGAGGTATAGCAAGACTAGCAATAGTTATACCAGCAAGAAGATCGTATTTGAACATGCTAAAGGTGTACTTAGGGAACCAATCGAAAATTGGTACGAAATATTGAGCACCTTTGGTGAGTTTACGTGAAAAAGTTTCCTCATTTCTGATTTCCTTGAATGGGTCATCTGGGTAGAGGACTTCTTTTAGCTTCGAGTTAAGTACGGTTCCGAAGCTTCGTGGAGCTGCAAAACTTACTTCGCGAATAGTCATGGTGGCTAGCTATGAATTTATTTGAAGTTATTAACTAACTACACATAGAGAAAGAGAAAATGAAGAAAGAAGTAAGTAATTTGGGATGCTTAGCTAGCCAAATGGTGCATGTATATATAGGCGGTATAGTATATAATGAATATGAGTAATGAATATATATGGAATGACGTATGATTCATAAAGAGGGGATTTTGTTTTTCTTTGGACAACGATTCATAAAGCGGGATAAAATGATATCTATGAATTTTGTAATGTTTATCCAAGATAAGTATTGAGATTTTAACCTAGAAAGGAAAACTTATTGGAATATCGTTGAAAATTTTACTTTAATTACTATCTTCCTTTTCCATTTCAACTAAATACACCACATTCACAAAAAAATTTCTTTGCTTAGTCTGCTACATATATCATCCTATCTTAATTGTATAGTAGGCCCTTTTATTATATATATAAAAGAAATTAAGTTAATTGCAGGGTAGGACCTTATATTATGTATTATAAGCATTGATTTAATTAATTATAATTTCCTATACTCTACAAAATATAGTAACCCTTAAACAAAAATTCATAATTCAGCTCCAAAGCAATATTCAATTTTTTTCACCAGTTAATAGGATATATACAACGAACTTAAACTATGAGTATATGTAAAATTCAAAAGCCAAAGTGACAAGTTAATTTTTTCAATGCAGACCGTAAAATAGGACATATATGCTGAAAAATTTAAACTTCCAAATATATGTCAATTATTTTAATTAAGGGAACTAATAATTTTTGTGCATAACATGCCTCCAAATTTGGGATTTCAAATTCATGCTGACATGCCATATCTCATAATAAAACTCCAATTTAATGAACCAGAACCATCCAAAAAGATTTTCGTTTTCCACAACATTATCTCAAAACAAAGATGAAATAAAGCTGTATATAGACAATATCCAAAAATAAACGTTACAACAAAATTGTGAATATTGTACGCAACTAACATGATATATGAGAGATGGATCAATGACAAACAATTTTATCCTATGATGCTTCATTTCTCGTACCAAGTACTTTCAAGAATTACCTTTAAATTTTATATTATTTTTTTTCTCAACGTGACACTAGATTACTGATTTTGATTGATGATCAAAAAAAGTAAATCAACTAAGGTTGCCGATTTATTGGTAGTGTCAGTGAGTTTATTAACATCAGATTCAGGGGTTTCTTTGCAAAAAAGCTAAGAAATTTGGAGAGTTGTCTTTGCACATCGAACAAGAGAAAGCTCGGTAAAAAGACATAGATCTCAACAAAGGAAATGAGTTGAATTTATTAGGAAAGAAAATTAAACAAGAGAAGATGCTATTTTTAGAGACAAATGTGGATAAATTTATACTATGCATAATAAAGAGTCGTTAGGAGTTTGTTAGGGAAAAAATTTGTAATCCATTGGAATATAATAACCATGCATAAATTTAGGAATAAATCAATGTAGTAATTCAATTGTTACTTTGTCCATCCGTTTGTTCCCGATGTGATAATTTAGCTTTGAAACTTTGGTCCTTGTTGTTCCATATGTCTTAATATCTTCTTTGATTAGTTGATCATGATCAAGCGTACATTAAATTACATAATCATAAATGAAGAATATATATATATATGAGGTGGATATATATTATGTGAAGTGTTATGTTCTAATTAGATGATTACTTATTGACGTGGCGTGGACGTGACTTAACCTCGTGCGTTTGATCTTATTACCATCCAATGGCTCTCATTCGCTCTTGGCTTTTGTCTCATATAAATAGGAACACGGGTTGACCGAAGTCATAACCCTTTCTCTTTCAACTCTTTCGTTCTCTCTCGCCACTTTCATACGCTAAACCTAGTTTGTAGAAGGTCAATCTCTGATTCTTTTTGTAATCGATTAGATAGCTTCTTGTTAGTAATATCTCGTGTAATTTGTGATAATCATCTTGATTAATCACTAGATAGCCTTATTCATTAGATTAGGGTTCAAGAATTAGATTAGAAGTGGTATTCATTCGATTAATTGGTTTTGTATTGTAAGGCGGTTCTGAATATTGTATCTCTTGTGATTTCTAGTAGCCGAGCACCTCTCATCGGAGCTCAACGTGGATGTAGGTCTGATTTGGACTGAACCACGATAAAATCCGTGTTCTTACTTTCTTGCTTTATTTCTTGTGTTTGTGGTTATTAGGTAGTGTGATTTGAGGTTAATATTGATAGAAAATTACAACAGTGGTATCAGAGCTTGATTATTAATCTTGGGCTATCAGATTAAGGTTCTCAAATCGGTGTTCTTGAAAAATTAGGGTTTCGCCTAATTTCATCTTGTGGGTTTTAATTCTATATCTCTCTGTTCTTGAATCGATAATACGATGACTACCTCTACACAAATTGATATGTCCGTGTTCGATGGTAAGATGGATTTTGGTGTGTGGCAGAAAAAGATGAGGGTTCTACTCTATCATCACAAAGTGGGAAGTGCACTTATAGCTGATATTAAAGATTGGCGTGAGGGAGAACTTGATCGAGAAGCACAAATCAAAGAAGAAGCCTATAATATTCTCTTCTTGAATCTTTCAGATTCTGTCATTCGACAAGTTGATGGTGACTCGAAACTCTCTATGCTTCTAAATCTGTCCCTAATCTTGCTTTCTTGAAAGGTTCTTTGTTTAATTATAAAATGGATCTGTCTAAATCTATTGATGAGAACTTAGATGAATTTACTAAGATGTCCCTTGTTTTGAAAGGAACTACTATGGCCTTAGATGACACTAGTAAATGTATGATCCTTTTGAATGCTATACCTGAATCTTTTCAAGTTGTGAAAGATGTGTTTCAATATGCTAGTACTGTCCCTACTTATGATCAAGTTGTTACTGCACTTAAGACCCGAGAAAATGAATTAAAGTCCCTTAAAAGAACAGGAATTAACATATATGTTAACCCTAGAACAGATACAACTCAATCACTTGACTTAGCTAAGAATAAGAAAGGTAAGAAAACCACTAGTTCTAAAAACAAAGAGACTAGGAAGTGTTTTCACTGTGGGAAAGCTGGACACTTAAAGAAAAATTGTTATACGTTGAAAAACAAGATGAACAATAATGAATCTAATATTGTTAGCATGCCTAAGACAACTGATGATGTCTTTGAAGTTCTGAATGTGAGTAACTTGTCTGAACATGCTAGTTGGATTCTTGATTCTGGTTGTACCTTTCATATGTGCCCTATACTTGAACTATTTCATGACTTGTCTTATGTGAACAATGAAACTGTATATATGGGGAACAATGATACATGTGAGGTTAAAGGTATTGGGAAGATTAAATTGATAATGGGTTCTGGAAAATGTATTGAATTGACTAATGTTAGATATATTCCTGATTTGAAAAGAAATTTAATTTCTTTGGGTGCTTTAGATGATCTTGGTTGTGTTTCCAATGTTTCTAAAGGTGTTATTCATGTTTATAAGGGTGGTAAACTTTTATTATCTGGTGTTAAACATGCTGGTTTATATGTTCTTGATGGTACACATATAGTTGGTTCTGTGAATTCTGTTTCTAATGCTTCATCTCAGGCTACCACTGAAAAGTGGCACTTAAGGCTAGGGCATATGAGTCAACAAGGACTCAGTATCCTTAGCAAACAAGGTAGGCTTGGTAAAGACACAGGTGGGGATCTTCCCTTCTGTGAGACTTGTGTGTTGGGTAAACAACATAGGGTAAGTTTCAAGCCCGGAACTCACAATTCCAAGGCTTGTCTTGAATATGTTCATGCAGACCTTTGGGGTCCTGAGAGGTATGATGCTCATGGTAACTTCAAATACTTTCTTTCTTTAGTTGATGATTTCAGTAGAAGGGTTTGGACCTTTTTACTCAAAACTAAAGATGAAACTTTTCAAAAAATCAAAGAATGGAAGTGTTTGGAAGAAAATCAAATTGGTTCAACTTTAAAGGTTTTGAGAACTGATAATGGTCTTGAATTTTGTAACACTGAGTTTGATTTATACTGTAAGACTAATGGAATTTTGAGACACAGGACAGTTAGGCATACACCACAACAAAATGGTGTAGCTGAGAGGATGAACAGGACTCTTCTTGAGAAGGTCAGATGTATGCTTTTCACCTCAGGCTTACCCAAAGAATTTTGGGGAGAAGCTCTTTACATAGCCACATATCTTGTCAATAGGAGCCCAAACAGATCAACTGGCCTTAAGACTCCTATGGAAATTTAGAAGGGGCAAAAACCAAACCTATCCTTTCTTAAACCCTTTGGGTGTGCTGCTTATGCACACACAAAGGAAAGTAAGCTTGATCCCAGGTCTATCAAATGCATAATGTTGGGTTATCAAAACCAACATGGTGTAAAGGGTTATAGACTGTGGGAAATAGATAGTAGAGGGTTTAAAATTATTGTTAGTAGAGATGTAATCTTTGATGAACTAACATTTCCTTTCAAAATGAATACAGGTACAGGTGATGATGCTTTGCCTGAACCTGCACAACCTCAACAAGTGGTGGGAATTGAGAAAGAGGTGGAGCCTGAGTCTTCCAGTCCAGTTGATAACCATGGGGATGATCTGAACCCTCCCTATGATGAAGCTGAAGCTACTGAGGACAATGAGGGTGAAGAACATCCTCCTGAGTCTTCAACAGGGCAACTTCAGAACTATCAACTTACAAGTGATAGGACTAGAAGGGAAACCAGAGCACCTTCAAGGTATTCATATGCAGACCTTGTGTATACAGCTCTGAATGCTTCAATTGAGGTCACAAACTCTGAACCAACATCCTATATGGATGCTATGGAGGCAGAGGATAGCAAACTATGGGAAAAAGCTATGAAGGAAGAGATTCAGACCTTACATGAAAATAACACCTGGATTTTCACTGAGCTACCTCATAAACAGAAGGTGGTGGAGTGTAGGTGGTTGTTTAAGCTCAAAGAGGGCATCTCTGAGACTGATCCTCCAAGGTACAAAGCTAGGTTGGTTGCAAAAGGCTATACTCAAAGGGAAGGTATTGATTTCAATGAAATTTTCTCTCTTGTGGTTAAGTTTAAAACTATTAGGGCTATGTTAGCTTTTGCTGCCTGTTATAACCTTGAAATTGAGCAATTAGATGTTAAGACTTCTTTCTTACATGGTGACCTTGAGGAAACTATTTTCATGAGACAACCTGAGGGTTTTACTGACCCTAAATTGCCTGATCATGTATGTTTACTGAAAAAATCTCTTTATGGTTTAAAACAGTCCCCTAGACAATGGTATAAGAAGTTTGACTCATTTATGCTTAAATGTGACTATGTGAGATCTGATTATGATGCTTGTTTGTATCTATCTGTCAAAACTGATCATCATGTGTATGTTTTACTTTATGTTGATGATATGCTCATTATTTCTAAGTCCCTTAAGTATATATCTGAGTTAAAGAGGAAACTTAGTAAGGAATTTGATATGAAAGACCTTGGAAATGCTAAGAAAATCTTAGGGATGATGATTGAAAGAGATAGAGATAAATGCATGATTAAGCTTAACCAGGAACCTTATTTGAGAAAAGTAATTTCAAAATTTGGTAGCTTGAATTGCAAAACTGTTATGACTCCTTTGGCTGGTCATTTTGTTTTATCTAAACATTTGTGCCCCAAGTCATAATCTGATATAGTTAAGATGAATTCTGTCCCATATGCAAATTTTATAGGGTCCCTCATGTATGCTATGATTAGTACTAGACCAGATTTGTCCTTTGCTATATCCTTATTGAGCAGGTACATGTCAAATCCTGGCTGGGATCATTGGTGTGCCCTTAAGCATGTTCTTGCATATGTTAGAAGTACTTTCGGTGTTGGACTGTGCTATGGAAATCATAATATACCTTTTGAGTTAGTTGGATATGTAGATTCAGATTTTGCTGGAGATAGGGACTCAAGAAAGTCAACTACTTCTTACTGCTTTACACTTGGAGGTAATTGTATTTCTTGGAAGTCTCAACTTCAACCTCTGGTAGCTTTGTCTACTACTGAAGCTGAGTATGTTGCTATAACTGATTCAACAAAAGAAGCTATTTGGCTTCAAAATCTATTATCTGAGGCTTGTATAGTGAAAGGTAAAGCTACTATATTTTCTGACAGTCAAAGTGCAATTCAACTGAGTAAAAACCCAGTATATCATGAAAGGACCAAACATATTGATGTTAAGTATCATTATATAAGAGATATACTGGCTAGTGGTGAAGTTAAGCTGTTAAAAGTTGCTACTGAGGATAATCCTGCTGATTTTGGTACTAAAATTGTTACTAATGTCAAGTTCAAGCATTGCTTGGATTTGCTTTCTATTGGTTGATGTTTTGCAGGTGTTTTGGGCTGAGATGATGATGGAGATGGCTCAGGCTGGCTAGGAATCACATTTGGTGCAGATTCAGGTGGAGGTGGAGTTTTAACACTTCAAGGTGGAGATTGAAGAATATATATATATGAGGTGGATATATATTATGTGAAGTGTTATGTTCTAATTAGATGATTACTTATTGACGTGGCGTGGACGTGGCTTAACCTCGTGCGTTTGATCTTATTACCATCCAATGGCTCTCATTCGCTCTTGGCTTTTGTCTCATATAAATAGGAACACAGGTTGACCGAAGTCATAACCCTTTCTCTTTCAACTCTTTCGTTCTCTCTCGCCTCTTTCATACGCTAAACCTAGTTTGTAGAAGGCCGATCTCTGATTCTTCTTGTAATCGATTAGATAGCTTCTTGTTAGTAATATCTCGTGTAATTTGTGATAATCATCTTGATTAATCACTAGATAGCCTTATTCATTAGATTAGGGTTAGAGAATTAGATTAGAAGTGGTATTCATTCGATTGATTGGTTTTGTATTGTAAGGTGGTTCTGAATATTGTATCTCTTGTGATTTCTAGTAGCCGAGCACCTCTCATCGGAGCTCAACGTGGATGTAGGTCTGATTTGGACTGAACCACGATAAAATCCGTGTTCTTACTTTCTTGCTTTATTTCTTGTGTTTGTGGTTATTGAGTAGTGTGATTTGAGGTTAATATTGATAGAAAATTACAACAATAAATTAATTCACTTTTAGCACTAAATGACCAGTGCTTGCACCAAAGGCTTATGGGAAATACGATCAAGAGTTCTAAATATGTTTTCGTGAAAATAGGAAAATAAATAATGGAGTTTTCAAAACTATTCATTTGAATTTGAATTTAAATTTGACAATGTAATATTTAATTAAATACGAATTAAATAACAAGAGGTTTACGAAGGAATATCTCTTGAAGAGCAACGGAATTGAATCGATTGGAAACATGATTATCTTGCCGTCGTGGATCTTTTACTGGAAGTGGAAGAGAGACCTCTATTTCGACAACCTAAGAGCCTTGTGATTTTGATCAATGTATATTTTTTTGAACGGCATAAAGAAGAAGAAAAGTAAAAAGACGCGTTCATAAAAAATGAAAATCAGTTACTTCTTTTGACCAAACTCTATCTTATATAGAGTAGTGGGTGGAGTTCTTAATTTTAAAATTCAAAATTAATAACCTTTTACTTTATAACTTACTTTTGACGGACTAACAAAATAATAAATAATTATACATAATTTTTTTTTCTTACATTCTCCCACTCGCCCATAATTTAGTTATATCAATTTGTTGTACCAACTCACTATCTTCTCATATACACACTTGCATCAAAGTATCATAATACTTGGCAAATAGACCAGTGCGACCGGCAAACATACGAGCATACATTACTAATAACCTATTAGGATACATAGTTGCTCAAACTTTCATTCGTTACGTATCATGCAGTACCCCAAACTAATAATTTGTTGTATCATATTTCAGTAACTCTGACCCCTTTCAATTTATATCACATTGTTTATGTGATCAAAAGAGTTCACTGACATAATTTCATGTGTCTCACTATCATATTATAGTCCAAATTGACTTACATGATCGGTTACCTGTAACACTACTACACGCGTGATCTCTCGCGACTACATACACGTAGTCCACTACAACATTTTGCATGTTTAGGGACGACACGTGTCGCGGTATTTACCACGATTTCGTCGGTAAAAGGGATTACCGACGACAAGTCGTCGGTAAACTGTCGTCCCTAGAAATCAGTCGGTAATTGGCTTTGTTACCGACGAAACAAAGTGATCTCGCCCTAAATTTCAGAGAAGTTTAGCGACGAAGCGGTTCGTCGCTATATTAAATTGTTACCGACGACTGCCTTCGTCGGTAATATTTTAATTAATCTTTTTTTTTAAATCCGAAATTATTAATTTACTTTTTTTTGTATATTAACGTAGCGACGGAACTTAGCGATAAAATTATCGTCGCTAAGTATATAATAAATCTTTTTCTTAATTTTGAATTATTGATTTTTTTCTTTTTTTTCGTGTATAACATTAGCGACGACTTACACCGTCGCTAATTAATCAATTATTTTTATATTTTTTTAATCATATTTTTTTGTTGTTTTAATGTAATTTGTATTTTGTTTTGATTTAATTTGTTTTTTAAATTTTAAATATAATGCAAATAAAATTCATAAATAAATAAAATCCACAAATTTATAGAAAATACCATAATAAAATTAAAATTGAGTCAAACATAGTAAAATAAAAGCAAGATAAAGTTTTACAATATAAAACAAAAAATTCAAATCAAGTCAAATCAACACCAGCAAAACACAAACACTCACAGATCACTCAATCTCTCTTCTTCCTCTTCATTTGCTCTCTCTTCATTTGCGGGGCCCTCGGGAGCAGTGATCGGGGGAAGACCTTGGGCGGCTCACATACTATTCAACGCTTCGAGGAGTGCGTCAACCATGCTCGGCGGATGACTCGGCTGACTCGTAGAAGCTGTTGAGGGGGACGACGTGGTTCAAGGCCTTGAGCCGCGCGAAACTCGTTCATCCCTGCCAGTATCGCCTGGAGTAGCTGCTTGTTCTGCCTAACAGAAGGGTCCGGCTGTGTAGAAGTCCGGGCTCTTTTTCGGACCGGGCCAATGGCTGACACCCCATATTTTGTCTTTGGTTGGGCAATGACCTCCATTATATTCTCCAGCATGGCATCAATTTGTTCCTGCACAGGAACATCAGCAGCCTCAGATCCGGCCTCGATAACCCTGTGTCTTAGCTTCTCTCGATAAACTCCATGTAATTAGATTTCAATTTAAAAATAAATTAAAATAATAAAAAATTAAAGTTAAAAATAATTAATTAAACCAAAGCAATTGAAAATAAAAATAGGAAATTTTTAAACGCTCGTCCCGCCAGGTATCTATAGCCGCATCACAAGAAATGTGATCGAAGTAGTCACCTAAAGGTGGAATTTCCATCTCCTCCTGGGTTTGCTCGTCGAAAAAAGTCAATGGCTCCTTAGTTTGGGTCTTCAGCTTCCCCTATACAGTATTCAATAACAAATAATAATTTATTAAAAATTAAATGAATAAAATAATAAAATAATAAAATAATAAAATATATTTTTATTATAAGAAATTATACCTCTATAATGACCTCCCGAGTCTGAGATAAGTTCCACGACCCCGTCTTACTCGGAACTGTCTACTTTTCCCGATTGGTTTTATTAATTTCCCCTTCACTCTGTTACAATTTTATTTCAGAAAATTAATAAATAAAGTCTTATAAAATACTATTTTAGCTAAGAAAAAATTAAACTTTTGTACCTGAACATTCTCATTATCCCACATCGCTTTTGCTTTTCCCGAAAACTCCGGAAGAACATCTGGGGGTGTTGTATTCGTGTTGTAGTAGGCGTGCTTTAGATCCCCCCTCCAACGCCTATAGCTCGTAGCTTGCATCGTGTTCAATCTCTTCGTGATTTCATCCCAGTCATTTCACCTCCTCCACTCCTCTAGATCGAAAAACTCTTGAAGTCAAACTAGAATAGTCCCTTTATAATGATCGGGGACATCTTTCCAGCTTTTGTAGCATGGAGGCACCAATTCACGAATTGCGGCCCCCACCACCTGGGCCACATGTTTGTCGTACCCACCCACGAAATTCCAAGTATTAACGAGTATGCAGAAGTCAACAGGGATGGGCCAGCCTACATTCTCCTTTGTTTCTTGGGCCGGGTTTAAGGACGTGATGCCTCTGGAGCGTCTTCTTCGAGAAGCTGTTAAATTGAATAATATTAATTAATTATTTACTTATATTTATTTAACGTGATTGATTATTTTAGATTACCCGATGGTTGGGCACAGTCTGCTAAAGGACGGTTCGGACCCCTCGGAGGATCCTGACCGTTCCCATCTCCGTCGTGGTTACGGGACAATACATCTGCCATCTATAATTTAAAGGAAATAAATAAAAACAAATATTACATTCTTTATGAATTTAAAACTAAATTATTACAATATCAATAAATAAATAAATTATTACAAATTGAATAATTAAATAAATAATTATTACAATCGAATAAATAAATAATTATTACAATAAAATTATTAAATAATTATTACAATCAAATAAATAAGGATCAAGATAATTAATTTACCGGATATAATTTGTAACAAAAAATAATTAATTAGTACAAATAAAATAAATTATTACATATAAAACCCTATATCTTTTTAAATTAAAATTTAGTCCTTGTAAATTTTTGTAATTATTTTAAAATTTTCAATTTAGTCCTTTAAATTTTTATAAAATTACAAATTAATCCTATTACAATTCTAATTTTTTTAAATATTCTAAATATTAATTTAATCACAATTACATATTAGTCCTTGTAATTATTTTAGAAATTTCAATTTAGTCCTTTAATTTTTTAGAAAATTTCAAATTAACCCTGAAACAATTCTAACTTTTTTTACACGTTTATAACATGAATTTAATCAAAGTTACATATTAATCCTTGTAATTATTTTAAATTTTTTAATCAAGTCCTTTAGTTTTTTAGAAAATTACAAATTAACCCTAAAAAAATTCTAACTTTTTTTAAATATTCTAAACACAAATTTAATCAAAATTACATATTAGTCTTTGTAATTTTTTGTAATTATTTTAAAATTTGAAATTTAGTTCTTTAATTTTTTAGAAAATTACAAATTAACCCTAAAACAATTCTAATTATTTAATTAACCAGAACACTAAATTAATCAAAAATTCCATATTAGTCCTTATATTTATTTTAAATATTTTTATAATTGCAACTAAGCCTTTATACTTTTAAAAATCATAAAATTATCCCTAAATAATCCTAATTAATTTTTTAACTATAACTTTCATCTTAACTAATCCAGAATTAATCATATAAAATCAAAACACAAATAAATTTTCATCCAATAATTTAAAAACAATTTTTTAACTTTAATTTCTCATAAATTCCAAAATATAGTTGTTTATAATTAAACAAAAATACTAGTCAAACTAAATTATCATCCTCTAAATTCGGATATCATTTAATAGGTATTACAAATCAAAAATTTTGCATCCAAAAGAAATTGCAATTCAATCCAAAAATTCATACCTGTTACGTGGAAATGGTGAAGATTGAAGCAATGAATCCATGCGAAGAAGAAAGCAAAAAACACAAATAAGCAAAAAGTTATTAGAAATTACCAAAAAAAAAAATGTAATGGAATTTTGTTTTTGGCATGATTTAGCTTACGTTGATGTTAGATTTGATGTAATTTAGCCTCAGAATTGCTCTTGAAGGACGAACTCGACGATTTTTTGTGTGATTTTTGGCGTAAGTTTTGCAGAAATGAAGTCGGGTTTAGGGTTTTATAGAAATTTTGTTTACCGACGACAAGCGAATGAGGACACGTGCCCCACTCCGTACACACGACTCTTGCGTGTCGTCACTTAGCGACGACACGCGTCGTCGTGAACATGAGATTTTGTCGCTTATTTTTTAGAACGGGTAACTTGACCGCCCCAATTGACCAATCAAATTTTTATGTAATATTAGCGACGAGATCTTCGTATGAATGTCGTCGCTATTCCAATTAGCGGCGACATTCATATGAAGAACTCTTCGGTAATTTTTTTTTCCTTTTTTTCCTTCTTTTCTTTTTTCCTTTATTTCCATTGACGAAATGTATTAAAAATGTATTAGAATTCTATTTAGTTATGTTTTAGAGTTCTATTTTGGGTTATTTGGTCAACTATTAGAGTTAAATGTGGTTGTTAAGTGTATTTGGTCAACTATTAGAGTCAAATGTAGTTGTTTGGGGTATTTGGTCAACTATTAGGGTCAAATGTAGTTGTTTGGTGTATTTGGTCAACTATTAGGGTCAAATGTAGTTGCTTGGTGTATTTGGACAAATATTAGGGTCAAATGTAGTTGTTTGGTGTTTTTGGTCAACTTTTAGGGTCAAATGTAGTTGTTTGGTGTATTTGGTCAACTATTAGAGTCAAATATGCGGGTTTGGGGTATTTGGTCAACTATTAAAGTCAAATGTGGGGGTTTGGGGTATTTGGTCAACTATTAGGGTCAAATGTAGTTGTTTGGTGTATTTGGTCAAACATTAGGGTCAAATGTAGTTGTTTGGTGTATTTGGTCAACTATTAGGGTCAAATGTAGTTGTTTGGTGTATTTGGTCAACTATTAGGGTCAAATGTAGTAGCAAATCAAAATAAATTGAAAACTAGAATCCAAAAACATTCAAATAAGTTAACAAATAATGAACAAATAAATTGTTTCCCTAATCAGTTTCATATCCGCTATTATCTATAGGTTCATCATCGCTATCAACTTGGATAGTATCTTCACCTCCATATTATTTCCACGTGTCATCATCAATTTCATCGTTTTCATCAGTAAACAAATCAATACAAAATTTAGATGGGTCAATCTCGATCTCCTCGGTAGTTGCCAAGTTCACCGGATTGGAAACCCTCCCAGTGTTAACCAAAGGTATCCTGATACTCTCGTTGTCAGTAGGGAGTGATTCCGAATCCCATAACTCGGGACTCCATCCGTGGCGATCGTTTATTTCCCAAACGGCTTTCCAACCTTTCATTGTTTTCTTTGGATTAATCTCGTCAATGTAAAACACTTTCTTGGCATGCGATGCTAAAATGTATGGTTCGTTAGCCCAATCAAAGTTTGATGTATTGATAAAGATTGCCCCGTGTTCAGTCCTCGCATCGCCCATTCTGTACCACTTACAAACAAATAACACAACCGAGCACCCTCTAGTGAACATAACCTTCAAGATTTTCACTAATTCACCGTAATAAGGTGACCCATCGTACATGGTACAAACTCCGTGATCCTGCGTCACTCTTTTTTCTCCTTTATCTTTAGTTACCCACTTGACACCATTCACAACACATGAATCATATTTATGCACCGCACCATAAGACATGTTTGCCAAGGACACCATCTCAGGGGTAGCTAATGCATCACCACAGGATTTCATTCCATGAATTTTTCATACAAAATAATACCTAATACTTTGAAAATAAATAGATAATATTTAAACCAATGTCTAAAGTTACATACCTTTTCCAAAAACCATCCCCTTTAACATTTGACGGTGCATATTCTCTATTTCGCTACTCGTTCCCGAAAGCGTGGATTTGTGTTCACTAAAAACGTAAAGGAATATAAATAAGTAAATGTAAATATAAATATAAATATAAATATAAATATAAATATAAATATAAATATAAATATACATATAAATATAAATATACATATAAATATAAATATACATATACATATACATAAACATATAAATATAAATATAAATATAAATATAAATACAAATACAAATATACATATATATATATATATATATATTTTTTTTTTTTTTGATGACGAGGGTTCCCGGGCTTACACCCGACTAGTCCCCCGGGAGATATGACTGCCTCCCCAACCATACCTCCTGGCAATCAGAACTAGGTTGCCCATGTTCTGGGGAGGGTTTCGGACCTTGGAAACTTTCCAAACTTCAAATAACTTTCTTCCGCTTGCGAGATTCAATAACTTTCTGCCGCCTGCGGGATTCGAACCATGTACCTCTCACTTGAGAGAACTTTTCCAAACTTTAATAACTTTCTGCCGCCGGCGGGATTCGAACCATGTACCTCTCACTTGAGAGAACTTTCCAAACTCTAATAACTTTCTGCCGCCTGCGGGATTCGAACCCTGTACCTCTCACTTGAGAGGCAGAGCCCTGGCCAGATGAGCTAGCTCACCTGGTTCAAATATACATATAAATATATATATGAATATAAATATAAATATAAATATAAATATAAATATAAATATAAATAAGTAAACATTACTTACGTCATGTATGTTTCAAGTTCGTCGCAATTATTCAAAATATACCAACTGATGTGCTCCTTATTCTTAGGCGGTAAAGGACCAGACTCTTTCTTGCCAACTGGAGTACACTGAGACTTGACGACGGATAGCTCTTTTGGTTCTGGCAATGGTTCGTTGTATCTACCTGGATCGTTGAACTTTGTTTTTTCTTCACAAGATACCGTGAAATGAAGGTCAACGTCTCTTCTGCCACGTAACCCTCGGCTATTGAACCCTTTGGCCTAGCCGGGTTTCGAATATACTCTTTCAACTTTTTCAGATACCTTTCAAATGGGTACATCCACCGCATTTGAACCGGGCCCCCTAGTAATGCTTCATCGTATAAGTGTATCACCAAGTGGATCATTATATCAAAAAATGCGGGAGGTAAGATCATTTCTAGTTTGCACATCACTTCAACAACTGCCGCCTTACCGTCTTCCAACTCTTTCCTACTCAGATGCTTGATATAAATGACTCTAAACACGTTAGCTAACCCAATAATCGCATCGCTAATCGGTTTATCCTCTATATGACCGGGGAGACAACAAACAAAAAGATACCGCATCATAACATGACAATCATGCGATTTCATTCCAATAATCTTTCCCGTATCAACTTGAACATTATTTCTCAGACTAGACGCGAAATCATCGTGAAACCTCTATGCCTGTAACCACTCAAGAAATTTTTTACCAATAATTTCCCAAATGTGGACCCTCCACCCCAAAATCAAGCTCTAGACAGGTCTCAGGATCGTGATCCAAGTGCGGGTCATTTGGTCATGCCTAATAATCTAAAGGATAATGAATTTATATCGTGGCTACAAAAGAAAGGGTTAAGGCTCAAAATTGGGCTAAGAAGGATAATATTCATATAAGGGATAGCAAGCTAAAAGGCTACAAATGGCTAACAAAGAACGGCCCCTACCATTTTCCTAAGTACATAGCTCGTCTTTAGTTCATATCTAAGTGGGTTCTCTGCTAATTAGGATTTCACGTTCTACACACCAAACATATTCATTAAGTACAAGCTTACTTCATTTGCATTGTTCATTAATTTTTCCTATCAATTACCTATGTTCGCATGCAATTCTAAGTGCATTTTATATTATTCCCTAAAGTCCACTATTTACTATCAAAGATTTATCAAAAGTATGCTTAAAGGGACATTTAAAATCTTCTACGGTCAAACGCAACTCCGAAATTATTTTATTGAAAGCAAATAAAACACATAACACATAAAAACTGGGATGAGCCAACGAACCCCGCCCCAAACTCAAAAATGAGCCGTGTCCCCACGACTCGAAAAGACTAAACGCAATAAAATAAACTACACAAATGCGAAAGGGGTAGAAAACGTAGATCAACCAGCGCGTGGCTGGTCATCGGTGTTGCGTCCATGAACTTTATCCCGCGTAAGGTCCAGCTCTTTTGTAACATTTCCTAAAGTAGCAATTATCTTCACTTGATTCTCTTCCAACACTTTGACTTTCGCTTCCAACTCGTTATCGGTATGTATCTTCTTCTTTGGAGGAGCTCTAGGAGTTCTTACAGCTTGTGTAGCTTCGTCATGGGCATTTTGTACCGAGATTAAAGGTATCGTTTCTCCAACTACGGACGGTTCATCTTCTTCACATTTACGCGAAATCTTAGCGTCTAGACACAAGGTAGTGATGGTACAAGGAAACTTAAGATTATGTTGCGTAGTAGGCACTTTCTCGAATTCCATAATATTATCATAAAGCACACGAGCCACATCGATATTTTCTCCTCAACAATACACTTGATGAATATAATATGTTCCTTTTTCAATTCCGAAGTGTGTGTAATACCAAAGAAGGTAGGGACTATGAAACGGGACCAAACCTTAGCACAAGGCAATAAATTACTAATATAAAACTGTCCATGATAACGCTCTCCTGCTGGAATTGGGCGGGTCGCATGAATAAGTACTTTTCCCCAAAGATATTCGCAATCGAAAGAAGGATCAGAAAGGGTTTCTTGGTAAGGGCAAGGGCCGGTAAAGTTGGGTAATTTCAAGGATTTACGAATAAGCTCAGCAGAGAGAGGGATTACCTTTTTGCGTACAATAATGGCTTCTTTTGAAAAAGCTAGTCCCTTGTAAAAATCACGCACCAATGTAGGAATAAATTTAAGCTTTCTCTCTCTCAACTCTTTCCACCCAAACTTGTCACAAGTAATAGCATAATCCTTAAAAGCACTATTCATAATACCTTTTGGAAGACCCTTCTCAATACCAAATTTCAAGTAATTACTTCTGTCACGAACCTGGTCATTCCAAGTCATACCAACTATCTTTGGTTTCTGAGCCCACATCTTTCTTCTTGTTGACCTTGGTTCTTGAACGGGTGCTTGCGGAGTTTCTTCTTCAGATTCTTCCTCATTTTCTGTTTCATCAATTAGTCTACTTTTCGGCTTAGCCTTCATCGGATTTTCTTTCCTTTTCGGAGCAGCTGGGATTTCTTCAGTCTTGCGTTTGGGACGCGAATCCGGAATCTTAATTGCTTGTTCTGGGCTAGCACCAACAGTTTTCCTGTTTCTTGGTATGTTTCTTTGATAATTACATGGAACCGGTCCTGTTAGTCATCTCTTTCCACCCCAAACTCAAAACTTCAAATAGTGATAAAGCTAGAGAAAAGCTTATAACTTTGATGTTTTGAGGTTTAAAACTTGAAGAATATGGTGGAATATGAGATGGTTAAAGGCTAATCTAGAAGAATTATGAAGGAATTGGGTTTAATTTGAACGCTATGAAGAAGAAATTTTTGAAGAAAAGTGGGAATTTGATGATGTTTTGGAGAGGATATGAGTTGATTGTGTGTTTTTATGATGAAAGAGGGCTAGTTTAGATGATTTTATAGTGTTTAGATGATGATTTTCGGAGTAGGTGGAGGCTAGGATTCGTAATAGGAGGTTGGCTTGGAAAAGAAGGTAAAAAAATTAGGTTAAAAGCTTTACAAATCGCCTCTCGCAACAGCGGACCGGCTAGCCGGTGGCTGACTGGCATGCCGGTCGCGATGGCGGCGCAAAATAAATTTCCAAATTCGATTTTTTTTACCTCAGACGCAAGCCTCCTTGCGTCATAGCTGACGCACTAACCAGAACAACTCTCGTCATTGACCGGCTAGCCGGTGATCTGACCGGCATGCCGGTCGCGTGTCGCTGGCGCAACCTCAGACGCAACGTGTTGCGTCAAACCTGACGCACTAACCAAAACTTTTACTCCTCGCTGGCCGGCTAGCCGGTGGCTGACCGGCATGCCGGCGAAGTCTCGATGGCGCGAATGTGGACGCCACGTCTTGCGTCAAAGTGGACGCACTTGTCAGAGAATTTGGGGGTCTTCAGCGTGTTTGGCCGGCATGCCGGCCAGCACAGTTTTTAACTCCATAGTTTTTCGTTTTCTCATCGTTTCGACCCCAAACGCATGACTCTTTTACCCCTTAAATCATCAAAAACAACTACCCTTCCTCATTTCTTAATAATAAACACTAAATCAACGAAATTTATCTATTATACACTACGAAAATCAAAATACTTAAACTAATATACAAAGAATTGGCTTTTGTTTAATGTCGTTAAGCTCAACGGGTTACCTCACGCTTCTAAGGAGCTTCGAAGAGATACATGACCTCCCCGGGATGTGGATCTTCTGAGCTATTGGTGTCTTCACCTCCATGGTATATCTTTAATCGATGCCCGTTCACAATGAATGTACGGTTCTCTAGTGGATGTTCTATTTCTATTGCTCCATGAGGTGTCACTTTAGTCACAACATAAGGACCTGACCACTTCGATCTTAATTTACCCAGATAATTGCTGAACTTTGAGTTATACTTCAATACTTTTGGTCTCACTACAAATTTCTTCTCACGAATAGTATTATCATGCCACCTCTTAGTATTTTCTTTGTAAAGTTTAGCATTTTCATAAGCATGTAATCGGAATTCGTCAAGCTCATTAAGTTTCATCATTCGGTTCTGACCGGCTAAAGTAGGATCTAAGTTTAACTGCGCAATAGCCCGATATGCACCCATTTTAAGCTCAAGAGGTAAGTGACAAGCCTTACCATAAACCATTCGATACGGGGATGCACCAACGAGAGTTTTAAACGCAGTACGATAAGCCCCTAATGCATCGTCTAACTTCATTGACCAATCTTTTCTTGTAGGACCAACAGTCTTCTCTAAAATAGATTTTACCCCACGATTTGAGACTTCAGCTTGACCATTGACTTGTGGATGATAAGCGGTAGATACACTATGTCTCACCCCATACTTCTCTAGAACTGTCTTCAAATACTTATTCACGAAATGAGAACCTCCATCGCTAATAATTACTCTCGGTGTACCATGTCAAGTGAAGATGTGTGATTTCAGAAACTTAATTATTACTCGCGAATCATTGGTTGGTAGAGCAATGGCCTCTACCCACTTAGACACGTAATCAACAACTAATAAGATGTAAAGGTTACCATTAGAAGGAACAAACGGACCCATAAAATTTATACCCCATACATCGAATATCTCTACTTCAAGAACATTATTACGTGGCATCTCGTCCCTCTTGGATATATTTCCCGTAAATTGACATCTTTCACATCTCTTAACATATTCATGACAATCTTTCATAATAGAAGGCCAGTAAAAACCTGATTGTAGTACCTTAGCAGCCGTTCGATCTCCTTTGAAATGTCCTCCATAAGGTGAATCATGACACCCAGCTACAATCGCTTCAGTTTCTTCCTTTGGTATACATCTTCTCACCATCTGATCAGCACCCTACATTTGTAGAGGAAAGGATCCTCCCAAAAGAATTGTCTAGCACGGTGAGCTAATCTTTTTCTTTCTTGATGAGTTGAACCTTCAAGGAAAGAACCACGTACAATTAAATTTGCAATATCAGCATACCAAGGCGTATTCTCTAGGTGAATTGCGAATAAGCTCTCATCCGGGAATTCTTCTCTAACTACTTCAGGTCCACCGTTTGATTCTGATCCTTCAAGACGAGAGAGATGCTCTGCAACTTGATTTTCACAACCCTTTCTATCTTTAATCTTTAAATCTAATTCTTGAAGCAATAAAACCCATCTTATCAACCGTGGTTTCGCATCTTTCTTTTCCATAAGATATCTAATAGCAGAATGATCTGTATAAACAACAACTTTCGCTCCAAGGAGATAGGAACGAAACTTATCGAATGAATAAACAACAGCTAGCAATTCTTTCTCTATAACTATATAATTAATTTGATCACTATTGAAAGTCTTGCTTGCATAGTATATCGAATGAAATATCTTCTCTTTTCTTTGGCCTAAAACAGCACCCATAGCTAAATCACTAGCATCACACATAACTTCAAACAGTAAATTCCAATCTGGCGGTAATACAATAGGAGCGGTAATGAGTTTTTCCTTGATTGCTTTGAAGGCCACCATGCAAGATTCATCGAAAAGGAATTTGGTGTCCTTCTCAAGTAAGTTACATAGTGGTTTAGAAATCTTAGAAAAGTCTTTAATGAATCTCCTATAAAATCCAGCATGGCCAAGAAAACTTCTCACCCTTTTAACAGAAATTGGAGGTGGAAGAGTTTTAATTACCTCTATCTTTGCGCGACCAACCTCTAAACCAACACTCGAAACCTTGTGACCCAGTACGATACCTTCTCGAACCATAAAATGACACTTCTCCCAATTTAAAACCAAATCACTTTCCTTACATCTAATCAAAACTTTCTCCAAATTCTGTAAACACTTATCAAAGTCATCACCGAATACAGAGAAATCATCCATAAATACCTCAAGGAAGTTATCGATCATATCCCAGAAGATTGCCATCATACATCTTTGAAACGTAGTAGGTGTGTTACATAACTTAAATGGCATTCTACGATATGCAAAATTACCAAAGGGACATGTAAAGGTTGTCTTGTGTTGATCTTCAGGGGCCACGTAAAGTTGATTATATCCGGAATATCCATCTAAAAAGCCGTAGTACTCTCTACCAGCTAAATTGTCTAACATTTGATCTGTGAAGGGAAGAGGGAAATGATCTTCTCTGGTGACCTTGTTCAGTTTACGATAATCCATACAAACTCTCCAACCAACAACAGTTCTTGAAGGGATAGCTTCATTTTGATCGTTAAGAACTGTGATGACTCCTCCTTTCTTCGGTACACAATGAACTGAACTCACCTATTCACTACACGAAATGGGATAAATAATCCATGCGTCTAACAGCTTAATCACCTATTTCTTTACAACTTCCTTCATGGCTGGAATTAATCTCCTTTGACCTATCAATTGAGAGTGCATTGTCATCTTCAAGAATGATTTTGTGTTGACAATATGAGGGGCTAATGCCTTTGATATCGAAAATAGTCCACCCTATCGCCTCTTTGTTCGCTCTTAACACACGCAACAGTTTATCTTCTTGAGGACCTGTCAAATTTGCTGAAACAATAACAGGTAGAGTTTCATTAGTACCCAAATACGTATACATCAAGTGTGATGGCAATGGCTTTTCTTCCAATTGCGGAGGAGATTCGATTGAAGGTTTCTTTTTAGTTACAATCTCCCCCGGTTCTCTTACAGGTTCATAGGCTAGACGCCTATACTTTGGATTCTCAGAGTTAAGAGCTGCCACTGTTTCGGCAAGCTCTTCCATCAATTCAGGTAGATCTAATGTCAAGGCTGCCTACAAAACATCATCATAAGTACATTCATTATATACCTCTTGCGTGGCATGCTCAATTACATCCATTCGGAAACAATCCTCTTGAGAATCTGGAAACTTCATAACTCAAAATACGTTGAACTTCACTACCTCGTCTTGGATTCGCATTGTTAATTCACCATTTTCTACATCAATTAAAATACTCCCCGTGGCTAGGAATGGTCTTCCCAAAATAATGGGGACATTCCTATCAGCGTCGTATTCAAGAATAACAAAATCAACAGGAAATACTAAAGTTTCTGCCTTGACGAGGACATCTTCTATTCGACCCTCAGGATGTGCAAGGGATCGATCCGCCAATTGCAAGACCATAGAGGTGGGTCTTGCTACTCCAATTTTCAATTTATCAAAGATTGTCTTGGGCATAAGATTAATGCTCGCACCCAAGTCACATAGTGCTTTACCTTTCCATTCTTCTCCAATTGAAATAGGAATTGTGAAACTCCCAGGATCAAGTAACTTCGGAGGTAGCTTACTCTGACAAATAGCACTACATTCTTCCGGTAAACCAATCATCTCATTATCGCAATACGGCATTTTATTAGTGAGAGCTCTTTTCAAAAACTTCTTATACTTGGGTATATCTCGGATGGCTTCTAATAACAGAACATTAATACTAAGTCCTATCACTCTATTAATTAACTTTTGATACTCGGCTATATCACCCTTCTTTTGAACTGTGGAGGGAAATGGTGGAAGAGGACGACTTATAACATCATCTTTCTTTTTCGGAATTTCAACGGGCCTCTCCACTTCATCATCTTTATTCTTTTCCACCACATCCTTTTCTTTTCTCATAACTTCTATCTCTTTCATAACAGGAAAAGGAGGTGGGGGAAGATTCTTACCACTTCTAAGAGTCACAGCATTATAATCTTCTTTCTGTACAGGATTTTCTGTGTCGCTAGGAAGTTGCCCTTGTGGACGCTGATGTCTCCCTAATTGTTCTTATTTTCGACCCTTAGGAGACATCATTTTTGGTGTTTATTCGTTTATTTTGATAGACTTTTGGACTAAATATGCAATAATATGATTTTCCTCTTTTATTTCTAGCATTTTTACTTTATTAAGCTTTTGCGCGTAATATTGGTATTTTTAGTGAAACGTTTACAGGTTTTGGATGTTAGCTAGAAGAGGAATCCGAGGAGAAAGTCAAAAATTGTGATATGGAGTCAAGACTTGAAGATAAATCCCGAAGAAATTATTTTTAGAGCTGAAAATCTGTTTTCCAGGCCATAGATTGCTGATTTCGAGGTGCTTAAGAGATGATTTAGCCGCTGACCTTTGAAGAGAAAACATTCTTTATCGAGTTACGGAACTTTAGCAACTGGAATCAAGTCAATCAGAGTCATAACGAAGCGGGAAAAGCCGTTTTAGTGAAGATGTATCAGCAGTTACGGGATTTTGGGCTTAGAATTTGGGCTTGGACAATTAATTAGTGTTTTATTCTTAGGTCCAAGCCCTAATCCGTTTTTCCACTTATAAAAGGAGCCTTTGAATTCTATTTTCATAACAATTCACATTCCACAAGATTAAACATCAGAGAGAAGCAACAGAAGGAAGAAAGAAGAAGCTGCAAGAGCTGGAGAGGGTCTATATCTCCGTTCTCAGTCATTCCTATTCCGGAAATTAGGTTCTTTTATCTTTAATTTTGTAAGACAATATGAATTCCATTTTATTTAATTTAGTTTTATTTTCAATTAATATGAGCTAAACACATTTTAGTGCTTGAGAATGCTATATGGGTGATTCCAAATCGTATTGAATTTCATATGTTGAATTTGGGTTTCTGTTAAATTAAATTAGATTGTGTCTTTTACTCTTTTCGATAAATTGAGAATATTTACTGTTTTTAGCGTCATGAACTAGGAACAGGTGTTAGTATCTAGGCTATTCCAATTAGTGGCGATTGGATCATCCTGACGGAGGGTTTAGATACAGAACTATTTATTAAATCTAGAATAGAAGCTATTGATTCTGACGAACTTAGCTAATTCTAGGGCCAATGAGGTAATTAACTTAAACATCTAAAAGTGGATCATATTTACCCTGACGGGACTAGTGACACTCTAGGATAGCCTTATAGTCCACCCTGACGGGGGTATAAGGAATTTAGAATCCCGACCATTGTAATTGACCAATTTAACCCTTAAACAGCATAGGTTATGAAATAGGATTAGGAAGACCCCTTGCGTTCTCAAGTGCTATCTTCTCATACTTGCGTTTTACATCATTTTACTCGCGTCTTAGCTTTTAATTGCATTTTCCATTTAGTCTTTATTCACTTAGAATTAATACAAAAATCAAATCAATCATTTTATTTTATTCGCTTCATAAGTGCAATCATTCATTAATCGATAAGCATTGTAGTCAACCATCCCGTCCTTGGAATGAATCTGTATTATCACTATTATTACTTGGGACAACCGTACACTTGCGATTGTGGTTCGATTATTTATTGCATTATTTTTAGAACACACAAGGGACCACCAGACGCTGATTAATCGTTTTGACATTTGCAAAATTTGATCCTCTAACATCTTAATGTGTGCTTCAGAAGCTTGTTGCCTTTGGGCTGATTGTGCGTGAAGTGCAATCAAACTCTCTACAGTTTTCTGAAGGTTATTCGCACCTTCTTGTAGTTTAGCATGTAAGGCTTTCTGGTTCATGGTTTCATTATAATTGTCTTGAGGAGGTTGTCTCTGAACATAATATCCTTGATTCTGTCTCCCTTGAAAATTATTTTGAGGTCTTGGATTATAGTTGTTACCTTGGGACGCGGCTGATATGCGTAAGTCGGATTTGCTGCCCCATCAGGATTTGAATACTGAAACCTAGGATGGTTTCTGTTAGGTTGATATCCATTACCATTCGAATTAAAATTTCCTCTATTGGAAACAAACATCACGGACTCTTGATTATTTTGAAAATTCTCCCATGAATGATCATTCACACCACAATACTCACATCCATACATTTCTTGTGCAGCGTTCACTTCAACCCTTTTATTCGGAAAACCTTCTTTCACAGCTAACGTAAGTTGCCTCAATTGTTGTTCTAATGTGGTTTGTATCTTGTTCTCTAAGGAGGTGAACTTCTCTTCAATGTTGACGTTATTAACTCCCCCTTTAACTGGTGTTCTTACAGTATTTTATCCCACTTCATTAGTTACCGTTCTGTCCAAAATAATTCTTGCGTGAACGGGTTGAACCTGCAAAAACGCACCACCACATATTAAATCTAAATCTTTCCTTGATTGCCCATCAAGACCGTTTTAAAAAATCTTCAATTGTTGTTGTTCTGAAAGGTCATGATTGGGGACTCTTCGTAAGCAATTCTGGAATCTCGACCAACTTCTACCCAACGCTTCATCATATTCTTGTCGGAAATGTGTTAACTCAAGTTGAGCATCTAATCTCATGTTGGATGGATAGTATCTTTCGAAAATCGCAGCCTGCAACTGTTCCCAATTCGTAATCTTTCCTGGTTCTTGTGAATCATGCCAATCACTCGCTCCATCTATCACGAAAAATCTGAATGTAGCAAAATAGATTTGCTCTTTTGTTACTCCTTGAGTGATGTACGAATCGCAGATTTGCATAAACTTTTGTACTGCGCGAATAGGGTCTTCTCCGGGCTTGCCACGAAAATTTCAAAATTCTGGAATTGAGCTAACATACCCGAATCAAGACGGAATCTCGGAACATCGATATTAGCTGGGCCAATCCCAAGAGGAGGAGCAAGTAATGGTTCTTGTGCTAGACCGATAAGGAACCATGGATCAGCTACTTGGATTTGAACCGGAGGATTAGGAATAATTGGAGGCACTATTGGCTGACCATTCGCGTCTAGCTGAACTCCTGGTTCATTATTGTTGTGGAGATTAAGATTTTCCATTTCGTTAGCTAGTCTTTCTAATTCTTGTGCTTCTTGTTCTTTCCTTCTCTTGTTAGCAAGTCTGACTAATGATTCAGGATTATCAAGGATCGGAGGTAATGTCTCAAGATCCTTAAAGAGTCTCCTTCGCATACACCAAACCTAAAAACCTGAAAAAGATGAACAAACAAAGCGTAAAACTGAAAAATAAAAATGCAACTAACACTAAAGGATAAACACCGGGGTCATACGCTACCGTCCCCGGCAGCGGCGCCAAAAACTTGGTGGTCCTTTGTGTGTTCTAAAATAAATGCAATAAGGATAAGGAAACCACAACCGCAAGTGTACGGTTGTCGCAAGTAATATAAGTGATAATACAGATTCGTTCTCAGGGACGGAATAGTTGACTCTAATACTTATCAGATAGTAGTTAATTGCACGTGAAAACAAGTAAATAATTTTTAGAATTGTTTGGTTGGTTTTCTAATGCTAAGACATTGAATTAAAATACTAAATTAATGCAAGTAATTAACTGGACGCAAGAAAATAAAGTGTTTACGCAAGATGGGAAAGGCAGTACTTGAGAGACGCAAGGGTTTCACCTAATCATCATTCACTTCATGTATTGTTTAAGGGACAAATTGGTAAATATGCATTGGTTGGGATTCGGAATTCTCCTTACCCCCGTAAGGGTGGACTAAGGAGCTACTTTCAAGTGCTACAAACCCCGTCAGGGTGATTATAGTCCACTCTTAAGTAATTAAGTCTAATTTACCCAATAGGCCATAGGTTTAATTAAGCTCGTCAGAGTCAAATAATTTCTAACCTACATTCATTAACTAGGTCTGTATCTAAACCCCCGTCAAGGTGATCCAATCGCTACTAATTGGATTAACCCATTATGCGTTCTCAAGCACTTAATGAAATTAGCTCATACTAATGCGAAAAACTAAATTAAAAGAAATAAAAGTATTCATATTGTTTTATAGAAAGAAATAAAAGAGAAACCTAATTTCAGAATTAGATTGGCTGCGGTTTGGAGATATAGACAGTGTCCTGCTCTGTAGCTTCCGCCGCTTCCTTACCCTGACTTCTCTCTGATGCTCTGACTTGTAAAAAGTGAATCGTGTGAAAAATAGAAGTCAAAACCCTTATTTATACTCTCAAAATCGGACTTGGACCTTAGGTTAATGTTTAAATGAAATAATAAAGGCCCAAGTTCATTATCTTAGCCCAAAATTCCGTAACTGCTGCACCACCTCCACTAAATCAACTCTAGCCGGTTCGTTTCAACTCGGATTGACCTCATTCTAGTTGATAAAGTTCCGTAACTCAATGGGGAACAATTTCTCTTCAAAGGTCAGCGGCTAAATCTACTCTTAGGTGGCTCGAAATCAGAAATCTTTATCAGTTTTCCCGATTTGCAGCTTTAAAATATCAATTCTTTCGGGATTTGTCTTCATGCTTTTACTCCATATCACGATCTTTGACTTTATTCTCGGATTCCTCTCCTAGCTAATATTCAAAACCTACAAACTTTTCACTAAAATACACAACATTACGCGCAAAAGTTTAATAAATTAAAAATACTAAAATTAAAGAGGAAAATCGGATTATTGCATATTTAGCCCAAAAGTCTATCAAAATGGTCGAATAAACACCAAAAATGATGTCTCCCAAGGGAATAAAATTAGAACATTTAGGGAGACATCAAGATTACTAGCGACTCTCAATCTATATTCTTATTTTCTCATCTAATTCTTCAATTTTCATTTTAATTACTTAGTTTACTTTAGTTTATTTGCACTTTAGTCCTTCATAGTTAGACAACCAAATAAAAATTTACTTTTATAGTTTTAGAAATTATTTCTAGTTGTCATTTACACACTTATTCATAACCTCGTAATCCCCGTGGAGACGATAATCCCGATTTTACTTATCTATTACTTGGAACGACTCGTACATTTGCGGTTAGTTAATCCTCTTATTTAGTGTTGATTTTTGTTACACTCTAGGAGCGACTAGACCAACATACCGGTGAGAAAATCCATCACAACGCCAAAGCCCCTGGATTGAAGACACGTATACGCAGCTAAAAAAAGAGTCAGCAAGAAGAGTCAATATGCGCCCGGCATGCCGGCCAGAACGCCTGTATACCGGCTGAATAATTTTGCTACAACGATGAGCTCCTAGAATGCGTGCCTTTATACGCACTTAAATTTTGCGTTAGCGAGAAATTGAATTTGCGCCCAGCTAGCCGACCATATGACTTGCATACCGGTGAAAGACCCTGGACAAGTATACGCTATACGCAATACGAATGTGCGAACACGAAAAAGAAGAAGAAATAGGGACCGTTATCCAGCCGTATCACTGGTAATGCCGGCCATGCCGCTGAATTTTAACCTAAACCTTATGAAAACCTATTTCTTCCCTTTTTCCACTTGCCTCTCACGCAAGACACAATTATTGACGAACCAAAACTCATTAAATACCTGTAATCTATCATTAAAACACCACAACATCATTAATTAACCCTTTGAAACCATTCCAAACACATAATCACACCTCAAATCTTTCTAAAACGCCAATAGATCTTCACTTTAATCCAAAACTTTTCTTTATCAAAGCTTTATATTAGCCATTAAACCTCTCCAAATCCACTACATATTCATCACCCATCTCGTATAACACCACAAACCTTATTATTACATCCTCAAAACATCAAAATTCACAACTTTTCTCTAGTTTTTGAATTCTTGAAGTTTTGAGTGTGGGGTTAGTTGAGATGACAAATAGGACGGTTCCTTGTTCTATAATAGAAAGATGTTAAGTAAATCCAAGGCTAGAAATTCTCTTGGGGCTACTCCGGAGAAAACAATTGAAATTCTGGATTCGAGTTCTAAGCCTAAGGTTGGAGAAGTTAAGAAGAACATGAAGAGGAAGAGAACCCAAGCAAGGCTCCTCATGAAAAGCCTACCTTGGAAGAAAAAAGAGTTGAAGAGAAAATTGATAGTGAACCCGTTAGTGAACAACGCTCCGTGATAGGAAAGATGATAGCCACGAAGCCTAGAAGGGCTTTTATGAGTTGGAAAGATCAAGTTCGTGACCGGGTAGCTAATTTGAAGTTTGGTGTTGAAAAGGGATTTTCAAGGGACATAATGGACGGTGAGTTCAAAGATTATGCGGTGACATGTGGCAAGTTTGGATGGAAAGAGTTGAGGAATAGATATCTATTTTATATTCTGGCTTTGGTTCGAGATTTTTATGAAGAGTTGGACTTTGCGAATGGTGATGCGACTGAAGTCCGTAAAAATATAGTTCTTTTCTCAATAGAGATTATTTGTGAGTTATTCAAATTACCAAAGGGTCCATGCAAATACCATGAAGCAATTAATGATAAAACCTTCAAGTAGGAATCGTTTTACAATCAAGTCTTAATTCATGGACAAAGTTCCATAACCGAAGGTGAGAGATATGAAGGTCATGTATTGAGTAGCGACTTGCTAGCACGCGTACGAGTATGGTCACATTTCATTATTCCTACATCCATTGGTAATACTCATATCTTTGAGGTAACACATCTGAACCTTATATTCATTAAGTGTATACTTGAAAAGAATAAATCGATGTAGCTCGCGTACTCTATAATCATATTATGGCTTTTGTGAAATATCCTATATTTGAACGCAACCCCAAGTTCCCATGCTCAATTACCGTGATCTCTTTGAAAGCTAAAGTGCCATACTGGGATCTTGATGAGGAACCACTAGTACAAGGAGAAGACATTACCATGATATCAATTGCGTATTTTCATAAAGAGGCCAAGAAAATGGGTATAGATTTGGATAAGCCCTTTGGGGAAGAAAGAGGTGCTAGGCTTCTATTTGATTGAAATTATGGGAACCATGACACAAGAGTTCGAGTAGATGAAGGAGACTTTGAGGAAGATGTACGCAACAGTTTTCAATATTTACAATGTGCTTAAGAAGAATTCACAACCCCAACATGATGCCACAAGTAATCAGCCTAGTGCTGATTAAGATACGTTTCCTTATCCTTTCTTATTAGTAGTGTATATTAGTTTATTTTCTTTATATAGTCTTTTCGAGTTGTGGGGAGATGACTCCTTTTTTAGTTTAGGGTGGGGTACTTGTTGTCCTCACTCCCAGTTTTATGTGTTATTTGTTTACTGCTTTTTGAAAATTTTAAAACCAAATAAAAATTAGTTTAAGGATGATTTGACTGTAGGTTTTGTTGAATGTCACCAAAAGCATACTTTCTGTAAATTAATGATAGAAAATATTAGACCTTCGAGTTAATGTATAACACACCTTGAATGCATGCAAACACTAAATGATAGACAGGAAACATTAATGAACAATGCAAAATAAGTAAGCTTGTACTTAGTGAGAATGAGTGGTCTGTAGAACGTGAGATCTAAATAAGTAGATAACCCACTTAATTATGAACTAGAGGTGAAATGGAGTGAAACTATGTAACTAGTAAAATGATAGAGGCGATTCTTTGATAGCCACTTGAAACCTTTTTAGCTTTCTAACCCGTGATTAATTATATCCTTCTTATCCCCATTTTTTAGACTTTAAGTCTTTATTTTGAAGCCACATTATAAGTTTACCCTTTAGATGTTAGGACTATACCATATAACACGCACTTGAAACATATTGCTTGAGACTAGTTGTCCTTGAGCTTGAGTTGGGGTGAGGGAATTTGTTATTACATCTATTGGATAGATTTGTGATGTGCTTTTATGATTATGCACTTTATTGTAGATTCCTATTCCGATTTCTAAATAGCATATAGTAAAGAGAAAAGAAAAATAAAGAAAGAAAAAAATTGAGAAAATGAGTTAGTATGACAATTTACATTAAAAAGAACGTCATGGTTAACTTACAAAACAATTGAATAAATGAAAAATAAAAGAAGACTCAAAGGAATATTTTTATAATCATATTGATAGGTTGGGTTTATATGGGAACGCTAAATTAGTGCATCAAGTGAGTGAGTTCATATATGATTTTAAACTCAAGCTCATGACATTTTGTTGAAGGCTAGTGCAGAGAGAGCCAAAAGCTCACTTTTCATTATCCAAATATACCATATAGTCCCTAAGTCTATGCTGAAAACGTAAAAACCCCGTGATTCCTAGGTACATAGTGGAATAACATGTTTGCTAATAAAGAGTAAGTTGAGTGGAGCATTCAAAGCATGTAAAGATTGATGAACATCCTATAGCCACCATCTCGAGCTAAGTATCAAGTGTATCTTCTAGCATTGTGGAATTAATTTTGGATTGAAATTATTTATGTGTTTGATTTTGTATGATAGATGTATGTGTAAATTATTTCTTAGTTTGTACTATATGAGATTTATTTTATGTTTTTCCTTAGGTAGCATACTTTAGATTCTGCATTTGCTTGAGTTGGGGGTCTTGATGTCTCCATGTTTGTGATAAATAAATCCCCATAGGAGGCATAATTTTAGGTAAAAATTGGACTTAGTTATTAGATTTATTAGCGTAATTTACTATAATGCACTTTCTTCCTTCATTTTAGATTTATTTTTACGTTTAAAGCTTTTGTGCGTTAACTTTCTTGTTTAGTGTGAAGTTCTTAGGGTACATGGATTCTAGTATGCATTGAGATGAAGGGAATAAGTGAATTTTAAAGTCCAAGACCAAATGGAAGCGTTAAAAGAGGAAAAGATGATGTATCCTCATTTGTAATAGATTTATATTAGGATGAGACATCATTTTTAGTGATTTAGAAGTCATTATAGTCGGATTTCTTGAGAAATGCTACACTTTCCTATTTTGAGTCTTGATTTAGTAAAATAATATTTTTAGAGCATATTGGGTTTAATTATTTATTTAGTGTGAAGCTTTAAAGATAATTATGGAGATTAATTAGATTCCAAGTCAAAGACTAAAAGATATGGAAAGAGATAAGCATGGTAATTGGAGATAAGGAAATAAAAGCTAAAAATATGGAAAAGGAAAAGCTGCCTTAATCCTGAATTTCTGCACCTACGACCACAAATCAGCTTATATCTCAAAAACGGTGTAGAATTTGGAGAAACGGTCAAGAGAAAAGTTGAAGAGCTTTCCGAGACGATGAATTTGGTATACTCATACGCGTCAAACAGATGAGTATTGAAGCTGTTAGAGCCAAAAGAAGATCGGACCTGATTTCATGTTTTTAGGGTTACGAATTTGAGTTGGGCTTGGAGTCCACCACTTACTTCTCCTTCAAGAAAACGAATTAGGGCTTCCAAGACACCTATAAATACACCCTTATACCATTGTAAACATGTCCTTGCTCAGTTCTAAACATTAGCTTAAATTATAAACAATAGCTTAGTCCTTTACATTAATATTCATCCTTAGAATCAAGCTATTCATTCAAGAAGCAAGTTGACCTGTAGAGGAAGACAAGAAGAAGAAGATTGGAGACTGACAACTCCTCTTCTACATCTCACCTTCTCTATATTTAGAGTAATTAGCTATAGATCTATTCTCAACCATATTTCTAAGCTTTTATTCTGTAAGTTTACCTTTAATTGTTGGGTTATTATTTGGTCTTTAATTCATAAATACTATTTGGTATTTTAATTGATTAAGCTTGGCGTATATTGTATTATGTATTTTGACTTATTTCCCCAGATTTGGCCAATCTTAGGATTAATCTTAGTTATTGACAACACCACATAATCGTCTAGTTTTGATTCTTTGCCTAACTAGATAGCCATTAAAGGTTTGATTTAATCACAAATCATTACTTAGGAATCCCTAGTAGTGGAGAGGTTGCTCCTAAGCCTAGAAAAGGCTAGGTAGAATTTAGAATCCTGGTTAATATATAATGCTTAATGTGACAGGTTAGAATAACAATTTAGTAATAGAGTAATCCTAATCTATTAGACTTACATTCATATTTAGTTATTTTTTTTGTTTATTTGTTTTATTTATTTATTTACATTAGATAGTTGTTCATCTTTTTATATTTTTATTTAAAACATCTAAATTCATCTACGCTTGTTAAATATAAGTAGATCTAACGGATACAATCCCTGCGAACGAACTTGACTTATCATTAAAACTTGCAAACGATCTGTGATCCTTGCAGTGAGTTCCGTGGTTCTCAAGGGTGTGTGCTCTTTATTATTATCTTTATTTATCTATTTATTTATCACACCTTTGCCCCCACCAAAAGACATCACTTTAATGGAGGAGGAAGAGCACTAGAAACTGAAAAATTGTCACTTCTAGCCCTTCCTGAGTCCAAAAGGTGCAGATTCCGACTTGGTGTTTCAAATGAAAGCGATGTACCCCTGAGTAAGTGAAATTTGAGAAGTGGAACCAGGTGATTTGGACTTACGATGCAAAAGTTACACCTGTTTTACTAAAGTGTGTACAACAGTTGCGGGAATTATAAATTGGACTTGGGCCCTTAATCATTTAATTAAGTGTAATAAGGGCCCAATCCATTTTTAAGACCTATATAAGACTTCCTAAGCCTCAGAAATTAGTACGCTTAATTTTATTTACAACTTTCTAAGAGAGAACAAGGCAGCGGCAAGAGCAGAATCTGGAGAAACTCATTTTTTCAACAACAGCTCAAATCATCCCAGCAATTAGGTTCTTCATTTTATTTCTGTTTTAGGAACTATGTATTCTCTTAATTTCTTTTTAGTTTTTATTTTGAGCATGAGCTAAACACCTTTATACTTGAAAATCGCCTAATGAGATGAACCCTAATTTATTTAGTGTATTTCAATTTGGGATTAGTTTCAAATTTAATTTGAATTGAGTATTTCATACTGATTATTATTTTGTCCTTATTTACTATCAATGAATTATCTAATCGGAGATAGGTCGTAGTAATTAGGTCATTCACTAGTGGCGGTGATCATCCAACATGGGGGTTTAAAGACTTAACTAAATAATAAACGCGTAGTATTCGTCATTGATCTTGACCGGCTTAACTAACCCGTAGCCAATTGGGTAATGCTTTTGACCATCTGAACGTAGCTTATAATCGCCCTAACGTGTTCTATAATATTGTAGGATAGTTCCAAGTTTACCCTGACATGAGTTAGGAAAGATTAGAGTCCCAATTATTATAGAAATACCAATTATAATCCCTAGTGAGACTCAAGTATAGCTCTAATATTTGCGTCCACTCCTTAGTTTTTATTTTATTTCCATTCTGTTTTTATCGTTAGTGCATTTACTTTCTTGCGTTTAGTCTTTTCATATTTAATTATTAAACAAAAATCTATCTATATTTTATTTTATTCCTCTTTGAAATCAATTCTACTTATCAATTAAACACATTTGTCTTACCTCGCAATTCATGTGGAGACGATTATCCCGTGTTTACGAATTAATTACTTGGACGACCCGTATACTTGCGGTAGTCACTTTTCTTCTTTAGTGTTGATTTTTATCACACTCTAGGAGCGATCATATACAAAATGTCATGTATGTCGATGTTGACAAAACCTCATGTACCACTTTGACAATTCTAATTGGACTTTTACACATTGTAAATTCATATTTGAATATATAATTTTTTTTGTGTATTTATAAATTTTCTCTAAACAGCTGCCAAAACACATACACCACCATCATCCTTCCATGAGATTTAGATAACACTCCAAAAAAACCAGTTGGGGTAGTTCAACTGTCCAAAGCCTTGCTATTTCTTCAGTCTTAAAAGGGGTTAAAACAAGTGGTATCCCTCTCTGAACATGGGTAACCTAATTTTGATTACCCGGGAATATGCATAAGGAGGCGTGTATATTTCCCATGAGATTAGTCGTGGTGCACGAAAACTGACCCAGACACCCATGATATCGAGAAAAAAAAGACAACACTTCTAAAAAATGCAGAAATGAATGTATGTATCTGTGACAAAGAGCTTTAATACTCTCTAAAGTATAATGACCTTTCTCCCTTACCAAGGGTGCAATCCGTTTAACCAGTTGGGTTAGCTCAACTGGACAGATCCTTGTTATTTCTTCAGCACTTAAAGGGGAGGTTTAGAGTTCGAATCCCTGTTGCCCCAACGGGTGTAAAGTAAGAGGTACAAGGCTCAACCCCCTCCCTAAACATGGGCTTTTTGTTCTGATTTACCTGAGAATATACACGGGGAAGCATGTATATCCCCGTAGGATTAGTCGTGGTGTGTGCAAGCAATCCCAGATCACCCATGTAAAAAAAAAAAGGGTGCAATCTGTTTGCTCCCCATATAAGTGTATCTTCTTCATGTTTAAGTTGTTTATAGTGATTAAGTGAATATAAAATAAAGAAAAAATATTATAATTTTTTTTTTTTTGGAAACACCACTAATTTTAGTTTGGTTCTTTTTTGTTTAATTTTTATATAATTTTCTATATGTCACCTTATATAGTATTAAATAAAAGATAAAAAAGATAATAATTAAAACAAACAAAATTATTAATATTTAAAATTCTCTAGGATGATATAAGGATTAAAACAAAAATTGTGATATACTTAAATATGTTTTTTTTTATTTTTTCACACATAATAAAAATATAATAATTATATTTACTATTATAAATATATATTTTATAAAGTGTCTTGATATTATAAATATATATTTAAAATATAAATTTAAATATTTTATTAAAAATAATAGAAATAAATATCTAAATATTTTAAATATATAATAATTTTGGTATACTATTTTAAATAACCGGCATTACTCTTTTTTTTTTTTTTGGTTACATACCGGCATTAATCTTATAACAGAATATATATTATTTAGTTTAACACTTTGTTGATCTCACCGGAGAGTTTTATCACAACAAGAAAATAAGAAACCAGTTGAGTTAGCTTAACTGGCCAGAGCCTTTCTCTTTCTTTAGCACTTAAAGGGGAGGTCCATGGTTCGAATCCCCTCCCTAACGGGTCTAAAGTAAGAGGTACAAGGTTCGAACAACTCCCTGAACATGGGCAACCTAGTTCTGATTTACCATAAGAATATATATATGGGAAAGTATGTATATCTCCGTAGGATTAGTCAGGTGACTAACTCAATACCCACGTAAAAAAATAAAACAACAAGAAGAAAATCAGATACTTTTAAATATTTTTTCCTCTCATAACTCCCATTATTCCTTGGGAGATTGTAAAACATTGTCATTAGATTTCAAGTAAGTCTCTTCAATTATAAACATTTCTTTCAAAAATGGAATCCAAATTAATATAATATTAAAACTTACATAGATCGAATAACAATATACATGACTCATAAACTTTCATATTAATTATCAAAATCATACTTGATTCTGTGAAAGGAATATAGATAAGGATGGACTCAAATCAAAGAACACTCCTTTAATCAAAACAATTATTCATCGACATTTTGCAGATTCTCACTCCTTTGAGGTTTTATAATTTAACTTCTCATGCAAAGAAAGATCACTCAATATCCAAAAAAGGTTTAAAGAGGTTTGAAGAGTTATTCGAATGATATAATTTGTAAAAAGTAATGCATTTTATATTGAGTAATTCATACTATGATTTTTATATTTTTATTTATTGAGCTAAGATAATATACGTGACTTATAATCATAATATTATCAAACAAGGATTTTGATTGGGTCGACGTGTCATTAAGACATTTGGAGGATAATATAGAGTTCTTTTTAATATAAATACCATTTATGCAAATATACCAAACTGATAATTAGATTCTCGATTTGTTAATGAAGACCAAAATTCTGAAATTTCATATCATGGTTGAAAGTCATTTTTTACATGCAAAGAAACTTTGTTGATTCTCGAGACTCATCCAATCCCTAGTCTCGAGAACAAGGTGTCGATATGAAGACGTACCGAACCAGCCCCGTCCCTCCGTCTAGCGGAACGAGCGAGTCTGTCCCTCAACCTATTGTGGCACTTAGAAAGGTGATGAAAAACTATGTTACCATGCTCTATCGTCAAAGTTCCAATCAAAGCAAAATAAGGGCAAACTGATCATCGCACAGTGGGCAGCGACCCAATACTCTGAATAATTTCAAGATTGTCTGAAAACACTAACGTAGCATCCTTTGCAAAGTTATTAGCCATGACGACAGGGTCCAGCACCGGCCTAGCTTCACCATTCGTATATGACTCCATATAATATGAGCTTGAAGTCGTAAACTGCATGTCAATTGTTCTGTCCCATTTCACAATACCAGTACATGCCGGCTCCGTCGGTGATACAAAAGATTCATCGCAGTTAATGATAATTTGTGCATGTAGACCTGCTCGTCGGGCAGATCTTGTGATATATGAGGTGGTTCTGTGGTTCCTGTCCTATTGAGTCTATTCATGCATCCCCAGACAACTCTTTTATCCTCACATGCGTTGACATGATCACCTCCTCAATCTCCAAACTCTTACTCTCATGAATGGCCTTCATTTGGATTTTCCAGATGTTCCAGACCATCAATAGCAGATAAACCGTAACCGCTCGTTGGTCCCAGCAATTTTTTCCAAAGTCTCGTGACACTTTGAGAATCCAGTCCCCTATGGTGCCCGCAACACTTGGCTCGATGCCAATTTGTAGGTCCGAACTTGGCCAGATATGCCTGCACACTGACCATATAAATAGCCAATATCTAACGGGTTTAAAATGTTTGTCGCACCAGTAACAAAAGTTAATTTTCGCGCACTGTCGAGATTTAAGATTCTTTCTAGTGGGAAAAATGTCCTTTTAAGCTTTCCAAGCAAAACTACGTACCTTATTTAGAACTTTTTCCTTCCAAACTGCTTCCTATACCTCCTGATTTTCAACTTGCCCTTGAGACGAGGACTGAGTTGTGATTAATAATTTGTCATTTATCACCGTATGGTAGCCTAGCATCATAGAGTATTCCCCCAACCTATTATGAGGCCAATAGAACGTAACTTGTGCCTGTCTTTGGAGGATAGACATACGTTCTATTTCTAGTCGTATGGTCTTGGGAAAATTCGCATCAAGAATCTCCAAATCCTAATTATCCACCTGATATTTAATCAATTGATCCACCATTTCGAGAGTAGAAAGACTAGGTCTCTCAAGAGTCATTCCAGATTTCAACCACTTATGTTCCTATATATTAGTATTCTCGTAGTTGCCAATTTTGATGAGACCCTCTACCTTTCAGAAATCCCTACCCTCCAGGATACTCGCCCAAGAACAATATATACTTTGTCTGAGCTTGACATCGAGTAGATCTTGGTGTGGATGATATATCCCTTTGTGTACCCTAGCAACCAGAGATTAAGAGTGTTGAAGCAATATTCATGATTCTGCTGCCAAGGAGGTCAAGATCATGCGCTTGAAATCCCTAAAACCCATACCTCATACGACCTTAGCAATCGTCATTTTCTACTAGGCGACCTAGTGAAATTTCCTTTTCTCTAGGGACTTCCACCTAAAATTTGCTGTAATCGATTCACGTTTCTTGAAAACGTATTAGGAAAAGAAAAGATAGACATAGCGTAAATCAGGATTGCCTAAAATACTGCTTTGATCAAAATTTTCTTACCCCCTTCAGATAAAAGATTAATTTTCAATCCCGTTGGTTTCGGAAAAAAAATTATCCTCTATCAAAAAAAACGTCTCAATCTTGTAATGCTTGTGGCATAGAGGGATGCCTAAGTATTTTCCCAGATTTTTGGTTTCTTTAATATGACGATACTCAACCGTTGTTCTCCAAATATCCTCTGAAGTGTCTCTGCTAAAAAAATAAAATATTTTCCAAAAATTACCCTCTGTCTAGATCCTCTATAGTAGGTCTCAATACAGTTTTGAGATTCGTGGGTTTCTTGACCTTCGAGAGTTAGAAAGAAAAGAGAGACATCTACAAAAAGATGATGAGATAAAATATGAAGTTACGGGTGATTCGAATCCCTCTAATAATATTATTTTGGACTTTGTTCTCGATGAGGTAGATGAGAGATTTCGTCACAAGGGAGAATAATATGATGGGAGAGAGGCAGAGAGGGTTCCCTTTTCTTAATCCCCAACCCAAAACAAATTTCTGGAGTCACCCTCGACTGAGATTGATTTGGAAAGACACCATTAATGTACAGTTTTTAATCCACCTTACCAATTTATCGTGGAAGCACATCTTTTTTATAGTTAGAAGAATAAAGTCCCAACTAACCTAGTCATACGCCTTAGCCATATCGAGTTTCCCAGCTTCCAGATGCTTGTCTCTTTTATTCTTTCTTTTAACGAAGAAAGACATCTACTAAGCAGTGACAACCAAGGAGGAAGGAGCGAGAAGCTACAATCAAGAAATATTTCCTCAAGATCATATTTGAGCTTAGCATGTGTGATGGACCGAGGCTCAGATCCTCGGGAGTAGGAAAATAATGCTCATTACTCAACTCCACAAGGTGAGGGTGGCGAGATTATTTATGCCAACTACACTTGTGGTACCTGACCCTTTTTCCCCCATCATATGAAAGTTTGGTAAATAACTAAGCCTCTTTAATTAACTCATATGATTCTCGGTAATAACTTATCACACTATCGCAGGTTGGGTTGCATACAAATATCTCCTGATCTATACTCTTAGATAAGATGGATGAGTGATCTCCGAAGCATCCATATCAACTCCGGCGTTCAACTATCCAAGTTCTGCCTAAAGAAGAGTGGCTAGATTTTTTACCTTGTTCCTCTCATCCCGAAGTGGACGAATCGTGGCCAATATAGTTTCTATGCTCAAAGAAATCAAAGCGTACAACAAAAAAATCTCAAATTTGGGTTATCTACAAAAGGGAAAAAGGAAAATTATTGAAAATAAAAAACAATAAAGTACTGAGCTGGAGATAGAAAAATGTCTTATCAAGGAAATGGTATGACGAACCATAGAGATCGTTTGGTCACTATTAAGTGGTTGAACCAATCCAGCCGAGGAAGGAGGATCGTGTGTCATTAAAGTTGGTGGAGATCTTCTTCTTTTAGCTGCGGAATCCAAAGTCCCACTTTCCTTTCTACAATATTAAAGAGACTTTCCCGAAGGAGAAGTAGTTTAATCAAATACGCGGCCATTATACAAATTTATAAGCAATAGGGTCGGAGGAAGTTATAAGAAAGAAAGGTGAAAATAGAAAGAAATTACCGTAGCTATTTATAGAATAAAGATTACTCTTAACTTGTTAAGGTAATTATTGCTAAATCCTTGTGTTCAGAGTGAGTGCGGAAAATTGTCCTTGGAAATTATGAAAGAGTATAAATGATAAGAAATCCAATAAGGAACATTCATATGACATAAAGGGAAAGACTAATGAAAACCATCAAGCACCGAAAACTCCTCGGTGAAGAAATCAAGATAAATTGCATGTAAGACCAATGATGCATTGACACATGCACCATGATAATTGAAGACATACCCTTGCAATAAATGTACCTAAAATGTCACACAAGACCTACATTATGGGAATTCAAGTGTTGGCATGGTCCAAGGGTCGATCCTTACATCGACATATTCTGAAAATCAGCCTCAAATATTGACATGCTCGTGAAGGTTCTTATATATGCAATGATATCACTTGCATATAAAAAATAATATGTGAAAGACCAATAGTGCATAGACATATCTATAATTTTCTTCAAACTATCGGTTACCATATAGGCGAGTTAGAGATCAAAGTTCAAACTTAAGAGTTGGCATGAAAGTATTCAAAGAACCAACCTTCAACATTGACATACTTCTAGAGATGCCAGAAAATTAATGTTAGCACTTGTATATAAAGGAAACTACTGAAAAGCCTGATTATGCTCAACACGAAAAATTAAGGTTTGACTTCAAGTGTCAGCATACTACCATAAATAATTTATTTTGCATACTTCACAAGATGTTCTAAAAACCAACCTTGAACGTTGTCGTGCTCTTAGAAATATTTGTAAGACCACTTCCATCAGTTGCATACGTAGAAAAATGCTCACACGATCGACAATATAATCAAGTTAAAATGAAATAAGGCTAGATTACATGTCGAATGAGACCACAAAGGAGGCAAATGAATTCATCTTGATCATATCTGAGAAAAGGATATAAATAACAAAAATTCAAAAGGGTATTACTAAGCAAAACTAAAGCACTTACACTATATCAAACACATAAAGGTCGAGAATACAGAACCCAAAACTAAGGCCAAAAGGACAAGTAAACTATTTATTTAGATGGTAGAGGAGTGACAAACTCATCTGAGGAAAGACAGAGTATGGGAATATCTTACATACGCGAACAACATCCAATGGTAGCATGTCATTACAGTTCTAAGACCAGATAGCATTCGGGACCCACAATGGCCTAAACTATGCACTCATGACCGGCTCATGCGCGTGCCTAGAACATCTATAAATACCACATTCATCTATCGGATGGGTACATTGTATCTCTATATTAAATTTATATTGTAGTCATCATACAATATACGAACCTCCATATGTTTTAGACCATAATAATACTCACAAAGATTATGATATGTTGAGCGATGGAATGCCATCGGGAATCACACCTCCCTTTGGTCTTGACATATTGTTTGGATGTAGGAACTTTTGGCTATGCTAAGGAATCTTTAGCCTCATCGATAGAGGAATCGTGACAGCTATTATTAGAATGTGCACGTTTAGCCTTCATATCTAGTCGGTTACTCCTCGACTCTACTAGTAATTCTCTTCTACATGTTCAGTTTTGGTCTCGGGGTGATCTATAGTGTTGATAGATCAGTAATATGATAGAACTTGTTTAATCACCTAGGTAAAAGAGACTCTTACTAATCTATCAGAACATAAAGTATCATATTACCAACCTATCAAATGTTTATATATAAAAGTCAGGTTCAAAGTGTAAGAGTTACAAAACCTAATATATTTATGAGTACTAATATTCTACAACTCAGATTATATAATCAGCAAGCATTGTCATGGCATGAAGTGTTCGCCAGCAGCAAAATATGAAGCCATAGCAATCCTACAAGAAACCATATTAGGAAAAAATTATTGAAGAGTCATGGAAGTTCTACAAGCTACCACGTTAGGAAAATTTATTGAAGGTAGTAGTAAAACAATTTACTCATACAACCTTGGAGTTATTTGGGGGTATAGAACAAATCATTGGAAGAAGTAGGCATATATGAAAGGAAGATATATCAATCATGTTCCATCATCTCCCAAGAGTCAAAAACAAATTGGAAGATACTTTAGCAAGAAATACTAGACAGGTAGAAAATGATAGAATTTACATTGAACATCTTCACGAATTGTTTTCAAAAATAGGTATGGGATACGAGATACTTTAAAATTGCAATACTTTTTTGTTTCCAACTTGAACTAAATGACGCGTCGCAAAAAACTTGACATTCATGTTTTGAATATGAGTAATGATATATACCACCCAAATTCATACCACCCAAATGTCACCCAATGATGTGGAGTGAATTGGTTGGTTACAAATCTTTAATCAAATCAAGAGAATAAATACATTAAATATTTGTAACCAATCAATTCACTCCACGTCATTGGGTGACATTTGGGTGGTATGAATTTGGGTGGTATATATCATTACTCTTTGAATATTATGTGGTTGTTATGGCTGGTCATGTGTGTTAGCACCATCAACTTGTTTGTAAAACCAATGATTTACAAAAAGTATATCATGGTATATTTCGAACTTGTGGTAACTTCTTTTATATAAAACCATCTTGTTTCGTGAAAAATTTCATTCTCATTTTCCAAATATTCCGAGTCATTAATAAAATAAATATAAAATCTTACGTTAATCTCATCCACATTTTGTATATGTGTCCATATTCGCATCATCTATTCTCCAATTACGTCTTTAGTGTTATTATCTATTGGTACAGATAAACTTGATACAACCCAACATATGGGTATGTTAGTATAAATTTTTCTATAGTTTCTTTCTTCATTTCACAACGAGAACAAATATCATTTAGAATGCATATTCGATTATGTAAAGATGAGGTTGTAGGTATGCCATTCCTGTCGTATTTTCAAGCAAAAACATGAACATTTGTCAAAACATTCATTTTTCGAATAATTTTCCAAATTTTGTCCAAATGTGATCAAGCCTACATGTCTGACAATTTTACGTCATCTTGTGCCATTGTCGCACGATATCATGACTATGTAGAGTATTCGCCTGATTTAGTATTTTTCCAAATAATGTAATTGGAGTTATGTTTTTATATGGGTCGAATTTGTGTGACACTATTCTTAACTAGATCGGAAAAAAAAAATTATCTTAAATTTCTATATTTTTTCCATGTTATTATTGTTGAATAACTCACATACTCTTCTTTTAGCAAATTTTCCTGGTCTCTTACTCAAAAAGTTAGTGTCAATCCATCTATGTATCCAAATATTAGTTATTTTCTCGTGACGTATGATATATCGACTTTTATGTATCAACAAATCTTTTCATTGAATAACTCTCATTCGAAAGTGATTCTCCAATATATTTTTAAACAAAATATATCTTTCTTCCATCAAATTTGTCTGTTACCTACTCCTTCTTTCTCATTTAAACTGTGCATTTATCATCATATTAATAAAGTTGATTATTTTTACTTAATTAAATTTAATGATTAATTCAATTTAATTTATTACTTCTACAAAGGTTTTAAAAAATTACATAAATAACAAAAGATAAAAGGTATAAGTTGTTATGAAATATTATTTAGTGGATGTTATTATTATAGAGTAGTGGGGTGGTGTAACCTTCACATTTATCCCTTGTAACATCCTACTTATTATGTAATTAGTAGAGTAGTTGGATAGTCTCATATAGCCTATATAAAGGGCTTGTACATTTCCTCAAAGTATGATGAAAATACATATATAATAATGTGCTCTTCTTATCCCCATATATTCTCTCATCAACTAGTTTCAACACGTTATCAGCACGACTTTACCAGCCGAGCTAATATGATTTGAGACTCTTCATAATTTTTTTTGTTATATAGAGGTAAGTAATTCTTGAGGTAAGATATTTTTTTTTTATGTTACATTATAATATAATTGATTACTTCATCTCTATTTGAAAATATATTCTAATAGAGAGTAAAGATTAATTGGAATTCATATACCTCTTCAAATATATGATTTTGAAAGAGAAGATTCAACTTGAAATTGTACAAGTTTGCTTCAAGAAAAGAATTACAATCATTGAAAAAAATGACGAGAATAAGCAACTGAATGTTTGCTTCAATTTATAAATTATGATTGCTTAAAAGCAATGTGAAACTCGTCTTGTTTATGAAAAAAATAACTTTCGAGTTGTTTATAAAGAACAAAAATATTTCAATGAACTTATCAAGAAAAAATTTGAATATTGAGAAACAATTGATGAAACCATTATGAAATGTCCAACTTGATAATGATTCATGGGTGAAATTATTCAAGCCCACTTTCTACAAAAGTATGATTCATGAAAGTGAGTCTAATAAAATAATTTTTCGTTCATATATTGAGCAATACTTTTGTCATATATCTTGAATTCGAAATCAAGTGAGAAAATAAGGCTTATATGAAAAAATTGGACATGTAATCCAAATACACCACAATAAAAAAAAGTGGACTGAAATTGCGAAAGCATTTGTATAAGATTATGGAATTTATTTATCATAATATCGTTAATTATAGATTTAAAGTCTCAATATTTTATGAAAAAATGATTTATTGAATCATGCAAATAAGTATTGAGATGAATTCTCTTAAATTCTCAAATACATCTTGATGACATGAAAAAAAACATTCTATTATCATTTCTTTGAAATATTGAATGTTAAAATGTTTGTTTGGCATGACCTTGAAAGTCATATGAATGTCACATATGATAGTGAAAATAATCATTTGGGAAGAAAGTAACGCATTTAAGAACGATTGCGTAGAAAAAATTACATTTGTTCAATATTATCTCCAACGAGGCTTAAAGTCTATTCCCATGATTTGTATAGTTATCATGAATCAGAAATACATTTGATATAATGAAAAATTATACATTATACATTATATTAGTCACTGACTTTGAAAATCATACGAGGTTGGAGAAATAATTACGTATTCCTGAAAAGAACACGTTATCATAAAAAAAATCGTGAACTTGAAATTGCGAAAGAGTATTTGACATGATTATTGAATCATGAAAACAAAACGAAAGATAAATTCTGAAATGAATCCTTATAGGATCAAAATTGACATTTTAATTAAATGTTAGAAGTGGGATTTGAGCCAACAACCTTTTACAAATTGTGTAACTTGAATATGGTGTCTTAGACCCATCAATCATCATGTCATAATTGTACAATATTATTTGACAAGATTATTTGATATAATTCTTTTATGATGAATGTTATTTGGATAAATCCAATATTAAATCAATTACGAGAGGATAAACTTATACTAATATGAAGGATATTAAATCTTTATCGTATCTTCTCAAAGATAATATATGAGCGAGTCCAACTCGATTAAATTTCAAAAATGGAAGTGACAAAATATCTTGTATTGAGATGATTCATATGCTCAATATGTACAAAAAAAAAGTTGATATCTATTCTTTAATAAAAACTCATCAACATGACCAATCGGTCATCATGTCATAATTGTACAATATTATTGGACAAAATTATTTGACATAACTATTTTATGATGAATGTCATTAGCATAAATCCAATATTAAATCAGGATTGTTTAAATCCTAAATAAATATTACTAGGATATCTCCTTTTTGTTTGTACTATTTGAAGTCAATAGTCAAATTCAGGGGGAGAAATATATGATCTAGCAGAATATATATTTTCTTGAAATAGAAAATTGCTAGACAATTGATTGTGAATTCGCCTAATATGACTTATCGACATACAACTTTATACATATATACGGTCATATTGAAAAAAAAAGTCCAACTAAAAATCATGAATACCCTCATTGGTCAAAGACCTACAGTATCCATCTATATACTGTTAGTGGTGCAACATAAAATATAAATGTTCCACCATTATGCACAAAGATGAGATCATGAACAAATATGAGAATTTATTTCAATCTACAATGATTGATATGTATCTTGAGTTTGCCACATGAAAAATATGTATACTGGAATACTCTGCATAAAGCAAGATTCTCATGATAAGAGGGGGAGCTGAAAAATATTTTATAAGATGCAACTTCATCCTCGCAAATAAGTTATGAGCTCAGTGTAATAATAAGATGTATTCATAAGTGACTAAATCACTTATTCAGCTTGAAAAGATCGTGCTCAAATTATTTTTCTTTGAAAAAAATACATTGCAACGCGTAAAGCGTGGTCGACTTGTCGGTTCCAAAATATCATAAAATTGAGCAGTATGAGCAAGTTGGCACTTCTAAAATTATCATGAGATAATGTAGAAAATATAACTAAAGAATATTACTCTAAAAAGAGTACCAGATACCTGAATAGTTTCTCAGTATTGAGAAATTGAGATAAAAGAATCTCATTCAATTATATTACTACAGAAATATATGGAATCAAAAAACAACTTGATCATAATAAAATAATATGTGCAAATGATCATGTAAAAGTTACTAAATGAAAACGAGGGTCTTGAATCGAAGTCCATTCTATAATGTCGACTAGAAAAAAATTAATTGGCCAAATATAAAAAGACGCAGTCAGGAATAATCATACTCACACCGTCAATGTGAATATATGACGTACTCCTCTGGGAGAAAATATTTGCCTGAAAGTTTCATATAGGACTTCATGTGCGTCTTATGGTAAAATAAATTTACCAATATGTATTGTGTGATACGAAAAATCACATGAAAGTCTTTAGAAGACTAAAAACGCGTATACATAAATCTCGGGATATATTAGAATGATATTTGTATTACTTTTGTTGTCGTTAACAATCTTTAATTGTCTTGTATATTGTCATGTAATCTGCCATATATTTCTTTTATATTTTATAAGTAGAATATGTGTTTATTTATGATTACGTGTATGAATATTTATTATTTTAAATTGCACATGATTGTATTTGTGGATCATTCCAGTGTTATCTGACGATATGATTTCATATATTGTTTAATTTGAAATTATAGTTACTATTATAAAAATGTGTAAGATACTTAATATCGAGATTATATTCGAAATTGAAGATCATCAATATACGTTTACATGAGGGGGAGAACAACACATATTGCACTCTTTATTCCTTCGTCAAGGTTTTTTCCCACAGGGTTTTCCTGACAAAGTTTTTAACGAGGAAAATTAAAAGCGTATTGATAACGATTATGTACTCTTTTTCCTTCACTCGGTTTTTGTCCCACAAGTGTTTCCCAGTAAGGTTTTAACGAGGCATATCAATAAAAATTTGGTGGATATTCAACTCGACTTGGTCCAATTTAAGTTCACAAGAAAAACCCAAGATGTAAAGTTCAAGATGCATATCATGTCAATATAATTTGTGGATGCACTTGATAATTTTATGCAAAGATAATTCCATTTCATAAGACAAGTCAATAATACTAATGATCAAGGTACTTTATCCACACATTCAGAGGGAGATTCATACGCGTTGCACTCTTTTTTCCTTGACTGGTTTTTTTCCATTGGGTTTTACTAGCGAGGTTTTTAACGAGGCAACATCATATGCGTATTTGAAATAATATCCAAAGGGGAGTGTTATGAAATATTATTTAGTGGATATTATTATTATAGAGTAGTGGGGTGGTGTAACCTTCACATTTATCCCTTGTAACATCCTATGTAATTAGTAGAGTAGTTGGATAGTCTCATATTTCCTATATAAAGGGCTTGTAGGGTAAAGGCCACGTGTGGCCCTCGATCTATACCCAAAGTGCACGGGCCGCCCCCGATCTTCAAAATTACCCTTTTACGCCCTCTATCTTAACCTTTCGTGACACCGTTAGCCCTTTTTTCATTTTTCAGTTGGTTGACCGTTAGTCAACGCCACTTGGCGCCACGTCAGTGCCACCTCAGCGCCACCTCACCGCCAACTCATCATGACGTCACATGTTGCTCTGATGTGTAATCCTATGTGTCCAAGGGTATGTTTGTCTTTTTACTTATTATCTACCCATTTACTAACCCTAAAATCAATTACCCCAAATCAATTTAACCTACCCTCCCCGCGTTCACCCTCCTTCATCTCCTCCCCGTTCGTTCGCCTCCCTTTAATCTCTTCTCCCTTTAATCTCTTCTCCGATGGTTGGATCTAGAAACACCATTGATTCGTCTCCTCCGATGGCTCGTTCCAGAAATACTAATGGATCGTCTCCTCCGATGGCCGGTTCCAGAGTAACGAACGCTTCTTCTCCTCCGATCTGGGGTTCGAGAAACACCAACGCCCCAACTCCTCTGATGAATGACCCAGGTAAGGAAGATTGGGTATGTTATTGCGGGTTACGTGTGAAGATTTGCACTTCATGGACGGACACGAATCCGAGAAGGCGTTTCCTTGGATGCTCGAAGTATCAATCGGTGGAGAGAAAATGCTCGTTCTTCAGCTGGTATGATCCTCCCATCTGTGATAGAAGTCGGGTGGTGATTTCCGGGTTGCTCCGGTCGTTGTCGAGGAAAGAGGAAGAATTTGAAGCTCTGAAATGTAATGAAGGTAAAAACCATAGGATTTGGTATATGTTTATTTCATTTTTGATAGGTTTTATTGTTTCTCGAATGTTTTAGGGGATTTTAGTAGTGGATTGGTTTTCTGGGTTTTAATGGTTTGTTGTTTCAACGTATTTCTTTTTTCTAGAATCTGAGTTGTTTGAATGTTGTTGAACCGTGTTTTGATTTGTATCCGAGATGGTGATTATGTGGCACTCGATTTATTTTTATTTTATACCCAATGGCCCCATTAAGTTTAAGTCTTTGTATGTTTTGGCCCATTTTTTTTAAAGCCCGCTGGGCCCTCGAACTTGGTTAAGTAACCTTTTGTGGCCCAAACTAGTATACCGCGTACTAATATTTCTTTTTTTTTCTGTGGAATACGAAACGTCTATGCATGGGAAACCGAAGGCTAGTCTATGGAACCCCAAGGGGTTATCTCGGGGACTAAAAAACTGTAATTATTACACCAAGTAACCCCCTCTATATATATAGTGATTACCTCTATTGGTTTTCTTAAACCAAAAAAATTTAGCTAAAATTGTATAAGTTAATTAGAATTAAGATGAAGGATCAAAATTCTGGAGAACCATCGTCGAAGGAGAAGGGAAAAAAGCGTAAGTCTTTTTTTATTTTATTTTTTTCATTAGTAAAAAGCTATTATATCAAGCAATAAGTATTCGTTTTAATATGATATAAGTATTCTATATCACGTTTTGTACTTAACTTCTTTTTGAAATTTTCTTTCGTAGCGATGACTTCTGGGTCTCAATCTGCCCCACCAAAGACACGACCAGCACCCAAGACCTACAAGAGCAGTTACTCGTTCCAGGATTTAGGCAACCGTTGGAGCGTCAGGCTTGCACCAGTCTGTGTACGTGAGAAGGTAAAGACGAAGGTCGTTCCACTACCATATGAAAAGGAGTTGATACTGGTTGAGTCTAGTTCCGAAGGCGAGGATACCCCGTCGCCCAAGAGGAGGAAGGTTTCAAGACAGTCTCCTGTTCGGATTTGTTCGCCTAAGTATTTCAAGTTCGAGGATGAAGACGAGATGTCAAGTGATTGAGCCATTCTGATTCTGGTTTATGATTGTTATGGTTATGTTAGTTTATTGTTAATCTAATTATCGTTTTAAGGTCTGTTTTAATTAAGTATTTTGTCTAGTTGTAATTCTGAATTCTGATGAGGGGTTTTGGAACGTTATTTTGATTGTATGATTGTGTTTTGGTGGACGTTTGTTGGACTTGGTTATATGGACTGTATTTTGATTTTTAAATGAATTCTGGACTCCTATTATGGGTTTTGATTTAGTTTTTCTGGTACCCGATTCTTTTACAATGACACATATTTGTATGAATGAAAAAATAAGGAATTTTAATACTTGACAAATAATTAGAAATGAATAATAATCAAAATTATATATTTTGAACCTCACTACACAATTAGTTAATATTTTTTATTGAATTTTGAATTACTATTTTATATTACTATTTTAATCAATTATGACATTGTTTACAAATATAAACACTTTATAAATAAATATAAATAGTTAATAAAAATATAAAACATACGTAAATCTAAATCATATATATATATATATATATATTAAACTTTATTTATTATTTTTAAAAGTTTTAATGGCAGAATTTTTATTACATTTATAAGCAAACGTATACTTCTATTATAAATTTTACATATAAATATTAAAGACATACTATTTACGTACATATATATATTTATTTAAGTAAAAATAATTATTGTATTTAAATGAAATAATAATAAAATTAAATACTATTATTACTATTATAAGTAGTATTATTATATACGTTATTAAAATAAAATTAAAAATCAAAATTATAAATAAATAGTAGATATGAATTATAATTAGTAAGAGAACTTAATTTAATACATATACCACCAAAGTGTACTACTTTTTGAATCTCCATCATTTACGCCTTTTCCGTGCATGTTCTTCCGAGCTAAGGACATCCTTGCTTGTCTCAGGAAATGGTAGTTCATCTGGGCCAGGAAGCCAGATGAAGAAATCGCATTCCTTTTCCGGCACATCTTGGAATCGATAATCTTCAAAGTGACATCTTAGTGAACGAAAACTTTTACTCCCAACTAACTTAATGTTGACAATCAATGCGGGCATTCCGCATTTGCATACCTCCGTACCCGAGTAGTTCTCCGGCGAGACCTCCATTAAAGGCGATGGCTTGATGTTCAGGTCACTTGGAGTGAAGTCAGGGAATAAAGGTGACCTGGTTTCCCAATGGTCACTACCGCTTGAATTGTAATCCGACATTTTTGGCGAAATGTGTTTGCATTGTATTTTTTTTTGTAAGTGAGCTATGTGGTAAGATATACAAAACCTGAATATCACAACTACGCTTAAATAGGAGCAAAAAGCAATAACACAATGTAAGTATTCTTACAAAAACCAAGAAGTTCACGTGAACAAAAGTAAAAGTTTTCTTACGACACTAACACAACCACGTGAATAAAAGTTAAAGAAGTTCAAAATTCTGACAAACAACCACTAAAAAAATAGAATAAAATTTGAAATACTTCTTTCACATCTTTTCCTTCTTGACTTTAACCAATTTGACCGTCTTACCCTTCTTTTTGACTCCGAGTTGATTCTTCACCGTTTTGCCCCTCTTCTCTGTTGAACTTGGGCCCACGTTCTCTTCCTTCTGAGCGATTGTTTTGATATTCACTACTGCATTTTGTTTCTCTTTCTCAACTAGGAGATTATATTTTTTTGTAAAAGCATCTTTGTTGTCAATCTTCGTGTTTTGTTTTGAACTTGAACCTCGATTAAAAAGGTTCTTCATGAAATCAGCCATATTTTTATCGAAATCCTTGAATGCCTCGTTCACCCCAGCAACGTCAAAAGTAGGAGTCATACCTTTAGACTTCCCTTTACCTTTAGATTGAAGCATCTCCAAACTCACATTTTGTTTCCCTTTATACAAAAAAGGATTACCTTCAATTTTCTTTGTGCCAATTGTGATTGCCCCAGGTTTGCTAATAGGAGTAGGAGCCCTAGTATGCACCCCAATTCCACCTGGCCTAAAAGGTGGTCTCTTAGTTTTATCCTACAAAACAAAGGTTATAATCATTACACTTTGCTAAAAGTAAATAAATTTTGTTCAAAATTGATCTTACACTTGGTTGTCCAAGATTCTTGACACCAGTGGGCAGAAAACCGTCCTTCACATTAGGGACACTAAATTTGCTAACCTCCACGCAGGGTTTCTTATTGGGTGTAAACTATATGGAACAAAACACAATGTTATATGATAATACAATTTTATAAGAAATTTCATCTTAAATTACTACCTTTTCTTTTTTCGAAGGTCCTTCAACTCTTTCCCGCTTCTTTTGTGGGCCCATCCAACCGAGTGGCTCGTTAGTACTACCCTGTGTCATCAATACCACTTGCTCCTCATTTCCACGGGTAGACTTTTACAATAAGATTAAAAAAACAAGTTAATGACTTATATGTAATGTAAAACAGTAATACAAAAGTAATTTCACCTTAGATGTTTGACTCATCTCAGTAAAAAATTTTGCATCTCCAGTAGTTTCGGGGCCAACAACTTTATCTTCAACATCGGTTTTGGAAGGTGTTGGACACCGCTTGGCTCTTGATTTAGGTCTCTTCCTACTAGGGCTAACCACTTGGGTAGTCACTACAATGTTGCTATCATTGACGTCGAGGTGAACTTCACTCGCGTCAATGTCAACGTCAACTTTACTTTTACATCCCGTTAGTTGGAGATCACTTCTTAAAGCTTCCACATTAACATCATTGTTGACCACATTAATGTTTACATCACTATTAGTCGCGTTAACATAAACATTATTTTCAGACACTTTTGGTTTTTTCTTAAGTCTACTCGATCTTCGCTTGTCAACCTTGACCACAGAGCTGCTTTGACCTTGAGACTCCTCTGAGACCATCTTTGGAGTTTTAGTTGTTTGATCATCCACGCTATTACCTTTCACCGGGTCATTTACTACGCTTTCAGTTGCACTTTGACCTTCACTTTTCCTTGAACAACTTCTTATGTTGTGTCCCAGTTGTTTACAAGCACTACATTTTCCTTTCAACCCATGTCTTCCAAACTTTTGAACATCCACTCGTACATCTTCTTTTCCTTTGTCTTTTGCTCGTGATTTCTTCATCCTCTCTTCAACATCTTCCCCAACGGCTCTATCACGCTTCTTTTTTGGTCTCCCAGCTAGTTTGACCCCCTTTGGAGCAATTACTTTAGGGCCATTAGTCTGAGGCCAAAGTTCAGGTCCATTTATAGGTGCAATATAAGGCTCATATGCCTTTTTGAAAGTGGAAGTTTTAAAAAAATCAGAAGTGTAGTCTTCAGCCTCAAGACCCGAGGATGCTAGTGCGGAAATCATGTGTACACATGGGATTCCCGACAAGTCCCACCCTCGACATGCGCAATTAAAGGTATTTAAATCAACTGCAAATTGAGCCCCGTTTGGGCCCTTTATCTGGAAAGTACTCCCTCCACACTGTAATGGAATCCACTTGGAGGACCACTTCTTTTTTAAATTAATAATTTTCCTAATCTTAGGACAAATCACTCCCTGCCATCTACCTATCCACTTTCTTCTTTTTTCTAATCTCTCAACCAAATAAACTCTTATTCGTTCTAGACAAACTAAAATAGTAGACTCCCTAGCGTCTAGAAGTTGTTTATTCCACGATTCACACATATTATTTAACAAAACATCGCAATGTGTATTTGTCCTAAAATGGGATCGAGTCCAATACCTTGGCGGTTCTTTTGCTAACCATTCGTATGCGGCCTCATCCATTACTCTTATCACCTCCATCAAACTTGTAAAACGCTCCACATACGTAGCCCTAGCAGTTTCCCACATCTTATCTTTCAATGCAAATGAACCATGTTTTTTCTTGAAGTTTTGATGAAGGTGTCTAACACAATACCTGTGTTCAACATCTGGTAGTAATTCCTCCAAAGCAATTCCTAAGCCCTGAAAAAAATTAACCACATTACACGATTAGGCAATAACAAAATTCAAAATGAAGAACATGAAAACAGTATATGTTAACTATACCTTTTGTTTATCAGTAACAAACACCCACATCTCTGGATCATCAATTCCAAGATCGTCTACTAGCAAACCAACAAACCATCTCCAAGTCTCCAAATTTTCAGTTTCAACCACAGAATAACAAACGGGATAGATGCAATTATTAGCATCCATCCCAACCGCAGTTAATATAACCCCTGGATGAGGTCCTTTAAGATGGCATCCATCCAACCCAACCACCTTTCTACAACCAGCCTTAAACCCTCTTTTCAGAGGTTCCAAACAACAATAAAATCTTAAAAACCTTTGTTCACCAGTTAATTCATCTTCCTCAGTTTTTAAAAACACTGTCGAACCCGGATTAGTCCTTACCAACTCAGCACAATAGTTGTTGAGCAAACTATATTGGTCCATAAATTGTAGTTCATCTAACGCCTTACCATTCTTGATGGTCCTATATGCTTGCCTCCTACTAATACTCACATGAAGATCATGTAACACTTGCTCTTGTAAATCGATTGCTCGCATTGAAGAATTTAACTTCAATTGATGAGCATACCTCGTCGATAAAACAGTCGAATTTATGTGCTTACTGTTTAATGCACATCCACAATTATGAATGAGATTAAGTGTCCTAATCTGAAAACTACCATCCACGCATTTCGTCGCATACACAAACCAATCACAGTTCAACCCTCTACACTTAGCTCTAACTCTTCCTGGTTCATTACAAGGGAACCAAACATTCCTTACTTCACAAATAGCAGTTGCTTTCACTGCTTCCTTGAACTCAACTCCGTTTGCGAAAATCATGCCAATCTTCAATTTAGGCTCGTTCTTGTCAACCACTACATTAAAACGTTGACTTCTCCTTCTTCGACCTCCCAAACAATCCTCCTCATCCGTTGATCCTTCTAAACTTCTCAAATTCTCTGACTCTCCACATGAACCCTCGTTGAAGTCTTCATCATCTATAACAGGTAGTTCTTTAGGACAAGGGAGCTCTAACCCGTTTAATTTAACCGACGGAGAGGACCCGACACCGACAAACTCAACCCCGATATCAACGTTGTTTTGGAACAAAATATCATCTTCATCGTCGTCGAGGTTATTATCGCTATCATGAAACGAAAAATCTGAACCGCTATCATCGATACCTGAGTTAACGTTGTCGCCTTCACCTTTCTCCGAATCTGTGATTATCAATCAAAACTATTATTAAAAACGACACCCAATCACGAGTAAATGAAACCCTAAAAAACCCAGAAACCCCAAATTAAATGACTCTAGAAGAAGATTGGTACCTGAATCACTCACGATTTCACTTAAATACGCCATCAGATTTGATTTGAAATGCCACGTACGAAGTTGCTATTCGAATTTTTCTTGGAGTCGACTTGAAACGGCGAGAACTTGATTCGTTTCTTCAAACGTTTAGCAGCGAGATGATAAATGAAGATGGTTTCTTACAACGTGTTTGTACGAACGTGGGTGCTAATGAGAATTGGAGATTCGTTCTTGATTGGAACGAATTTGGGAAATTTTCTGTCTAACTTGATGAAGAACACCAAGAACACGCACTAGTATGTGCGATTTGATCCGATTTTCGTTATGTTATAATGGGAAAGGGGTGTTACGGGGTAGTAACTTGAGTAGGTGAATGGGTAGATAATAAGTAAAAAGACAAACATACCCTTGGACACATAGGATTACACATCAGAGCAACATGTGACGTCATGATGAGTTGGTGGTGAGGTGGCGCTGAGGTGGCACTGACGTGGCGCCAAGTGGCGTTGACTAACGGTCAACTAACTGAAAAATGAAAAAAGGGCTGACGGTGTCACGAAAGGTTAAGATAGAGGGCGTAAAAGGGTAATTTTGAAGATCGGGGGCGGCCCGTGCACTTTGGGTATAGATCGAGGGCCACAGTGGCCTTTACCCTATATAATAATGTGCTCTTCTTATCCCCATATATCCTCTTATCAACTAGTTTCTTTTACATATTGTTTCAACAGAAGTAAAATAGAAAAATTATAATTAATATTATAGAGAAATTGTAAAATGACATGGAAAATAATTTCATAAAAAATGTCAATTAATATAAAAAGGCAAGAATATAATGCTATTTTATTTTTCTTGTCGAATATAATGTTATTGTTTTCAAAACACACCATCAAAATGCTAAATTATTCATTGGTGATCAGAGAATAAAGTTAGTAATATAGTAAAAGACAACATCCTATCTTCTCTCAGCTGGCTGAGCACATGGTGTGCATAAAAATTACAATATATTTTCATAATAAAAACAAAAATATGAGTAAACTAAATAAGAAAATGAAGATCGGCCAATGACAAACATAACCAAAGAAAACACTTTTCCCTGCCATCGTTTTTTGGGTTTACAACTCTTTGTAATGCTCAATGATTTACTCCAAAAGATTCTTTTTCTTCTCTAACTGTCACTTTGTGACAATGTAGGATTTACCTGTATAAAAGATTTCAAAGATTGTTAATTTTTTTTTATGACAAGTAAAGTATTACACTCCGAGTCTTTTATTCGATTCTCATCTGTGGAAACTCTTCCGTGATTGAGATCGGCTTCGCCGCCCCTATCGTGGCTCTATGTCTAACTGTTTTCGCAAGAATATCGACTCGATTGTTCATCTTACGTGGCTAATGCCTGAAAGATATTAGGCCGAATTCTTCCGCTATCTGATGTATACGTCGGATGATCGATTAAATTGTCCATATTGCAGCTGACACTTGCCTTATACCTTGAATTAGTTCAAGGTTATCGAAGTAAATGATCTTCCGTGTTTCTGGGAAGTCCTGGCATTGGTTTGTTGTTGTCATGACCGCATGTGTTTCGGCTTCCAAAGTTGAGTCTCAACGAACGATATCATGTGTTTCCGCTATACTCCCGTTTCGTGTTTGCTCTCGTACTACCCCAAAACCTGTGTTTTCATTCCTTACCCCAAACGGCGCGTCACACCGAAAAATTACGTCGGTTGGGTGTTCCATTTGTTGATTGATTATGGCAGCCCTTGAGTCTGTTGTAGATTCTGTGTCTTGAATGGTTGCCCATTGTGGGTCGTGCAACTCTTTCATTAGGTTATGCGTCATTTTAATTATCTGATCCACGTCGATGGGTGCATCTTCGTGTAATGTTTTAATCTTTTACTTTGATATATTCCATATTAGTGTGAAGATATAATTCGTGATCATGTTCTTTTACCATCCCCCTTCCGTATATGTTGTTATGATGTCCATTATCCAATCTCCAATTTCTCTCGTGTCCTCTTATTGTACCCGTACTTGTAATGTTGTTGTTGCCAATATTTCTTTGGATACTGTGCAGTGTATAAGTAGGTATTCCACCGATACTATCTCCGATTGGCACCATATGCAATCGTGCGAGTCCACACAAATCTGTTTTGCTAGATTATGTGTTGTTGGTATCGCGTTGTTGCAAGCTTTCCATATAAATAATCTAATCTTATTGGGTAAGTTTGCTTTCCACACAATGTTCCATAACGTTGGTTTGAAATTGGTTGTTTCCATTGTTGATTGGGGTTCGTTGATAACCTCCTCTTTCTATTCAGTACTTTATATCTTGTTTTTGTAGCATATTGTCCATTCCTTGATAGGGGCCAAACAAACTTGTCTTCCTGATAAAGCCGCATCTTTGTAATTTCTGGAATTATGGGTTGTGGGAACGTGTTATCTAGTAGTTATGTATCCCATTCTTCCTCTTCTACTTTCCAGAGCTGGTTGGCCTTTTTCAATTAATGGTCTTGTGGTCTTTCTATTTTCTATGATGTGTTGATCTATTTATCTTCTCATATATTAATCTTCTCTCATTCTCTACTTGGTATATCCTGTGTTTTTTAATGAAATCTCTTACTTTAATTAAACTGCTCCAGCTCCGAGTTCTGCTCTGGCGTAATTTGAGTTTCACAAAATCTATTTTTTGGGTAATATAATCTTTTCAGTAATCTGGTTGCCAGTGTTTTTAGGTTAGACATGATTCTTCATGATTGGCCTGCCAGCAAGGTTGTGTTCATTCGCTTGAAGCCTCTGAACCCAAGACCCCTTATAACTTTCCTGACTTCCAATTTTTCCGAAGCTACCTAGTGTATTCTATTTCGTTCTCCCGAGCTCCACTAGAAATTTGTGGCAGCGGATACCAATTTCCTGCAAAAAGAAACAGGGTACGAAAAGATAGACGATTTTATATACGAGTATTGCTTGTAATACTGCTTCTATTAGTACTTCCTTCCTCCATTAGACAAAATTTTAGCCTTCCATCCTTCTTCTTTTTTTAGAAAAGTTTTCTTGCAATTTATTCTAGCGACTCCACTTTTGACCTTTTGTTTCATACCGGGATGCCCAAATATTTTCCTAGATCTTCTGTTTCTCTTACTTGTATATCCGATGTTACTTGGTCTCCTATTGGTCGTGGTGTTTCTTTGCTAAAGCAAATGGATGACTTATTGAGGTTTACTTATTGTCATGAACCTTCACAATATTCTCTCAAGAATTCTTCGAACGTTGATATCTCTTTATCATCGATTGTTACGAAAAATAGTGAGTCATCTGCAAAAAGAAGGTGTGATATGACTGGACAGTTTCTTGTGATTTGGATTACTTTATTTTATCCTGGTTGTACTTTATTTTCAATTAAAATGGTTAGTTTTTCTTTCATTAATGAGAATAAAAAAAGGGGATAAAGGATCGCCTTGCCTTATTCCTCTTCCAGACTTGAACATTCGTAGTCTTTCTCCATTGAAATTTAGCTGGAAAGACATTGTCGTGATACAATTTTTGATCTAGCTTATCCATTTGTTGCAAAAAGCTAAATTTTTAAGAAGTATCAGTATATAATCCCATTGTACCTGGTCATATGCCTTGGCCATGTCGATCTTGACTGCTACCATGTGTTTAATATTTTTGATCTTTTTGTTCATGTAATACAATAATTAATGTGCGATAAGGATATTTTCTTGTATTTCTTATATTTAATGAGCGCGACTTATGTTGGCTATACGATATTGTTCATGAGATATCGTAACCAATTCAACATAATTTTTGCAATGATTTTGTATCTGAAGTTCACACATGAAATTGGTTTGTAGTCTCCAAGAGCTTCTTGTATGTCTCCTTTTAGAATAAGAGTGATGAGTGTGTCATTAAGTTTTTCCAGTGATATGTTGTTGTTGAAAAAATCCTGAACCATTAAGAGCACAACCATTTTTATTATGTCCCATAACTCATGATACAATCATTGTTTAGTCCTTCAGGGCCCAGTGCTTAATTCGCGATAGTCCATGCAGTGCTCGCTCATCCTCATCCATTGTTGGTATTTTTTCAATTCCACGTTCATTTCTTCTGTTATTCTTGGTTTTATGAACGTTGCTGTTGTGTTCATCTGTTCGTATGTTGCTTCCTTCTCGTCAAACAATTGATTATAATAATTTTGGAATCGTTTTTTTACTTCGTTGACATTTTCTTCCCATTCCCTAATATCATTCTTGATTTTTTGGTAATATTGTTAAAAGTTCTCCTTTGAATGGTTTCCATATGGAAAAATTTTGTGTTTTTATCTCCACATGTGAACCATTTTTCCTTGATTAGTCCGCCCAATACTTTTCCTCGCATTCATATTAGAAAATTCCTGGTCTTGAAAACTGTTGAACAAACTCTGGATTCCAAAACCCTCTGCCTGTCTTTCGTCTAGCCTACTTAGCAATCCGGTATGTCGAGCCATTGAGACGTCTTGGAAGGTGGCGAAATGAGGCGAACCGGTCTGCCCTGCCATCTCGGCTATATTCTTCACAAATGGTTGTAGTGACCATCTTATTGATGATGGTGACCTAATACCTTTCAGTAATTCAAGTTTTTCGGAGAAGATAACCTTCTCCGTTTTTGGATAATCATCACACTGCATGGATAATTCAAGAACTGCATGTGCCTCCCCTTCAATCGAAGAAGCATAATAGAACGTTCTAGAGTATGACCTTCTTGTCCTAGTCGTACCGTCTAGTCTCGTGTCTTTGTGGGCTTGCATTAAAAAGATAACTACCCTTACCTCGTATCCTATTAATCCCTCTTCCATACATTGTATTGCCTCCTCTCCCAAGGTTGGAAGTGTAGGTAATGTGGTCGGGCTCTGATGGTGTTCGTCAAGTGTGTACAACTCCACAAACAAATTTTTGACCATGTTTTTTACCCACTTCCTCGTCCCACCATACATAATTTCCATCCATTTTGCATAGTCGACTCTCTCTACCCTTCTTGATTTTTGTTGCTAAATGGTAATAATAAATGTTACGATCCCCCGTCTGACTGAGATTTTCCATAAAATCTTCTCTTTCCCCAACGCATTATTATACTAATTACTCAATCTCATCTCCAACATCTTCAGGGTTGCATTATATGAACCTTAAGGGCCTTCAAAATACTAGTTATTCACACTATTATCCACCTCTTCCATCTAAATATATCTCCAAATGTATATTTGTTTATAAAACTTATCTTCCACGAAACCTTTGAAGCCTTCACGCAAACACCAAGACGCCTCAAATTTGAATATCCAACTCGATATTGGTCTCTTATCCTTCGGATCCCCTTCTATAAGAAAAGGTAAGTGATCTAAATGAAATTGACCCAAATTACTCACCCTCATATCCAAGAAAAGATCCTTACATGCCATATTACCATATGATTTTTTAAGCCTCTTAAAAATTTGTTGTCCTTTACTTCACGAGACGCACAATGTAAACGTCGTAGCATTATACCCTAGATATCCGAGTCCATATTCATTCCTCCAAGTTCTAAATTTTCTTATGAGACTAGTGTTTCCCTAAAATCCTCCTAGTTGATCTTCACCATCCTATCTAACTAGACATGGTACTTTAATGGAGTTTGACGCCTTCTTGATATCTTCCCAAAGATCCACGAGAATCACGATTTTGTACTAGCACAAAATGCAAACAGAATCTGTATACATGAGTCTTTATTGATAAACATGTTTATCACTTTCTTACCAGGCAATTAAATTTGTACATAGATATCCCTATTATTCAATAAAAACCATATTACTCCAAATACTCCCACAACATCAACTCCCACCGATATTTTCATCCTGAGAGACTTGATAATATTGGTTGTTTCTAGTCTCGATAGCTTTGTCTTTAACACTACTCTAAGAGGACTTTATGAGTTGCACGAAGGCCCTAAAGTTATTTTTAATACAACATAAATCCCTTATATGTTATTTACAATTATATTAAACAAAGTAGGGAGATCTCTTAACCCCCCCCCCCCAAAACTACATCACTAGAAGTTTTATTAGGTATACAAAACATAGTAATAAAATAACAACGCCTTATTGAAAAAAATACCAAATGACACAAAAAGAGAATAAAGAAAGATAAATATCTATACAAGACGCGTCACAAAGAATCCATGGACGTAACTGCCTCTGAAGCTACCCTGCTGATAACCTCACCTCGACTTCGACCACTCGATTCTTCTCCACATGCTCTTTCACTGTCTCGTCAAACAATCCAAGTGTTCAATTTTCTTGATAGATCCACCCTATGACGATCTTGTTGGTGGGTGCCCCACCTCTTCCAGATCAATCGATTTATCCTAGAAAATCTTTTTGTCCCAGCGAACCCCTAATATTCACAATTTTTTGCTCCTCCCTCTTAACACCATTTCCACCTTTATTCTCACATTCCAACCCCCTTCTATTTGTATCATTACATGAATAAGACTTTTAGCCATTAAGAGCAAAAATTGAACTAATAACCCCCGTGCTTCTATCAGTCCTATCATTATGCATATGCTTGTTACTCAAGTTACCTCCATCGATCTGGCTCATATTTTTCATGAATTGGACACGTAAACTCTACTTGTTGTAATACAGTAACATCTGAACCTACTTCTTACTTCCACTCAAGATTCTGACTTGCATGAACTGATTCCTCCTCTACCATTACTAATTCGCAAGCCTCTCCAAAAAATATGTCCTCTATTCCACGAATCATGCCATGTAATACTTATACCATTATACCCTAAATCTTCGATTCCGTATTTGTTCCTCCAAGTTTTGATTTTTTCCTTATGAGACTAGTATTTTCCTAAAATCCTCTAAATTTATCCTCCACCATCACTGTCTTACTAGACATGGTTTCTTAATGGAGTATACGTCTTCTTGAGATCTTCCCAAAGATTCGCAAGAATCCACGATTTCGTACTAGCGTAAAATGCAGATAGAATCCATACACATGAGTCCTTATTAATCAAAATGTTTATCACTTGCTTAACTGGAAATAAAATTAGTACAACGATATCCCTATTGTTCAATAGCAACCATATTAATCTAGATATTTCCACAACATCAACTCTCACCGATATTTTCATCCTAAGAGACTTGATAATCTTGGTTGTTTCTAGTCTCGGTGTATTTTTCTTTAACACTGCCTCTATGAGGGATTTATAAGTTGCATGAGGTCACTGACTTTCTTTAGAAATACAACATTCATCCCTTAATTTTTATGTACAATTATATTAAATGAACCAGGGAGACCTCCCAACCCCCCTCACAACTACATCACTAGAAGTTTTATTAAGTATATTAAAATAGTAATAAAATGATAACACCTTATTAGAAAAATATCCTAAATGACACAAAAAGAGAATAAATAAATATAACTCCCTATACAAGACACATCACAAAGTATACATGGGCATAGCAGCCTCCGAAGCTACCCCCACCGATGACCTCCGCTCGACTTCAACCACTCTATTCTTCACTACATGCTATCTCGTTGTCTCCATCAAACGATCCAAGTGTTTAATTTTCTTGATAGATCCACCCTAAATGATCTTCTTGGTGGGTCCCTGACCTCTTCTAGATCTATCTGTTTTATACTAGAATTTTTTTCCGATTGTGACCAATTGTTTTCATCAAAGCTTTTTGTTCATCGAACCCTAAATATCCGCATTTTTCTGCTCCTTCCTCTTAACACTGTTTCCCTCTTTATAATCACATTACATCCCCCTTCTATTTGCATCAGTACAGGCATAAGAATTTCATCCATTATGACCCAAAATTGCACTAATAACCCATGTCTCTAAGTCAGGCTCCATGCTACTCTCAGTCCGATCATCATGCATACGCTCGTCACTCAAGTTACCTTTGTCGCTTTGCTCATATTCCCCACGAATCGGACATGTAAACTCAACTTTCTATTATACAATAACATCTGAACCTGCTTCTTACTTCCACTCAAGATGATGACTTGCATGAACTGATTCCTTCTCTACCATTATTAACTCGCACTATTTCGTCCCGTTCTTTTTCTTGTTTTGTCTCTTAGTTTTTCCTTTGCTGGTTAACCCTAATAACTCAACATCCATTATAACTCGTCGATCCGAGGTAGAAATTTTTCATTTAAACTCGTTATGAGTATTTTGGATTACACTATGTCCTTTCGAAAATTCCCCCTAATTACTAAATTAACACGTTTAACAAATAAACATATGTAGAATTCATCTCTACCATCATATTTAACGGGTTTTTTTCAGCCTCCAAAGTTATTGTAGCTAGTGAATCCCCTTTTGTATCATACAAATTAATCACCTTATATCTGCATCCTCCCCCTCCTCTTATCGTCTCTCCTTAGGGAATTTTCTTCTTATTTAGTGTATTTAGATATTTCCTCTTACCAGTATCCTTGACTTTACCTCTTAGCCTTGTCATCATTCTCGTTGAACCATTACACTATTTACCAGGCCCTCTAAAAAGAAATATCCATTCCTCGTATAAACTAGTCGCCCTTTCTTCTTCAGGTTTGTATACTGTAATTTAGTGGGAACTCCCACAGACCCTTCTTTACCCGAAACTATTCATACCCTCTTACTCGGATGTCCCTACTTCTTATGCCCTAGTCTCTAACACCCAAAGCAAATTTCATGTAAACCTTCATACTCACCTTTCGTAACAAATGTTGAATTTGAATAATCGAGACTAACATCTTGGTCAAATTAGTCTCACCTACTAATCTTGCAATGTTACCTCGGACCATGGATTTTTTTAGGAAATCAATTTTCATTGTTCTCCCTATGAGATCACCCACAACCGTCAAAATATCATCCATGTAATTAATTGTAACGAGCCACGACATCCTTACCTAGAGAGTAGTGGTGCCCTCCAAAGACGACTGAGAAATGAAGTTAATGTCTCATTTGCAAATTACAACATATCTATCTAGAATCATCCACGAGTCCCCATTTAGTACTGAATTGTAGTCGTCTATATACTTAAATTGCGCAATGAAGTATCTGAATCCCACATCCACTAAATCCATATGTGTTCTAGGTTTCCAAATTTTTTTAAGTTACATAAGCATGTATTTATAACCTATATTATTATGTCCTAGTATACAAATAATCAAAGTATTGAACCAAACCTAACAACCCTGAGCTTTCTATTTTGTAGTGAGTATGAGTTAAGGATATGTCTCGTCGTCATACACAACATTATTTTTCAACCTATATAACTCTTCAACTCTTCATAGCTCAGTGTTTATTACCTCATGATGCAATCATTTTATATGATAGATTAATCTATGATTAATCTAGTCACGAGACATATTTGTAAGGGTTAATTGCACATATTTGAGGTATTATTCCCTGTCATGGTTCTAAAAGGCGCTAGGCGGTACCAGGGCGGTCGACCACCTTCGAGTGCTTAAATGGCTAGGCGGCCCATTAATCGGAATTTAGGCGGTTTTTCCTTAGGTGGTTTTTATATTATTTTATATTAAATATATATTACTAATATATTGATTTGAACAATATTTACACCCTTATATACTTAAAGTAGATCAATTTAAAATAAATAACATATATTTTACTATAAAATAATAATGATTCATTAGTATTAACCTAAAAATGACTAATTCAAGAAATCTATACTTCAAATTTGAAAAATCCTACTTTTTTCCTTCTTTTTTGCGCGTTCAAACTCTAACCTAAGTAGTTTTTCTGTATATTTTGCTTATGTGCTAGGTTAGATTAGATTGAATTAATTATTTATAGGCTAGAATGCTAGGTAGTATTCGGGTTGGGTGACTCATTAATATGATTGGGTAGTATATTAATTAGATTATACGTAGATGAACTTTCGAGCCACCTTCGAGAGAAAATATAGGCGGATCGCACTTTGGAACGCCTAGGCGGAGCGCCTAGGCGGCTAGTCGGACTTGTATTAAAACACTGTTCCCTATATTTAGATAGTTTCTCATTTCTTGTTTAATTTTTTGTATTTGTTATTTTTAGAGCTATTTGTGCGTAATTTATGTGTTGAGTGTGTAACTCTTAGTTACTTAGATGATAATAGATCCCAATAGGAGGATAAGAAGTTGAGAAAGGAAGGTCAATCCCAAAGAAAGGCGTTAGAAGACCGAAAAGCCACTTTTGGAAAACGAGAGTGTTTACCGACTAACTTTCGAAGCAAAAAGATAGAGTCATCACGTGCAAAAGATTCTGTAGAATTCTTCTAGTTTCATGGTAGAACTTGAAGTTCGGAGCGCGTGAGAGGTGCTAGTTCGTGATTTGGAATTCATAATTTAGTTTAATCTATTGCATTTAGTCTTTTAATCAAAAAACCAAATAAATATTATATTTTATTTCAGTCTCTTTAGTCGTAGCAACTAAATAACCTACAATGGTTAGAAACACAATATTAATATTAATAAGCATAGTCCCTATGGAGAGTATAACTGGTGGTCCTTTGTGTGTTCTAAAAATAATGTAATAAATAATCGAACCACAACCGCAAGTGTACGGTTGTCCCAAGTAGTAATTCTGATAAATCAGATTCGTTCCAAGGACGGAATGGTTGATCACAGTGTCTAGCAAATAGTGATTGATGCACTTATGAAATTAAAAGACAATAATATGTTTGTTTGGTTTTTATTAAAGCTAATGAATGAAAGACAAATATTAAAATGCAAATAAAAGCTAAAACGCAAGTAAATTGATGTAAAACGCGATATGAGAAGTAGCACTTGAGAACGCAAGGATCCTCCCTATCCTATTTCTTAACTTATGTTGTTTAAGGGCTAAATTAGTCAATTACAATGGTCGGGATTCTAATATCCTTATACCCCCGTCAGGGTGGACTATAAGGCGATCCTAAAGTGTCACTAGTCCCGTCAGGGTAAATATGATCCACCGTTGGATGATTAAGTGTTATTACCTCATTGGCCCTAGGATTAGCTAAGCTCGTCAGAATCATTAACTTCTATCCTAGATTGAATAAATAGTTCCGTATTTAAACCCCCCGTCAGGATGATCCAATTGCCACTTATTGGAATAGCCTAAATACTATTACCTGTTCCTAGTTCATGACGCTAAAAACAGTAAACATTCATAATTTATCGAAAAGAGTAAAAGCCCTAATTTAGTTTAATTCATTAAAAACCCAAATTCAACATTCGTTAATTAATAGGAATTGGGATTCACCCATTGTTGTTCTCAAGCACTAAATGAAACTTAGCTCATATTAAAATGAAATACGAAATTAAAATTAAAGGAATTCATATTGTTTACAGAATTAAAAAGATAAAAGAACCTAATTTCCGGAATCGGAATGACTACGAACGGAGATATAGACCCTCTCCAGCTCTTGTAGCTTCTTCTCCTTCCTTCAGTTGCTTCTCTCTGGTGTTTTTAATCTTGCAGAATGTGAATTGTGTGTAAAATAGAAGTCAAAGGCTGATTTTATAGGTGGAAATTCGGACTTGGACCTAGGCTTTTAATTAAATGAAATATAAAAGGCCCAAGTCCACTAACTTAGCCCAAAATCCCGTAACTGCTGATATACCTTCACTAAAACAGCTTTTCCCGATGCGTTACAACTCCGATTGACCTCATTCCAGTTGCTAAAGTTCCGTAATTCGATAAGGAATGATTTCTCTTCAAAGGTCAACAGCTAGATCATCGCTTAAGCACCTCGAAATCAGCAATCTATGGCCTGAAAAATGGATTTTCAGCTCTAAAAATAATATCTTCGGGATTTCTTTTCAAGTCTTGACTCTATCTTTTGATCTTTGACTTTCTCCTTGGATTCCTCTTCTAGCTAACATCTTAAACCTGTAAAATATTCACTTAAAAATACCAATATTACGCGCAAAAGCTTAATAAATCAAAAATGCTAGAATTAAAAGAGGAAAATCATATTATTGCATATTTAGTCCAAAAGTCTATCGAAATGATTAAATAAACACCAAAAATGATGTCTCCTAAGGGTCGAAAATAAGAACATTTAAGGAGACATCAAGACCCCCAACTCAAACCTTTGTCGTCCCGACAAAGCAAAACAAAACAAAACAAGGGGTGGAAGTAAACGCAAGAACAAATAGAAGCTTAGCAAATAAACCTAAAGCAATTCTTAAGATAAATCTCATATAGCAAAACTTTAAGAACTAACATATACATACACTAATCATGCAAAATCAAACATAAATAATCTCAATCATAAAATTAAAGTTGCAATGCTTGAAGGTTACACTTGTACTCATATCTGTATGATGGCTATAGGATGGTCATTAATCATAAATCGCTTTGAATGTTCCACCTAAATATTCCCTATCAACAGAAGTATAAATTCACTATGTATTTAAGAATCAAGAGGTCTTTATGGTTTTAATATTGGCTTAAGGACGGTATGGATATATATTTGGTAAATTTGAAGTGAGCTTTTGGCTCTCTCCTCACTTACCATCCACATGTCCTCGAGCTTGAGTTACGCTCAAAAATGTTCTCACTCACCCATTTGACGCGCTAAAGTTGCGTCCCCAATGTCAACCCAAATAAATTTAAGACGATTTCCAAAAACATTCCACTTTGCCGATTTATTCAATTTTTTCTTTCTTTTTATTTTCTTTTTCATTTCTTTTTCATTTCTTTTCTTCTTTTTTTTTTTTTTTTTTTTTTTTTTTTTTTTTCAAATCCCGGCAAAGGGTTACAAATAATAATATCATCTACATTTTTGTGCCTCAATACAAACACATATAATCCCTTCCCAATGTAAATTCCCAAAATGTGGACCCTCCACCCCAAACTCAAGCTCGAGACAAGTCTCAGGGTTGTGATTCAAGTGCGGGTCATTTGGTCATGCCTAATAATCTAAAGGATAATGGGCTTATATCGTGGCTACAAAAGAAAGGCTTAAGGCTCAAAATTGGGCTAAGACGGGTAAAATTATAATATTAGGGATAGCAAGCTAAAGGTTTCAAATGGCTAACAAAGAACTGCCCCTATCATTTTCCTAAGTACATAGCTTGTCTTTAGTTCATATCTAGGTGGGTTCTCTACTAATTAAGATTTCACGTTCTACACACCAAACATATTCCTTAAGTACAAGCTTACTTCATTTGCATTGTTCATTAATTTTTCCTATCAATTACCTATGTTCGCATGCAATTGTAAGTGCGTTCTATATCAATCCCTAAAGTCCACTATTTACTATCATAGATTCATCAAAAGTATGCTTAAAGGGACATTTAAAATCTTCTATAGTCAAACGCAACTCCGAAAATTATTTTTATTGAAAGCAAATAAAACATATAACACATAAAAATTGGGATGAGGCAACGAACCCCACCCCAAACTCAAAAATGAGTCGTGTCCCCACGACTCGAAAAGACTCAACGCAATAAAAATAAACTAAACTAACTAAAACGCGAAAGGGATAGAAAACGTATCTTAACCAGCACGAGGCTGGTTATCGGTGTTGCGTCCACGAACTTTCTCCTGTGTAAGAATACCTTAGGTGGCGTGTTGAATTGTGCTCACCCCCATTAACATGTTTCGGAGAAGTTATAACTCTTTTGTAACGTTTCCTAAAGACGCAATCATCTTCACTTGGTTCTCTTCTAACACCTGCACTTTAGCTTCCAACTCCTCAGTTGTATGCATCTTCTTCTTTGGAGGAGCTCTAGGATTCCTTGTTGCATTAACCACCTCATCATGAATATTCTTGATCAAAGTTAAACCCATGCTCTCACACACTACAACACGATCAATCTCTGCGTCTTTACGCGGAACCTTTGCGTCTAAACACAAAGTAGTGACGGTACAAGGAAATTTGAGATTTTGTTGTGAAGTAGGAATTTTAGCAAATTCCATGATGGTATCATATATCACACGAGCAACATCCATGGGTTTCTCCTCAATAATACATTTAATGAACAAAAGATGCTCCTTCTTCACTTCCGATATGTGTTTAACTCCGAAGAAGGTAGGGATTATGAAACGTGACCAAATCTTAGCACATGGTAGCAAGTTACTACTATACATCTGTCCAGGATATCTCTCTCCTTCGGGAATTGGGCGGGCCCCATCAATAGTCACTTTCCCCCAAAGGGATTCATAGTCAAACGAAGGCTTTTTAAGAGATTCTTGAAACGGACATATTCCGGAAAACTCGGGTAGTTTTAATGATTTACGAATAAACTCCACGGAGAAAGGAACTACCTTTTTGCGAATAATAACAGCTTCTTTTGAGAAGGCGATTCCTTCATAAAAATCTTGCACCAAGGTAGGAATATACTCAAGCTTCCTTTCTCTCAATTCCTTCCAACCCAATTTATCACAAGTAACACCATAATCTTTATAAGCACTAGTCATAATACCTTTAGGAAGATTCATCTCCTCTCCAAACTTCAAAAATTCAATGCGATCACGAACTTGAGTTTCCCAAGGAACGAAGACTCTCTTAGGCTTGTGAGCCCAAGCTTTCCTACGCGGAGCTTTCGGTTGTTGCACTGGTTCTTCGGGAAATACTAGTTCAGTTTATTTAACCTCTTCTTCAACTTCTTCCTCACTTTCTTCATCACTCTCATCAATTAACCTGCTCTTTTTCGGATTAGCCTTACTTGGATTTTCTTTTCGTTTCGGAGCAACTGGGTTTTGGACAGTCTTTTTGGATCGTGAATCCGGAATCTCAATTGCTTGGTCTGGGCTAGCTCCAACAGTGTTCCTGTTTCTTGGTATGTTTCTTCGATAGTTACACATGGAATCGGTTCTGTTAGTCATCTCTTTTCACCCCAAACTCAAAACTTCAAATAGAGAAAAAGCTAGAGAAAAGCTTTGAAATTTGATGTTTTGAGGCTTAAAACTTGAAGAACTAGGTGTTATATGAGATGGGTTAAGGTTATTAGAGAGAGATTTGGAAAGAATTGGGTTTAATTTCAAGGTTGTGAAGAAAGAAATTTTTGGAGAAAAGGTGAAATTTGATGATGTTTTTGAGAAGCTATGAGTTGATTTTGTGTTTTTGTGATGATAGAAGGCTTGATTTGATGATTTTATAGCTGTTTGTTGATGATTTTCGGAGTAGGTGGAGGCAAGAATTCGGATTATAAGGTTTGGCTTGGAAAAGAGGCAAAAAACTAGGTTTAATGAAGTTAAAACCGCCTCTCGTAACAGCTGGCCGGTATGCCTTCGGATTCGCCGGTATACCGGCCGATCCGCCGGTATGCCGGCCGAGAGGTCGGCGAAATTTTTTTTTTTTTTTTTTTTTTTTTTTTACCTCAAAACGCAAGTGCATTGCGTCGTCGCTGACGCAATGGTCAGGGAATTTGAAATCCTTGACCGGCTAGCCGGCGGATTCGCCGGTATGCCTGTGAAATCTCGATGGCGCATTTGATGACGCAGCAACCTTGCGTCATCGCTGACGCAAGGACCAGAACATTCTTCCTCGTTGGCCGGCTAGCCGGCGGATTTGCCGGCATGCCGGTGCTTTCTCGCTGGCGCGAATGAAGACGCAGCATTGCTGCGTTGTCGCTGACGCAGTGGTCAGGGAGTTGGGGTCTACCTGCTCGTTTGGCCGGTATGCCGGCTAGCTCGCCGGCTAGCCGGTCAAACCTGCTGTGGACTTCAATTTTTCTCCGTTTTTCCATCGTTTGACCCCAAACTCATGACCATTATACCCCTGAAATCATCAAAAACAAACACCCTTCCTCATTTCTTAAAAATAAAACTAAAATAAACGAAAACTTTACTAATATACACTACGGAAATTGAAATACTTAAACTAATATACAAGAAATTGGCTTTTGTTTAACGTCGTTAAGCTCGACGGGTTACCTCGTGCTTCTAAGGAGCTTCGAGGAGGTACATGACCTCTCCGGGATGTGGGTCTTTTGCACGATCGGTGTCTTCACCTCCATGATAAATTTTTAAACGATGACCGTTCACCATGAATGTACGGTTCTCAAGTGGATGTTCTATCTCTATAGCTCCATGAGGTGTAACCTTGGTTACAATGTAAGGACCCGACCACTTCGATCTTAATTTCCCCGGATAATTACTGAACTTCGAATTATATTTCAACACTCTTTGTCCCACTACAAAGTTCTTCTCTCGAATTCGATTATCATGCCATCTTTTAGTATTTTCTTTATAAAGCTTAGCATTCTCATAAGCGTGTAATCTAAATTCATCAAGCTCATTAAGTTTCATCATTCGATTCTCACCGGCTAGTGTAGGATCTAAATTTAACTTTGCAATAGCCCAATAGGCACCCATTTCTAACTCAAGAGGTAAGTGACAAGCCTTACCATAAACCATTCGATACGGAGAAGCACCTACTGGAGTTTTGAAAGCAGTTCGATATGCCCAAAGTGCATCATCTAATTTCATAGACCAATCTTTTCTAGTAGGACCAACGGTTTTCTCTAAAATAGATTTTACCTCACGATTTGATACTTCGGCTTGACCATTGGCTTGTGGATGATAAGCGGTAGACACACGATGTCTGACTCCATATTTCTCTAGAACAGTCTTCAGATACTTATTAACGAAATGAGTACCTCCATCGCTAATAATCACCCTTGGAGTTCCATGTCTAGTGAAAATATGTGATTTTAAGAACTTAATCACCACTCTAGAATCATTGGTTGGTAGAGCCACCGCTTCTACCCACTTAGACACGTAATCAACAGCTAATAAGATGTAGAGGTTACCATTTGACGGAACGAACGGACCCATAAAATCTATACCCCAAACATCGAATATTTCAACTTCTAACACATTATTACGTGGCATCTCATCCCTCTTGGATATGTTACCGGTAAATTGGCATCTATTACATCTTTTAGTGTATTCATGACAATCTTTTATAATAGAGGGCCAATAGAAACCTGATTGTAATACCTTAGCAGCAGTTCGATCTCCTTTGAAATGTCCACCGTAAGGTGAATCATGACACCCAGCTATAATCGCCTCAATTTCTTCCTTGGCTACACATCTTCTTACCATCTGATCAGCACACACTTTGTAGAGGAAAGGATCCTCCCAAAAGAACTGTCTTGCACGGTGAGCTAATCTTTTTCGCTCTTGATAAGTTGAACCTTCGGGAAAGGAACCACTCACCACTAAGTTTGCAATATCCGCGTACCAAGGGGCTTCATAGCCACGAACTTCGAATAGATTCTCGTCAGGAAATTCTTCTCTAACCGCTTCAATACCACTATTCAACTCTGAACCTTCTAATCTCGATAGATGATCTGCAACCTGATTCTCGCACCCTTTTCTATCCTTGATCTCTAAATCAAACTCTTGAAGCAATAAAACCCATCTGATTAACCTTGGTTTAGCATCCTTCTTCTCCATAAGGTATCGAATCGCTGAATGATCTGTATAGACAATAACTTTCGCTCCAAGAAGATAAGAGCGAAATTTATCGAATGAGTACACAACCGCTAGCAACTCCTTTTCTGTAACTGTATAATTAATCTGAGCACCATTAAAAGTTTTACTAGCATAATAAATCGAATGAAAAACTTTCTCTTTTCTTTGTCCTAATACAGCTCCCATACATAAATCACTCGCATCACACATAACCTCAAACGGTAAATTCCAATCTGGAGGCACTACTATAGGAGCAGAAATAAGCTTTTCTTTAATTGCTTTGAAAGCCGCTAAACAAGCTTCATCAAAAAGGAATTTGGAATCCTTTTCAAGTAAGTTGCATAACGGTTTCGCAATCTTAGAAAAATCTTTGATAAATCGCCTATAAAAGCCAGCATGGCCTAGAAAACTTCTTACCCCTTTAACAGAAACAGGAGGGGGAAGAGTTTTAATTACCTCAATCTTCGCTCTATCGACTTCCAATCCAACACTCGAAATTTTGTGACCCAGAACAATACCTTCGCGAACCATGAAATGACATTTCTCCCAGTTTAAGACCAAATCTGTTTCTTTGCATCTGATTAACACTTTCTCCAAATTGTCTAAGCACTTATCAAAATCATCACCAAATACAGAGAAATCATCCATAAACACTTCAAGAAAGTTATCGATCATATCCCAGAAGATGGCCATCATGCATCTTTGAAAGGTAGTAGGAGCATTACACAACCCAAATGGCATTCTACGATATGCAAAAGTACCAAAGGGGCATGTAAATGTTGTTTTATGTTGATCTTCTGGAGCCACGTAAATTTGATTATACCCTGAATAACCATCCAAGAAGCAATAGTACTCTCTTCCGGCTAATTTGTCTAACATCTGATCTATGAAGGGCAAAGGGAAATGATCTTTTCTGGTGGCCTTGTTCAGCTTTCTATAATCCATGCAAACTCTCCATCCAACTACCGTTCTTGAAGGAATCGCTTCATTTTTATCATTAAGAACTGTTGTCATTCCTCCCTTCTTTGGTACACACTGAACCGAACTCACCCATTCACTACTCGAAGTGGGGTAGATAATCCCCGCATCTAAAAGCTTGATCACCTCTTTCTTTACCACATCCTTCATAGCGGGCATTAATCTTCTTTGACCTTCAACTGAGGGTGCGTTAACATCTTCAAGTATGATTTTATGTTGACAATAGGATGGACTAATGCCTTTGATGTCAGCAATTGTCCAACCTATTGCTTCTTTGTTTGCTCTTAACACACGCAACAGTTTATCTTCTTGAGGACCTGTTAAATTAGCTGAAACAATAACAGGTAGAGTTTCATTAGTACCTAAATACGCATACCTCAAGTGTGCTGGCAATGGTTTTTCTTCCAATTCCGGAGGAGATTCAATTGAAGGCTTCTTTTTAGGAACAATCTCCCCCGGTTCTCTCACAGGTTCATAGGCAGGACGCCTATACTTCGGATTTTCAGAATTGAGAGCTGCTATTGTTTCAGTAAGCTCCTCCATCATCTCAGGTGAATCTAGTGTTAAAGCAGCCTGCAAGATATCATCAAAATTTAAACAATTAAATACCTCTTGCGATGCTTGCTCTACTACATCCATTCTGAAGCAATCTTCCTGAGAATCTGGGAATTTCATAGCTCGAAATACATTGAATTTCACTTCTTCATCTTGTATCCTCATTGTTAATTCTCCATTTTCTACATCGATCAATGTTCTCCCTGTAGCTAGGAATGGTCTACCCAAAATAATGGGGACATTTCTATCTGCATTGTATTCAAGTATTACGAAATCAACAGGAAATATAAGTGTACCTGCCTTAACAAGGACATCCTCAATGCGGCCTTCAGGATGAGCAAGAGACCTGTCCGCCATTTGCAAGACCATAGAAGTGGGTCTTGCGTTTCCAATTTTTAACTTATCAAATATCGACTTGGGCATCAAATTTATGCTAGCTCCCAAGTCACATAGCGCCTTTCCTTTCCATTCTTCCCCAATTGATATGGGAATCGTGAAACTCCCTGGATCTACTAACTTCGGAGGTAATTTACTTTGACAAATCGCGCTACACTCTTCTGGAAGACCAATCATCTCGTTATCACAATAGGGCCTTTTGTTAGTGAGGGCCCTCTTCAAAAACTTCGTATACTTCGGAATATCTCGAATTGCCTCTAGTAACGGAATATTAATACTTAGACCTTTCACTCTATTAAAGAATTTCTGAAAATCACCCAAATCACCCTTTTTCTGAACTCGCGATGGGAACGGTGGTGGAGGGCGATTAATCACCATATCATCTTTCTTTTTTGGAACTTCTCTTGGTCTCACTATTTCTTCAACCTCACTCTCTTTCTCTTTCTCCACCACTTCCTTTTCTTTTCTTGGTACTTCTTTCTCTTTCATAATGGGAAAAGGAGGGGGAGGAAGGTTCTTACCACTTCTCAAAGTAACAGCATTACAATCTTCGCGTTGCTTTGGATTCTCAGTATCGCTAGGAAGTTGCCCTTGTGGGCGCTGATTCAGCTGTTTATTAATTTGGCTTAGCTGATTCTGGAAAATCTTCATATTCGCTTCAGCTGCGTTCTGACGTTCTAAGGCTTGTGTTTGAAGAGCAATTAGATTTTCAACGGTTTTCTGAAGGGTAACTACTCCTTCTTGTGGATGGGCAGGTAAGGCTTTTTGGTTTAAAGTTTCATCGTATGTATTCTGAGGAGTATTCTGAGGAGCTTGCCTTTGTACATAATTTCCCTGATTCTGTCCTCCTTGATAATTGTTGTGTGGTCTTGGATTATAGTTATTACCTTGGGGACGCGGCTGATATGCGTAGGTAGGATTGGCTGCCCCATTAGGATTTGAATATTGAAACCCAGGATGGTTTCTGTTAGGCTGATATCCATTACCACTTGAATTGAAGTTACCTCTGTTGGACATGAACATCACGGATTCTTGGTTATTTGGACAACTTTCCTCATCATGATCATCTACCTGACAAATCGAACACATATAAACCTCTTGTGCAGCATGCACAGCTACCTTCTTACCCGAAAATCCTTCTTTCACAGCTAAAGTAAGCTGTTTCAATTGTTGCTCAATAGTACTCTGAATCTTGTTTTCAAACGTAGCAAATTTCTCTTCCATATCAACATTATTCACTCCCTTAACCGGTGCTCTTACTGAATTCCACCCAACTTCATTCTTGACTGTTCTCTCTAAGATAATTTTAGCATGAGCGGGTTGAACTTGAAGAAAACCTGCACCACATAGCGTATCCAACTTCTCTCTTGACTTCCCATCAAGGCCTCTATAAAAGATCTTAAGCTGTTGTTGTTCTGAATACCCATGATTGGGAACTTTTCGTAAACACATCTGAAATCTTGTCCAACTCTTACCCAAAGTTTCTTCATATTCTTGACGGAAATGCGTCAATTCTAATTCAGCATCTAACCTCATGTTACTTGGGTAATACCTGTCAAAGAACGCAATTTCTAATTGGTCCCAATTGGTGATCTTCGTAGGATCTTGCGTATCGTGCCATTCACTTGCTCCCTCAGTAACAAAGAACTTAAAAGCAGCAAAATACATCTGTTCTCTTGAAACCCCTTGTGTGATGTAAGAATCACATATCTGTTTGAATTTCTGTACTGCCCTGAGAGGATCTTCTGCTGGTCTACCACGAAAATTACCAAAATTCTGGAACTGAGCTAACATACCCGAATCTGGACGAAAACGTGGAACATTAATATCTGGAGCACCTACTCCTATAGCTGGAGCACGGAATGGAACTTCTGGAGGACCATTAGTAAACCACGGATCATGATTCATCACTATCTGGACTGGAGCATTGGGATTTAGTGGTTGAACTGGAGGAATAACGCCCGGAGCTAAAGGTTGGCCATTTGCATCTAGCTGGCCTTGTCCATTATTCTGTTGATTATTTTGAAGATTGATGTCTGCCATTCTGTTACTTAACTCTTCTACCTCTAAGGCTTCTCGTTCTCTTCTTCTCTTGTTCGCAAGTCTGATCAACGATTCTGGATTACTAAGGATCGGAGGTGTTGGCTCTAGATCCTTGAATAGCCTTCTTCGCATACACCAAACCTAAAAACCTGAAAAGAAACTAAACAAAAAGCGTAAAACTGATAAAATAAAAATGAAATGCACTTATCACTAAAGGATAAACACCGTGGTCACACGCTACCGTCCCCGGCAGCGGCGCCAAAAACTTGGTGGTCCTTTGTGTGTTCTAAAAATAATGTAATAAATAATCGAACCACAACCGCAAGTGTACGGTTGTCCCAAGTAGTAATTCTGATAAATCAGATTCGTTCCAAGGACGGAATGGTTGATCACAGTGTCTAGCAAATAGTGATTGATGCACTTATGAAATTAAAAGACAATAATATGTTTGTTTGGTTTTTATTAAAGCTAATGAATGAAAGACAAATATTAAAATGCAAATAAAAGCTAAAACGCAAGTAAATTGATGTAAAACGCGATATGAGAAGTAGCACTTGAGAACGCAAGGATCCTCCCTATCCTATTTCTTAACTTATGTTGTTTAAGGGCTAAATTAGTCAATTACAATGGTCGGGATTCTAATATCCTTATACCCCCGTCAGGGTGGACTATAAGGCGATCCTAAAGTGTCACTAGTCCCGTCAGGGTAAATATGATCCACCGTTGGATGATTAAGTGTTATTACCTCATTGGCCCTAGGATTAGCTAAGCTCGTCAGAATCATTAACTTCTATCCTAGATTGAATAAATAGTTCCGTATTTAAACCCCCCGTCAGGATGATCCAATTGCCACTTATTGGAATAGCCTAAATACTATTACCTGTTCCTAGTTCATGACGCTAAAAACAGTAAACATTCATAATTTATCGAAAAGAGTAAAAGCCCTAATTTAGTTTAATTCATTAAAAACCCAAATTCAACATTCGTTAATTAATAGGAATTGGGATTCACCCATTGTTGTTCTCAAGCACTAAATGAAACTTAGCTCATATTAAAATGAAATACGAAATTAAAATTAAAGGAATTCATATTGTTTACAGAATTAAAAAGATAAAAGAACCTAATTTCCGGAATCGGAATGACTACGAACGGAGATATAGACCCTCTCCAGCTCTTGTAGCTTCTTCTCCTTCCTTCAGTTGCTTCTCTCTGGTGTTTTTAATCTTGCAGAATGTGAATTGTGTGTAAAATAGAAGTCAAAGGCTGATTTTATAGGTGGAAATTCGGACTTGGACCTAGGCTTTTAATTAAATGAAATATAAAAGGCCCAAGTCCACTAACTTAGCCCAAAATCCCGTAACTGCTGATATACCTTCACTAAAACAGCTTTTCCCGATGCGTTACAACTCCGATTGACCTCATTCCAGTTGCTAAAGTTCCGTAATTCGATAAGGAATGATTTCTCTTCAAAGGTCAACAGCTAGATCATCGCTTAAGCACCTCGAAATCAGCAATCTATGGCCTGAAAAATGGATTTTCAGCTCTAAAAATAATATCTTCGGGATTTCTTTTCAAGTCTTGACTCTATCTTTTGATCTTTGACTTTCTCCTTGGATTCCTCTTCTAGCTAACATCTTAAACCTGTAAAATATTCACTTAAAAATACCAATATTACGCGCAAAAGCTTAATAAATCAAAAATGCTAGAATTAAAAGAGGAAAATCATATTATTGCATATTTAGTCCAAAAGTCTATCGAAATGATTAAATAAACACCAAAAATGATGTCTCCTAAGGGTCGAAAATAAGAACATTTAAGGAGACATCAATAACTATTAAGTAGAAAATAACTCTTAAATACTGACTTTTATTACTTGTCAAAGATCCGTACACTTGTGGTAAGTTAGGTTCTCTCGAGGTGTTGATTTGTTAAGTTATTTTATCGTACCTTGGGAGATGACACCTTGTTAAGTCCTTCCCTATTAGCCATGTGATCCTTTCCACTCCATGAGAATTCGCCTTTGGACAATTCAGTGCTTTACTATACAAAACCATTGGCAACGACTTTCTTATAGTTTCATCCACGTGTAAGTTTGCATCAATTCCTCTATCGCTGCCTAATGTCACGGTTGCCCCTCAACAACAATCTTCGAGGCTTCCTATAACGCGTTAAACACATTAATGTCTGGGCCCAATTCGAACTCATGTATATTTCTTACCTCCGAAAGTTCCTCATCACCTGATATTATCGGTGATATATCATCCTTATCTTCCAATTATAGGGTTCTATTGATCGATTTATCAGGAGAAATTTTCATGTCCAATGATTCTGATGAGTCAGTGATAGCATGTGAATTACCAGTTCTAGGTCGCTTAGATAATAGTAGTCTTACCTTGATTGGATCAACAATACTATACCTTTGAACATGGGTGGTAGAAAGTGAATTAGTGATCATAAGTCATTTTTGTTGAGTCAATAACGACCCTCACTGCCCAGAGAAGGGAGTAGGGTCGCTCTTGTGCCGTGAAAGCCCTATTGTGTTTGGACACATCAAAGATAACAGAATTTTCCAAAAAAGAAAATAGGATATTAAAAAAATTTGTAACAGAAAATGGGAGTAGTATTTTATTTTTAGATTCTACCAAAAAAACTTCAATTTTCTCATATTAAGAAGGTAAGATTGCAACCGTCCATTAATGTGAATTTCAAGATTCTTCAATCATTATTGCTCCAATTAATTATCAAATCCACTATAAAATGTTCCAATAGCAATAACTAGCAAGCACATATATAGAATATTGTAGTACTTTTTTTTTTTGGGTCATGAATATTGTAGTACTATTACTCACCATTATCCTTGCCAAAAAAAGAAATTACTCACCATTATAAATATATATAGATTGGACGAAAAGTAAAGCTAAAAATGCATATCCTTAACAAAGTTACAAAAATCCAAAAAGTAAGTAAGATTTCGCAGGAGGGAAGAAGTACAATCGAGAAGATATTTGGAAGAAACTGTAACAAAAAGTTAACTAATCATATTTATTAAGATAGGGTTATATAGTTATACACTATGTTTTTGTCACTGAGAGATTGGCTCACATGGTTTTGTTTGACAAAAAAAAAAGATCACGTGTAGATTTCTTTTGTCGTAAAAGATTCTTATGATAAATTGCATATCAAAACATTTTAATCTGAAAAGTTATCTACAAAAATATATTACAAAATTCAAAAAAATACTTCTCTATATTTTATGAAATTTGTCTATTTACTTTTTACACATACAAAAATATATAATAATAGAAAAATTATTATTAATATTTATTAAAAAAATAAATTCTTATAATTTAACATACTTAAAAATGTATAATTGAAAAAAATATCTTCATATCCTAATTAATTTATTTTTTGAACTATCTTATTAATAAATGGACAAACTATATAAAATAGAAAAATTAATTCACTATTAGCGCGTATCTTTGCGACAATATTATTAACGATAATATGATAGCCGTCGCTAATGACGGATTATACGATGCGTCAAGTGTGTTTCCGGTATTGACCAGCAAAAAAAATAATTAAAATAGATTTTGTGACTACAATATATCCTCACAAAAGATCAAAGCTAGTGATGACAATATTGTTTTCACAATTGTCTTAATTTGCTACGAGGTTTTTATCATGTAAAAGAAATAGAAAATCAAAGTCGTCGCAAATATCAAATTTACTAGAGACAAAAAGTTATTGTCACTAATAATGTCATTGACGACGACATAGGAAGTCAATTCATGCGTAATAAAGTATGTGGATGGGCAGATTCATCCATTAATACATATTCTCACTATTTCTCTCTCCAATCCCAGACCTTAGACCCAGATTATGTCATTGGACCATTTTCAACCGTCATTCGCTCTTCGTCCGTCAACACCGGAGGATTCCAACATCCACCTCCATGTGTGGGGTCCACTTCAACATCAAATTACTCGTTCATTTTTACAAAGTTAGGTATTTTATAGATTTCAAATTTTCAATTTTTCTCCATTTTAAATAGGTTTTTACTAGGATTCGAATACAGAAAATTATTATGTATTAATTTGGAAATTTAAGGTTTATAAGTAGGATTTTGTGCATTATAAGAGAATTGTTCGAATTTTATATATTTTTGAATTCCTAATTTTGGTTATATTTACTTTATAATTTTATTATAGACAATGAATCTGTTTACTAAGAGAAGTTAGATTAAATCAAAGAATTTATGTATCCGGGAATATGTGTTGGGTGTGAGAAGATTTATTACATTTGCAAGAAATCACATGGGTAAAACGGCTAACATATTTTGTCTGTGTAACTATTGAATGAATAATCAAAGAAATTGTACATATGTTGTTCATGCGGATATTTTAAAGTTTGGGTTTTTTCAACGTATGAGATATTGGACATAACATGGTGAAATATACCTCTACTCGTACTGTATATGATAAAATGATTAACGTGTTCGATGATTTGAGGTAGAGGCTAATTATCGAGATGGGTGGGGAGAATATTTAAAGGACATACCATGGTGGTGTCTTGTTTTGCCTGAAGACACACGTTTCCTTCAGCGTATGAGAATGAAACAAAAATTAAAGAGTTCAATTATGGGATACATTACGGTCGATGTTTGTTTGAATAATTGTGTATTGTATTATAAAGAGAATGAAAAACCCGAGGTTTGTCCAGTATGTGGTGAATCTAGTTAAGATACAAAGAAGGGGAAGAAAGTACCACACAAGAAAATATGATATCTCCCCACTACACCAAATTGCAGTGAATGTATGCTCCGAGGCACACCTGCCAAAGACATGATTTTGAACAATAGCGAAAAAAAGTAAAGAAAAATATGTGTTACGTCATCCGCTTTATAGTATTAGTTGGAAAAAGTTTAACGAGCAGAATCCTAAGTTTACTAGTGAACCGTCGAATGTACGATTGGGTTTAGGCATCGATGGGATTTGTCCTTTTTCCATGAAAAACAACTCATATAACATGTGGTCAGTTATTAACCATCAACATCCTATTGTCGAGGTTATGTACAAATATGTCCACCTTTATGCTTACTTTGTTGATCCCGGGTTCGTGTTCACGGTTAAAGATATGAATATCTTTCTTTATTCTATTATATATGAGTTTGAAATGTTGTGGGATACGGGTATCCTTACGTATGATTCTCATGCTAAGGAATAATTTATCAAGAAGGTTTATGTGTTGTTTATGACTAATGATTACCTGGCTAGGTTATACACTTCAGGAGGGAAGGAACAAGGTTACAAAGCTTTCTTCAAATGTGGATAATTACCTTTGTCAAATCAGATATTATTATTTTGTGAAAAACATTTAGGGGCGACAAAATTTGACATGTTGAGATTTAGTTACATGATTTATTCCATATTGATGATTGGAGGCAGAGGTCGGGCTGGACCGATATATCGATCTATATGTTAGGGATTTGCGCCAGTACTTACAATGACTTCAAACACAAAGTTAAAGTGGATTACTAAGTAAAGAGGCCAAAAACCCGATGATGTGTCGGACGAGAATTGGGCGAATAGTTACTAGTTCTTTAAGTTAGAAGATATTTATATGCTTTATTTATTTTGTGTGAAACTTATTTGATTCATATTTTCAAAAATACGATATCAGGTAAAGCAAACAAGGACAACAAGGAAAAGAAAGAATGTGCAAGTGGAGGTGGATCAAAGAATTACTCCCTGAGGTTAGAGGATTTATATGTGGTATATAATTAGATTAATTACATATCATTATTGTAACGTATTAATACTTTGACAATTGAATGAAACATGAGGGGGAGAAGAACCCACTGGCTTTCCATGATCTGGTTGACATAGAGGGAGTGTACGTGTCACTTCCTCAAATGGTTGAATTCCTTACAGAGACTGGTTGTGACACGGTTGATGGAGAGTGGTGGACATGCCATTTTTTTTCAATCACATGTAAGTTACATTTAAAGAATTTCAGTTTGTGAAACCACATATTATGTTTGAATAATATAGATGTTCTTATTCAATGTAACATGACAAAATAAGAGAGTTGATATGTGGCCGACTCACGCAGACAAAGTCACTGTCTAGGTTTTTTGGAACTTTATCATCCATTACTTTATTGACGTAGACAAATCAAGTTGAAATAGTGATCGACGTCGATTGAAAAGCGATAGGCATGAGATCCTGGATTTGGGTGGCTTATGTTGGCCCCCTCCGAATGGAAAAAGTACGAAATCTGCTAAGACCCCCGTACCATCTAATATTTTACTGTATTTCCACGACATGATGGAAGCCATCAATGATTATTTGATTTCCAAGAGCGGTCTCCCATACATCGCTGAAGGCAACTAATCTATGAGGTCTATGACAGCCACTCATCTGACTTATAGCCTCAAGAAAATTAATGGAGCACTTGCTTGTGTTAATGTGATCAAGGTAGTCGGTGACTTTTTTACTAACGATCCCACTTGACCTTCCTGTCCTTCTACTGGTCCTACTCATCCCACGCTCCGGGATAAAAAAAATGAAAACCTTGATGACGATTAGTATAATCTGTCTTAGACTCTATTCTTATCATTTTTTTTGTATTTTTAAGTTTTATTCAGACTATTTATGTTTTGTATATATATATATATATTAATTTTTATGATTATGGATTTTAATTTTTTATACTTAATCATATTTTTATTCGGTTGGTTTTCTACTTTTTGGCTTTACCGTGAATAAGCGTTAATGAGATCTTCGGTAATGGAAAAAAGCAACTTTAATACAAAAATTAAAATTTAAAGAAAACTGGATAGAAAACTAATAAAAAATTAATGAATATGAAATACCACATTAGCAACAACTTTATTATCATTAATATCAACCCATAGTCTTCGTTAACAATCAGTGTACAGCGAAGACATATATTGTCTCTAATGATTAACTCAATAGCGACGACATTAGTCGTCTATAATATCTAATCATCAATGACTACAAATTTTGGCGCTATTGGCTTTATCATTAGGGACAAGAAAATATATTCGTTAATGAGATGATCAATAGCGACAACAACAATTCATCACCAATGATATCATATTAGCGACGACTAATTTTTTCGTAGATAACCAGGAACCCAATTAATTGCAGCAGCAATACTAGTTTCGTCGGAAATATTTATCTTTAACTACGATAAACTAGCGATGAAACATTAGCGATGATATGTCGTCGCTAATGATAAATACAGATTATCAGCGACGACATATCATTAACTGTAGAATTGTTGGTCGGGTTTTCTAACCCGTTGCACAACCCTAATGAAAACGATAGAGGTGTATAAATCTAATAGGCTATAATTCTAGATGAAAAAAATTATTTAAAAAGAAAACTATCTAATATAGGATTGTTCAATATTATTTTCAATCAATTGTATTGTGACATACTCTATATATGACACTCAAACAATTAATTATAGTACTATGTCATTTAATCTATTGATATTTGTCATATATATATATATATATATATATATATATATATATATATATATATATATATATATATATGACTGTCTTCGAAAAACTTAAAACCATATATTTTTTTTTTTTACGATCGTACCTTATCTACCCTACCACTCCTATCTCATCTTATATCAAGTCTCATGAATTGTATGTTCAGGGTTAACTGACCTTCTTTATTTGTTTTTGATTGTCTACCTTTGTGTGTATCATTATCGGCTATCATGTTGAGTTTTCGAGGTAGATATTTGGAAAAACATATTCTGATGTTTTTTCACAATTCTGCGAATCCGCTTAACGAACGATCTAGATTTTCTTCTTTTCAAATAATTATAAAATATAAAACAATAGATTCCACATTATATTTATTTGGAAAGAGAGAGAAAAAAAAAAGGTTCCGCATTCACTTGGAAAAAGAAGAAATGAAAAAAGGATTCCACAATGAGTCGTATCATCGTATGATATGGTAGTTTAGTAGTGCTCTTTTCATGGTCCCTCCAGGACTCAACTCTCCAAATGCATGTAGAGATCCTCACTCCGTAGCAACAACGGTAAAAACTACCACCTCTCTCTCTCTCTTTGGGTCCCATATAGTCTATAGATTATATCTCTTTCTCTCGGTCCCATATAGTCTATAAAATCTGATTCAATTGGTATATTTTCTTCTCCAGAAATCGTAAACTCATCATCTTGATTTGATAAGAAAAATGTGTCCAAATGGTAAGAAACAAGATTTCTCTTTAGACCTTTCTAGTCATGATCATGAAACTAATAATCATATTACCGCTTCATTTCCACCTTTAGATAAAAATATTAATAATAATAATAGTATTCAGAATGTTCGTTTACCACCAAAGACAACCACCATGGAGAGATTAAAGCTAAAACTTTCTGAGATTTTCTTTCCTGATGATCCACTTTACAGATTCAACAACCAAACATTTTTTAAGAAACTTATTCTCCTTCTGCACTATCTATTTCCAATTCTCGAATGGCTTCCAAATTATACTCTCCAACTCTTTCGATCTGATTTTGTTGCTGGTCTAACCATTGCAAGCTTAGCCATTCCACAGGTAAAAATATATATATGCATCTATTTTTTCATTTGGGTTCTTCATGGCCACATAGAAATTTCTGTGATTATTATGTTTGACCATACCCAGGGTTTAGTACTATAATGTTCAAACCACACGTGATAAGCTTTTGCATTTTGTTTAATCATATCTCCATATTGTGCAATTATTTGAGTTAAATCTACTTAAATTAGAGTAGCTTTTATTCCTTTTACAAATTAAATAGATTATGGAACCAGCTAAAAGGTACATAGAGGAGTCACTCTTGTTTTACAAATAGAATTAATCCGATAATGCTTTATATGCACACCTACGTTGGGAGTCAAATTCTAATTTTTGGTTTTTTTTCTAAACAAGTTCTATTTTCAAAAGTTAAGAGCAATTCACAATTTTAAATACTTCTTATCAATAGTTGATTTAAAAATCATTTAGGTTCATATGTCTATATTTAAAAAGTTTAAAATCAAATCTAAAAAATTTAATTTACAAATTCACTGTTAAAATAAATATTTATAAATATCAATAGAATAATTATGATTTTGAGTCTTATATTAAATTAATTAATAATTATATATATTACAATGATTACTCTTTATTTATGTAATTAAAATAATTTAAATATTAATAAACTATAAACTATTATTTTTAAAAATAAGTTTATGTTGAAGATTCCTTTTTCTGTTTGTTTATATATGAATAATGATATATACCCTCCAAAATTATATCATCCAAATACCACCCATAACGTGACGTGAATTGGTTAGTTAACAATCGTTATTTAGATCAAGAAAATAAATAGATTAACGATTGTTAACCAACCAATTTACGGCACGTCACTGGATGATATTTGGATGGTATGGTTTTGAATGGTATATATCATTACTCTTCATATATATATATATATATATATATATATATATATATATATATATATATATATATATATATATATATATATATATATATATATATATATATATATATAAATACAGATTTCTATATTCAAATCTAATGAATCTTTAAAAATAATTTTATTTATCATGTCTTGTGATACGGGTGAGCATCGTTCAGTTTGTCTCGATTTATGTCAAAACTAAAACTAACCCCGAATAGTTCGATTTTTAAGGTGTTGCTACTGAATCAAACAGTTTTCGCCGGTTCGTAATCATTGATTTTCGGTTTATTATAATTTTTAATTTTGATATGTGTTTAATTCGATAACTGAATATGTTTACGAACTTCGGTAAATATCTTAGATGGTAAATTATTCATGCATTAGGTACAAAATCACCGATTTTAAAAAATAAAATAAAAACAACTTGTGATAAAAAAAAAATCTAAAATATGAGTAATCTAATTCCATTAATTGTAGGGAAGGTTTCAAATACCTGTAGTTATGAACACATTTTTCTATATTGTTTTATATAAAGTGCAAAATTAAAGGTGTGGCCATCTATTATTTCAAATTATCTAGACTATGATGGATTAGACATTGAATCTAATGATGGCAATACATTTCTAATTTGTGCATATTAACTAATATTTCACAAAATTTAAAATAAAGCTGAAAGTTAAACATGGTATGGTGGGGGAGATAATTCAAAAATAAAAGAAATTAGACACATTAATTAGTTTTTACATTTTTTTTTCAATTTGGTTAGGTTAGTATGGAGAAACCGAGAGCCAAACCGAACTTTTCAAGTTTTAAAACTTATACAAAACAGAACAATCTTTTTAGTTTTCATTTTTTATTTTTATATTTGAGATCGGTTTTTTGTTTTGTTTTTTATTGTCTTACTCAACCCTGTCTTAGGAGGTGCTTTAAAAATTTAGTGTACATGATATCAAATGGAAAATATAGTGGCTTCTATATTTATGTTTAATATCATAATTGTGTTATTTTATGATCTTCTTACTGGACAATTATTTAATATAACTAAAAACAAATTTTTAGGTTTTTAATTATAAAAAGAGTCATTGACATATAGGGACTTGGAGACTAGTTTTTCTTCCTAAACAAACTAGTAGAAATTTTTCTTCTTTAAATATTTAAATAGACCTCAAAGATACATAAATACTAAAATACATTTACTAACACTAAAAGACAAAAAGATGATATCACTGTTCATCTCTCTCCACTACCACACCTACCTCTGACCACCTACCACCGACCTCCGACCTCCGACCACCTGTCTCTGGTCACCGGAAAAATACAGAGTTTCAAAAAAAATGACGAGTTTCTGCAAAAATTGATAAATTTACTGCAAAAAAATGACGAGTTTCTACAAAAAATTGTGAGTTTACTGCAAAAAATGATGAGTTTACTGTAACAATTGATGAGTTTCTATAAGAAAGGCTGATTATTATTAAAAAACGATGAGTATCACTTTTACAACTCATTTATTACAAATAGAAAAAAAAAACTAATTTACAACAGCTATTATAACAAAAGAAAAAGAAAAAAAACTTAAACTTAAGCAATTTTCAATAAAAAAAACTAAACACTACCATTGACCAAATCTGGTCAACAAAAAACCAACTGCACTAACTAAGCGTACACTGTACTCATTCGAGAAAAAAACCCTGCTTCACGAATCACGATCTACTGCGAACGGTGGTGGTGCTCGGCAGTCTTCTTCTTCATTCACAGCAACAAAGGTTCCATGCCAGTGAAGCCTAATGTGCGCCGGAGTTCAAGCAGCGGATGGACTGTTTGTTCAAATCTCCTTCTCCAACGACCTCGATCTGCTGCGAACGGTGGTGGTGCTTGGCAGCTTTCTTCTTCATTCACAGCAGCAAGGAACTGTGGTGCTCAGAGTTCAAGCAGATAATGGACTATGATGCTCGGAGTTCAAGTAGAGAATAGACTAGTGCTCAGAGTCCTCAAACAAGCCTAACGATCTGCTGCGAACGGTGGTGGTGCTCGGACTCCTCGAACAAGGTTGCCGGCGTGGCTTGGATCTCTAACAAGGACTTCGAATCAGTGGGCTCAAAATGGATCTCTAACAAGGACCTCGAAGAAGGAACAGTGGCATCGAACCATGGCCTCGAACAGTGGCATCAAAACTGGTCTTGAACGGCGACGGGGAATGGGAAAGCAGGTCGCCGGAAAAAAGTTAGGTGCGCACATCATCACAGGTGCGACGGTAGGGAGGTGCGACGGCAGGAGTGAGCTTCTCGGCTTGAGCTGTGGAGGTGTGATGGTAGGGAGGTGCTTGGTGGAGCAGGCGGGTGAGCTTAGCTTCTCGGCTTCCATGGCTGAAAGAGACAGTAGATAGATTTGAGAGAGGGATGAGAGAAAGTAGATCTAGGTTTTAATAAAATATTTTCTGAAAATAAAATACTATATATATATATATAAGAAATCTAGGAATTTAGTGGTATCAGAGCCTATATTTCGATAACGTATGAAGGAAAGAAGGTACTATTACTAATCCGAGAGAATAGTAGAGAGGATCTTTAATCACCATGGAAACCCCTAGAACTTCTGTTTCAATTGACCAACTACTTTCACTTTCTTCATCCCTAAACCTACCAAAACATTCTACAAACAAAATAGAACATATGATAGAATATTCAACCGTTCCCGACGACGCAATAATTGAAAACACTATTTCACCCATCTTAAACCCTTATAATGTTTACAGAAAGAAAACCACCTTCTATAATCGAGGAATCAGTTCCTTAATGACTACAAAAGGTCACCCTCCAAAAGAATTTGTTCAATTATCCAAAATGGACCAGTGTAGCCTTCCCGCTACAATAGATGAACAGTACGTAACACTAGGCATACCAACTGAGCTCATCACAGCATGGAAGAATGAAGGATACTCACATCTCCATTTTGGTGCAGTACATCTAGTACTCACATTTGGAGGAAGAAAAGGACTACCAGTAACGGCACGAGTCTCTCTTCTAGACACAAGATTCCTGAAGTATGAACATGCAGCCATCGGAACTGTACTCACTACACTCAACGCTGGAAGCGTTGTTCTAAGCTTTTTTCCGAACTTCCCAATAGCCCTAGATGATCCCACACTACCAAAAGCTCTCAAAGTACAAATACAGATCTTGGGAGCAGAACAAATAGCAGATGCAAAAATGGCAACACTACACCACCAACTCGTTTACAGACTCCAAGACCATGCTTTAAACCTACAATCACACACTATCAGAGATGCACTAATGGTCCTCGCAAATGCTGGACAAAAAACACCCACAATTGTACAAATCCCAAGAGAGCTAGGAAGAGATGAGTTAATGAAAGTTATACCTGAAAATGGATCACCAACTAATAATCATTCCACCAACAACAAGAAGTCATCCAGGCCTCAAAACCTTGTTTCCAAACACTAGCAGACGGCACAGTCAAAACAACATTCAACATACGAAAAGAAGAAGGTCCATCCCGACCTCTTTTTCACTTAATGATAACTCCAGTACCAGACCAAGACACTGAAAGATACACCCCTATATCCAAAATCAGCACCAGGAGTCGAAAGCGAAGGAAGAAGAAAAAAGGGAAGAAACCCCAAACACCCATCCCTGATGACAAGGAGAAGAACAAACAGATACCAGATGAAATCCGATGTTGGAAAAACCATCCAAAACCAAGTCATGGAGTATGGATCGAAAGAGAAAACTACGAAAAGGCTTACTGGGTAACTTTTACCCCACCAAAGTCAACAAGCATCCCAATAGAGTCCATCGTTCCACTGGATGGGGAGATGAGGAAAATGATGGAGACCAACCACCACCAAACTCTCTTGCAGCATTCAGAAAAGCATAGAAAAACTCAGAATGCATGATGTTTGGGCCATACGATCAAGAGTTTCCCCCTATGGAAAGGCATCAAGATATAGAGAAAAAGATGGCAGCAAGACCATTCGTCCAATCCACTATCGATCACGAAGGAAAGATAAAATGCTCAAACCAAGGCGAAGAAGTGCTAAACTGGCAAACAATAAATGCTAAAGCACAAAACCATATCATCAAAAAAGTTGAATCCCAAGTTGACCAGATCATAATTACATCACAAGACACTAATTCAAAGATTGACGACCTGATTACAAAAGTACAACGCTTATACGAAGATCTACTATCTAGAGTTTGAACTTTAGATAAAGAACTCCGCTCCATAATCCAGAACCACCAACTCAGCAGAGATTTTTACCAGAAAGAAGCTAAGATAAAAAGGCTGAAAACCCAAATCACAGAAATAGAAAACCGAAAACAAATTAACCATTTCCAATATAAACCCTTCAACCTCCCAAATCCTTTCAGAGACCACCAACCCTCTTTTGACGATATTATGAACTACCCAAAATATACGCCAACACCACCACTATTACCACACGTTTTTCCCAGGCCAACCTCCTCCTTCTACCAAAGAAAAGAAGACCAACAACCCCCTTGGCGTTTCACAAGAGAAGAAAAAGCAAAATCAAGCAACACAGAACCTAGAAACCTCAAGGAGGCTAAGATGGCATCGCGCATTACAAACGACGAACCGAAATTCAAAGTAACCAGTCCAAACTCCGCAAGCTCTTCTGATGACGGATCGAAGACAGGAAGCAATTCTTCAATCGAGAAGAATTTTGCAGACGTCACAACCATACTCATGGCAAATGGAGACGGAATCTCAGACCAAGACGAAAACATAGATTACATGAACCAGGACGGGTCAACCATCTACAAATAAAAATGATTTCCAAAGCCATCAAATGGACCATACTTCACACTGGACGATTGCTCACTTGAAGAACGGAAAAAACAGATTACTTACTTTCTCATCATGGATCAACTGTCAGCTAGATAAAGATGGAACAAGCCTTAACGATGTCCTAATCGAATTCGCGAAAAGGCTCACAGGTTCTCTAAGAGAATGGTTTGACAGCTTAGGAGAGTACAGATACCTACAATTTTACCAAATGCCCACGGCCATGGCTGCTATGGGAGCCATATACCATGAATTCATAGGTGACCTTGCTCTGTCAGATAGGGAAAGGAAGCAAGCATACTATGATATGAAGTGTTGCTCATTAAAGCAAAAGGATCTTGATTTTCACTTCAAAAGGATGTCACAACTTTACTATACATTGTCTGGCCCAAACGATCCTAGCATGAAACACACGCATATAGCCTCACTCCCTATAGAAAACCAACCAGAATTACACCGAATAATTTCATCGTTAGGCAAAGATATCCCAAGAACAACACCCGGTGAAATCCACCAAATGATAGGACAAGAAATTAAGAAGATCTGCGAGCAACAAGAAGTTCTATCAAGAATCCTCGCTCAGAAAAAATCATGGGCAAAAACATGTGATCGCTCATATATGAAAATCAAATGTAAAAACTCCAAAAACTGTTCGTACTCCTCCAAGCAATCAGGTTACGAGAAGAAAGAACCCCGGAGATTTACTAAATCAAGGAAAACCCTTCAGATTTTTCAAGAAGAAGACCTATCGGAACAAACAATCTGACATGTGCTTCATTTGCAAGAAAAAAGGACATTTTGCTAGAGATTGCAAACAAAACAAAGAAAGATCAGCCAGGCTTATCTCCCAAATCATGATGGACGATGACACGTCAGAAGCCGATATTGAGTCATTATATTCTGAACAAGAAGAACAAGACAACGAAACTGCTTTTGTTCTACGAGACGATACCGTAACCGATTCAGATGAAGATGACGGGCCACCAATGTTCAAAAGGGTAATTTTGTAAATAGGAATTTAGGATATAGTGTTAAAATCTTGTTGAAATCTTTAGTGAGAAGAGTAAAAAACTGGAGTTAGGTTAGGATTAGGGGGTGGGTGTTCAAGACCCCTTGGGTCAAAATCTTTTATAAAAATTGGGATTCAATGTGCATCAATTAATCTGATTTTGTTAGTTTTTTTTTTTTGATTACATCGGAGATCCATCGGATCATGTTACACTAAACCAACAAATCTAGTCTATTACATTATTAATTAAATCAGGATTATAAACCACTCTAGGAGACTTATATCCCATTCGATCCTTCGTGAGAAGGCTCCAAATGCCATCAGGGGGGTCCCCAAGAAGCATGACCTCTTCGCTATTCTTACATCCCTTCTTGGCCAACCAATCAACACAATTATTGGCTTCCCTATAGATGCCTCTTAAACGGTAGTCCTTGTTCTTGTTCAAAATCAATCGAATTTGTCTAATCCAAGGAGCTCCAGGTCCTCTCCCCTCCACCGCACTATGAATAAGATCAATCGCCTCCCATGAGTCTACCTCCACGGTCACCTCATGAAGACCCATTCTTTCTACCATCCTCAAGCCCTCCCATAGTGCTATCAACTCCACGATGACCGGCGAATTATGAAAAATCCTCATACTAAAACCTCCAAGCCAATCACCATTAGTATCCCTTACAATTCCTCCTCCTCCGCCAATCCGGTCCTTGCTGTTATAACTTCCATCTGTATTAAGTTTAACGCCTCTGGACGGCCTTGACCATCCAACTAGGGAAATCCTATCTTTTCTTGATACGGACAAACCGGGCAATTGTCCCCAAGACCTTGAAATCTGAATAGCTACATGGTTCGCCTTTCTTACTAACATCGCTTCATTAGGAAATATTCCCTCATTAAATACCACTTCGTTGCGTTGTTTCCATATGATGTCGAGAAGAGCGCCAAAGAAAACGCTCCACCTAACTCCCGCAAATAGCATGTTATTTGATATGTTTATTTTCCACCACTCTCGGTCTTCAATTGCCAACTCAGGCCCCACCTGTTGCGGGTTTCTAGCTTCAGCATTAACCACCAGGCCTCTCGCGAAATCTTCCTGTTGCTGCTGACCCCGCGCCAATCCGCCATGCTCCCTCTCTCCTAGCCCAGCTTCTGATCCGATCCGCAAAAAAGGCCTGGCCAGTCCACTCGTAAAGCTGCTGTTGGAGATGGTTGCTGAGACTGCAGCCCTGTTCACCGAAGTGCAGGCCCCCAGGGACCTGTGATGCAAAAACAAACTATTAGTCTGCAAACCCATCCCCCCACCCCCTGACACCCTATCCATAACAGTAACTAAACCATCAGAAACACTTACCTCACCAGTAGCATTTCCCCTACCATTCATTTGCTCCCCAAGCCTCCTCACTTCGCTTCTAATAATTGCCCAAACCCTCCTGGTTTTTACACATTCCCTAAAAAGATGAATTGCACATTCCACCTCACTATCACATAGCGGACACGTTTCCGGAACATTTAGACCTCGTTTGACAAGGTTCCCTCTAGTAGCAATTCTTTCCCGAACCGCTCGCCACAAGAATACCCGGATTCGTTGTGAAGACTTAATCCGCAAAATATTCTTCCACAGAAATGCCATATCAGGATCAGGAGTCTCAAAGTTACGCGCTACTGACCTTACCGAGAATTCTCCATTTCCTTCATGTGACCACGATACAAAGTCCCTTTGCACCCCTTCCACCTCTACCTTAATCCCCGCTATCTCCACTAGCTTAGATGGAGGAAGGAATCTATGAAACGCCTCCCAATCCCACGCACCATCCGAACGAACGTAATCCCGAACTCTCCTAGTCAACTCACTAGCTTCAAATATTCCTAATACATGATCAATTAGAGGCGATTCCCCTACCCATATATCACACCAGAATGCCACCATATCTCCTTTGCGTACTACCCACTTGGAACCTCTTCGAATTACCTCAAGGCCCTTCACAATTGCTCTACACATTCTCGAGTCCGATTGTTTACTCAAATATTGCATAGGAGGTCCTTTAAAGTATTTTTCTCTCATTACAATCGGCCATAGAGTATTGACATCATGTATTAATTTCCATCCAATCTTACCCAACAACGCTTTATTCATATCCTCTGCTGAACGAAAACCCAAACTACCGGCTTCTTTCGGCTTACACACATCGCTCCAAGCAACCCAGTTAATAGACTTTTGATTTTCCGATGAACCCCAAATAAATTCCCTTGTAATTTTATCAATTTCTTGGGGTGCATATCTTGTCCGGAAGGCGGCCGAAGGGGTTCTTTGGTGATTTCATAAATGACCTCCGTGGGAAGCTAGCGAAATGGAAGGGAAATACTTTGTCCTTAGCAGGGCGCATTACACTAGCTCAGTCAGTTCTTAGTGCAGCTCCTATGTATATCATGCAAGTAGAACACCTTCCGGGTTATATCTGATTTTGTTAGTTGAGGGTACAAATATATTATACTCAACCTATACATATATAATTTTTAAAATATATGAAAAATTTAGACCGAATTTGATATCCATAGATCCTTATTACATCAATGATTATTGATTATTATCATATATCCACTTTATTTATTAAAATTGTAAGTCTATATATATTGACAAATGTTGTACGATCAATTGGTGGACGGGATTGTATTTTTTCAGGGAATTAGTTATGCCAAGCTTGCAAATTTACCACCTATAGTTGGACTATGTGAGTTTAATTTAATTTAAAAACTTGAATCTGATATATCTATATATATTGATTAATAATTAATATATAAATTGATCATGCAGATTCAAGCTTTGTTCCACCATTGTTATATTGTGTATTGGGAAGTTCAAGACATTTGGCAGTTGGTCCAGTGTCAATAGGATCTTTGGTCATGGGAACAATGTTGAGCGAAATAGTTTCTCCAATTGATCAAGCACAACTTTATCTTCAACTTGCTTTTACTTCAACATTCTTTGCAGGTTTATTTCAAGCTTCTCTGGGATTCTTTAGGTACGTAGGTTTACAATATATATGTGGAGTAATTAATATTTTCATTCAATATCGAATGATAAATTCTAATTATCAGTTATTAATTCGATCAAACAAATAGTTATTATAAAATTGACGAGTCGATATAAACTTAAAACATGAAATATGTCTAATTAGTTTGAAAATAATATGGAAGAATATAACTATTTAGTAGCTTCACTTTTTAAACAAAACGAAATCTGAGATGAGGTCAAGGTTTAATCCTCATCATGGTCACCTATGATACATATTACATATTGTGAGTTATAATAGTATGTAAATATCTATTTAAATTTTTTTAATCGATGTATTTTTTAACCCCTATTAATCCATTGAATTTGATGATTTTAGTTTAATGACTTTATCTAGATTAACAGAAGTGTTCTTCAACAAATTAAATGTTATATGTTTCCAAAAAAATATTTCCAATCATTTTTTTTGAGCATATACAATTTTCAAACCTTAAAAATATATATTAGGTAACACATATAGTGTCGAGAATCAGAATAGCTTGTTGAAATTTTAAATATTGCATAAAGCTCTCATCTAATCTAATTAGATATAATAATATATCTTAGTTAATCAGATAAGCTGTTTAAACCTTTTGAATATATGGTCTCATGTTTCTTATTATCTTTCCTTTTCAAACAACATTGCATAAGAAATCCACATACCAGATATATTTTTGAGTGAAATATTTTAGATTTCTTTTGTTGGTCCATCCCTTTCATAAAAGGCGATAATCTATCATAACTAAGAAAGGTAAATAAAAATTAAGGCTTAATTATCATGATAGTTTTTATCAATGAACTGATAGACTGGTTTATTCCTACAATGGCCATTTTATGACAGTTGGGAAGTCTTTTACTGTATAAGAAGTGATGCGCTGAGAATAGTTTAATCGTTTCTTCACCGTCTTCCCGTGCCGCCTTTACTGGGCTTTTACCGGGTTCGGTTAATGTGCTCTTTGCGCGTTGTCCAGAACGCCAACTGGGCTAACCGGACTTGTGAACCGTTCTCCACTGTTTGTTGAATGCTTGTTTATACTGCATTTTTTGAATTGTTTTGAAGTAAATATTTATTTGACGCAACTGGTGAAGACACAACCCAATGAATTGTCTCGCACTAACCCAGTGAATTATGTCGCACTGCCCAGTGTGTGTCGCACATCCCAATGAAGGGTATTATAGACTTAAATTGTTAGTGAAATGGGTTGGACCTTATGAAGAAAGTTTGTTGGACTGTGGACCTTTTAGATTAATCACCCTTTAATCAAATTTTCCCCAAAGGTTTTGATAATCGATTCACCCATCTCCAAAACGTATCAAATTATCCATTACACCTCCATAGTTTCAAGTATGCCTTTCTACCCACAATTAGTTTCAAAAGTAACTTTTGAAATTGGCAATTTAACCTAATAGTTCAAAAATAACACTTTAGCCCACAAAATTTCGAAAAATTCGCTATATTTAACTGATTACCCCTTAAACACCCCATCCTTGAACCTTCAATAATATTGAATAATTTATTCAAATTACTCTCCCTCAGTTTTTAAAAAGCAATTTAAACCCCCCACCCCACACACACACACTCATCAAATTATCCATTACATCCCCAAACTTTTCAAAGTCCCTAATAAACTCAATTGTTGCATTTATACCCCCCCAGAACTTCACACTATACAAGCAAAAACAATTTGAAAAATCCAAAAAGCCCCCTAGAATATTTGATACTTACTAAAAAACTCAACTATATACAATAATTACACTAAAATTCACTACTTTGGCCCCTGAACCTTTGAAAAATCTATACTCTAAAATCAAACATATAAAACATTAGAATGGAGTAATAAATTACATAAACGCCTACATAAATAAATGCAATATGTATATATATACAATGGTTATATATATATATATATATATATATATATATATATATATATATATATATATATATATATATATAAAATTACTTGATTAAATTGTAGTAAACGGTCGAGGAATGGGTGTTGATGGCTGGAATAGAGGCAACGAGATGAGGTAAAGGCAGCAAGATCAACGACGTCGGCAGGTGAGACTTGTAGGAAGGGAGAATATCGAGGTGGCGGGAGGGGAAGCTAAAATGTTTACTGTGAAATGAAACGGTAACCGACTATCGGGCTTTATAATGTTTAAACTTCTAACAACCGCCTGGTGGTTGCTAGAGGTTAAATAAGTAATTGGTAAAGCCACATATTTCAAATGGGAGGGTAAATATGGTTTGCCAGAAAATTGGTTGTTTACCGACCAATCAAGTGCTTGGTGAAAGTCTTGACCTCTAGCGACCACCTTGTGGTCGCTAATTAGTATTTAATTAGCCGCTAAAGATCTACACTAAAATTGGACGACCAAATTTGGCCAGTCAAAATTTTGGAAGGGTTTTTACCGGCTCTGTAAGTGGTTGCTAGAGGTAGCTTTCTAGTCGATAAAGAATTCCTGTAATATTTTTTAATTGTTTTTTGTCTATATCTAGTGGCCAATATTATTGGTGGTCAATAGAAGGTATTTTCTAACTACCACTTCACACGGTCTTTAGAGGTCTAGTCGTTGGAAACATGAACGATAGTAGTGGTAGCACTTTTAAAATATATTATATTATCTAATAATTTAATTAACTTTTAAATTTTCTGGTAATTAAATTACATTATAACTTGATTATTTCAGGTTAGGTTTCATAATTGATTTTCTTTCCAAGGCAACTCTGGTAGGATTTATGGGTGGAGCAGCAATATTAGTAACCCTACAACAACTCAAAGGATTGTTGGGAATACTTCACTTTACAAAACAAATGCAAATTATTCCTGTCATGTCTTCTGTTTTTCATCACATAAATGAGGTATTCTATAATTAACAAATAAATATTACTCCTATTCTTTTTTTTATATTAAACACCTCTTAAAAAACTTAAACTAACATATTACTTTAAATTATATGCAGTGGTCATGGCAAACTATTGTTATGGGCTGCAGTTTCTTATTATTCCTCTTATCAGCAAGAAACATTGTGAGTTACCTTAACTTTCTTTGTTTAAATTATATAAATTTAAAATAACCTTGATTTTTTCCTAGAGCATGAAGAAACCAAAGCTTTTCTGGATTTCAGCAGCTGCTCCTCTTACATCTGTCATATTGTCTACACTTATAATTTTTCTACTCAAGAATGAAGTCAAGACTATATCAAAAGTAACAAATTCTCTTATTTTTCTACTCTATTCAATTTTCATACAAGACTCACTTACAATATTCCACTATTAAGGTTCCTTGATTAACTAATATGGTTTATATTACTATTCAGATTGGTAGCTTGCCTGATGGTTTAAACCCATCTTCACTTCACATGTTATATTTTCATAGCCCTTATTTAGGCCTCGCCCTGAAAACCGGCCTCATAACCGGAATTTTATCACTCACCGTAAGTAACAAATATTAAATCTCAAACACAATAAAATTCATTAATGTGACAATTTTATTTAACAGGAAGGAATTGCAGTTGGAAGAACATTTGCCTCTTTAGAAAACTACCAAGTTGATGGAAACAAAGAAATGATTGCAATTGGACTTATGAACATGGCTGGTTCTTGTTCATCTTGTTATGTTACTTCAGGTATGAATATTCACTATATACATATAATATATAAGGGCATTTATTTGTATATAATTAAGTTGATAAAACATTCTAATAGGCGCATTTTCACGATCGGCTGTAAACTATAATGCTGGAGGAAAAACAGCGTTTTCAAATATTGTAATGTCATGTGCCGTGGTTATGACACTATTGTTTCTGCTACCATTATTTTATTACACTCCCAATGTTGTTTTATCAGTTATAATCATAACAGCTGTGATTGGTTTAATCGATTATTCCGCTGCTATTCGATTGTGGAAGATTGATAAGCTTGATTTTCTCGCTTGTTTATCTTCCTTTTTCGGTGTTTTATTTATTTCTGTGTCGATGGGCCTTTCTATTGCAGTAAGTTTTAAAACTTATACTCCAAATTATAAGCTTTTACTTATATTTTTTATTGTTAAAATTGTATGTATAGGTAGGAGTTTCAATATTAAAGATACTTCTTCACATTACAAGGCCAAACACTCAAGTGTTGGGAAATATTCCAGGCACGGTCATATATCAAAGTCTAGGACGGTATGAGAATGCGTTTAGAGTACCATGTTTTCTAATTTTGGGAATCGATTCACCTATCTATTTTGCAAACTCCACGTATCTTCAAGAAAGGTTAGCGATAAATCTAAATTTAATTCGAAAATATTGATAGTGAATTTAATACAATGATTTTGCAGAATACTAAGATGGATTAGGGAGGAAGATGAGAGGATTCGTGTAGATAAGGAAAATAGCTTAAAGTTCGTAATCTTGGATTTGACAGGTTCGATTAATCGAGTATTTTGAGAGACTAAAATAACATATTTCTTGTTCAGTTTTGTGTTTAACTCTTTATTTGTATTTTCAGCTGTCACAGCTATAGATACTAGTGGCATTGATGCTCTATCTGAATTGCACAACACATTGCACAAAAGATCACTAAAACTGGTTTTGGTAAATCCGGGTGGGAGTGTGATGGAAAAGCTGGAAAAATCAAAAGTTATTCATCTCTTCAAGGATAATGGAATGTATTTAACAATAGGAGAAGCTGTATCTGATATTTCATCTCTTTGGAAGCCTTAAATGACCTCGAAAGATCAAGACAAATGTAAAAAAAATTAAACTTTTCTGTGGTTGAATCTTGTAATTTATTATTGAGTGAAAATCGAAAAATGTTATTATATCAAATATGAATAACTAATATGAGATGGAAATAACAAGGACAAAGTACATTCAAGTAATTCAAACAAATTGTTGCAGAGAGTTTAAGGTTGCAAATGTTATTCCTTCAATGTTATTTCTTTTAACTACCACCTCCTCCAATCACCCAACTTCCACTTACTCCTCCACCACCACCATAACCAATCCCTTCTCCCCACCATCCACCTTCACCACCTACATGACCTGTAATAACTTCTCCTTTACCAATGCCTCCACCTTTACTACCTCCAATCCATCCACTTACACTTCCACCTCCTCCAATCCCTCCATTTACACCACCTCCAATTCCTTCTCCTTTGCCAATGCCTCCACCTATACCACCGCCTCCTCCAATCCCTCCACCTATACCACCTACGATTCCTCCACTTACACCACCACCACCACCTCCAATCCCTCCACCTATGCCACCTACAATTCCTCCACTTATACCACCACCTCCTCCAATCCCTCCGCCTATACCGCCTCCAATTCCTCCTCCCTTGCCAATGCCTCCACCTACACCACCACCTCCTCCAATTCCTCCACCTACACCACCACCTACTCCACCTCCAATTCCTCCTCCCTTACCAATGCCTCCACCTACACCGCCACCTCCTCCAATTCCTCCACCTACACCACCACCTACTCCACCTCCAATTCCTCCTCCTTTGCCAATGCCTCCACCTGCACCACCACCTCCTCCAATTCCTCCACCTACACCACCACCTACTCCACCTCCGATTCCTCCTCCCTTGCCAATGCCGCCACCTACACCACCACCTCCTCCAATTCCTCCACCTACCCCACCACCTACTCCACCCCCAATACCTCCTCCTTTGCCAATGCCTCCACCTGCACCACCACCTCCTCCAATTCCTCCACCTACCCCACCACCTACTCCACCCCCAATACCTCCTCCTTTGCCAATGCCTCCACCTGCACCACCACCTCCTCCAATTCCTCCACCTACACCACCACCTACTCCACCTCCAATTCCTCCTCCCTTGCCAATGCCTCCACCTGCACCGCCACCTCCTCCAATGCCTTTACCTACTCCACCTCCAATTCCTCCTCCTTTGCCAATGCCTCCACCTGCACCGCCACCTCCTCCAATGCCTTTACCTACACCACCACCTACTCCACCTCCGATTCCTCCGCCCTTACCAATGCCTCCACCTGCACCGCCACCTTTTCCAATGCCTTTACCTACACCACCTCCGATTCCTCCTCCCTTACCAATGCCTCCACCTCCACCAGTTCCTCCTCCTTTACCAATGCCTCCACCTCCACCACCTATCCCTTTGCCAATACCTCCACTAGAACCACTGCCCCCATGTCCTCCTCCTCCACCAATGCCTTTTCCCACACCACCAGATTTACTTTTATGTTTTTCATTATGCTTCTTTTCTTTTTTATGATGATATCCTTTACCAGTTCCACCACCATTTCCAATACCTCCACCAGTGCCAGGATCGCTCCCTCCACCAATGCCACCACCAGCACCACCGCCTCCTCCAATGCCACCACCAGCTCCACCTCCTCCACCAATGCCACCACCAGCACCACCACCTCCTCCAATGCCACCACCAGCTCCACCTCCTCCACCAGCTCCACCCCCTCCTCCAATTCCACCACCGGCTCCACCCCCTCCACCAATGCCACCACCAACACCACCTCCTCCACCAACACCACCCCCTCCTCCAATGCCACCCCCTCCACCAATTCCGCCACCAACACCACCACCTCCACCAATGCCACCACCTCCACCAATTCCGCCACCTTTCCCAACACAATCAGGTTTCTTCACCTCTGCACTATCAGACTTCAACTCCCTACCCCGTGCACTACACACCAACAGAACACAAAGAACCAACAAAAACAAGCATATACTACCCATTTCTCTCAATTTTCACAAACAACAGAAGAATCTTATTTATCCTCTAAGCTGCGTTGCTACATGGTCTTTATATAGAAACGCATGCAAAACTACGTATACAAAAACAACATAAAACAATAAATTCAACCTGTAAACTAATTTTTACTTTTTCTTCTTTTTGTTTTGACGCGTGAGTGGTGTAAATAGTGTACATTAATGGCAACCATCACCGCATGCAAAAACTACCCATTAAAGTCATACTATTCTTGAAGGAATAAGAAGGTAACATCAGTAGAATTACTAACAAAGGCCGCATTGGCTGGCTGGCTAGGCATAAAATTAATGTTAGAGACTAGTAATACTAAAATTAGTGCCTGTTTCAGTTGTGTAATAAATGGGTCCTTAATTATATCAAAGTCAAAGAAAATACTAGTTTTTCTTCTATTTATACCAGACTGTTGAAGATTCATTTATTTATCTATCGAAAGAGGATATGAAAGCTGGAAGTGGTTGACGGATCATGGAAATTGGAATGGAGACAGCCAGAGAAGAGTACTGTATAAAGAAAAAGTGATCATATATGGTTTGATGCTCGTGGAATACCATTACCCTTTATTGGAACTTTAATAAATAATCAATCTTTTTTTTCTCTTTGCATCTCAATAGTTATCCTGCTTATAAAAGATATACTCAGAGTTAGGGTACCTAATTTAATACAGAAGTACTTTAACTTTCATTGTTTGGTAAAACTCGATATGTTAAAAACAAATATATAAGATTGAATACATTATAATATGCTTGTCTAAAACCTGGAATCTAACTATAGGATATTCCTATATATTTTCTGAATTATCCTACATATTTTCTTGAATACATTTTATAATATGCTTGTCTAAACGGGAAATCTAACTATAAATTTTCGATTCTATCTGATTTTCAATATATTTTGTTTCTAGGTTCGTGTTTTGTATTCTTTTTTTTTTTTTTATTTCTTTTCAAAGAAATAACAATTTAAAAATATTTATACAATGATTTAAGGAAAATATAAAAACCACTTAAAGAGTCATTCTTCCAAGCAGAGATGTCGATATTTTGTCTTGGACACTTAGCCGTAGTGTTTTGTTTTCTAAAAAAAAAAAAGAAAAGCTCGCGTTTTGTTTAGGATTCTTTTCGATATGAACAAAAATAAAAATAAGAGGATTTTTTAACCATCAACCGTAAAAAAACCGAACACAAGATAGCTAAACGAAGCAAAATAAATCCAGTTATTAAAAAGAAAATATGGGTCGTTCTTTTGGCCATGAAATCTGCAGCAGATCTCAATTTTAAGAGCAGTTCTTTCTACTCGAATAACCTTGAAATTATTTAAGGTATTAGTGGAAAAAATGAAAAAATTGGAGAATCCGTCCAATAGTCAATGAGACCTGGAGTTGGATAAAACGGTTCCCTAACTGAAAAGTTATGCACATCATCAGAGAGTTTAATGGAGTTGCGGATCTATTTGCTAAGACAGTTAGACTTAATTTTTACATTTCGGGGTGTCCATGTGGGTCAATTGTCGATTTCTTTAATAGTCTATCTGGTTAGGTAATAGTAAAGGTAAACAATAGATTTGTTGTTTTCTTTCTAAAAAACGAGGTATATTTTTTATTCGATCATTTCTCATTATAAAAAGGTTAAGACTAGTAAATTGACACGTCAAATAAAATTTTAATTTAATTTTATTATAATTGTGAGGATTATAGTGTAAAAAGGAGTATTATTTTTTTTTTTACTTTTTTACACTATAAGCGCTTAAACGTTCAAACAACTTATTGTATTAAGAATACTATAAATAGAATACTTCATTATTTATCTATTTTTTGGACTATTAAAAATGTATCTCTTGTGTCTAAATTATCAAATTCTAAGTCTCACAAACAACAATTTGTCGAAACCTATTGTAACGTGGCCTTCTACCTATCTAATTTTGCGATATCGTCTGTCTAGGTGGTAAATCGTCTCGGGAGATGGTGGAAAACCATAGGACCAAATCATTCCGTCAACTTCATAATATTCTTTACTATTGGCTGAACAGACCACCTTACTGCTAACAGTAACCTAATACCTTGAACAACCTCAAAGTTATCAGAGAAATACGGTTTCTCCTCTTCAATGAACTGTTCACGTTTTTCTTTAGCTGCCAGTACCACCTGCATTTCCCCTCCGATAGATGACCTGCAGAATATTACACTAGAATGCTCGATCGTAACAACCGAATACTTATGATTATCCAAAAGCTAGCATCCCATGAATTCGTAAAGGACACATCACATATGAACGCAATATCATTAACCAACGTACCGATCGGACTTGGGGTCAGATCTCGGTAAAGTCGGTTAATTTTGCCCCAACCAGTTGTCCCCGAAATGTTTCCTTATCGTCATGTCCATATTAGCAATAACAATTTTCATATCTATATCATCTTTCTCATGAAGAGATCACATCTTCGCCTTCCATATGTTCCAAAGAATAACTAACATATATGCCCTAATAACATTAGCAGGCCAACCCCATACTCAAATGATTTTACAACACCCGGAATCCATTTACCTAGAGAAACACACACGTCCAATACAATCCGGATTTAGAGTATGGATCCGCCCAAAATTGTCCGCCCGTCGGACAATAAAGGAGAAGATGTGCCACTGACTCATGTGTATCCTGGCACCAGTTGCAGTCATCTACCTTAACATATTTCCACTTTTTGAGATTCTGACCTGTCAATAAAGCATTATTGCACCCTTTTCAATACGAATATCGTAACCTAAGTTGAAAAGTTTGATTTCCACACAATTATCCATAACTCAGGATTTACCATATTCAAAGCTTTCCTGTGTGGTTAGAACTTGGTATCCCTTATTTGTCGCATATTTCCATGTCTTGGAATGAGGCTAAATAAATTGATCCAGCTGATCCCGTTTCAAAATTGGCATCTAGACAATTTGGCATACCACTGGTCCCAGAGATAGGTTGTCTAACGTCTTCATATTCCATGTACCATCCTCTCTCGCATGAGTTGTGAGATAATTTACGTCTGATTTTGTAGATTTCTTCAAATCCCATGATGACTCCAACCATCGATGATTCCAATTGTTCATTGTTTCTCCATTTCTAATCTGAAACAACACATGTTGTCGGAGAAAGTTGCGACCCTTGAGAATACTGGCCCATGACCGTGTTCAATTTTGTCGAAGTTTAATATCCAAAAATTTGGTATTCGGGAAATAGATACCGTTTAACAACCGTGCATCAAGAGTCTTAGGGGTTTTAAGAATCCTCCAAGCTTGATGTTGATAACAACGACGTGTTCATCCTTTTGAAGTCCCGAAAGCCCATTCCTTTTACCATTTTCTAGATCATCATCTTCTTCATTGTATCCGTCTGCGTTTGCATAATTCCACCAAAAGTTTGCAATAACAGACGACAATTTTCTATAATAAGTAACTGGAAATGAGAAGATGGACATCGCATACAGTGGGATGGCTTGCAGAACTGCTTTGATGAGGATTTCTTTCCCTCCCTCAAACAAGAGTTGTGTCTTCCACCCTTCAGCCTTGGCAAATACTTTGTCAGCAATCCACATTAATGAATCAACTTTTGACCTCTTCTGACATAGCAGGATTTCAAGATATTTCTCTAGATCATGTGATTCCTGAATGTATGAGAAATTCGTAACCTTGCTTCATAGTTTAGCAGGGGGTTTCTTATTGAAACAAATCATTGTTTTGTCAAAGTTGATACATTGACCCGATCATGAGAAATAAATCTAAATTCATTCTTGAAATTTGTAAATCTCGTTCCTATTGAGCGTTAATAAAAATAAAGAATCATCCGCAAATAAAAAATATAATAAGAACAGAAAATTTTGGGTAATTTGAATCCCTATAATACAATTTCTAGAAACATGGTCCTCAATAATCTCTATAATATTTCTATAATGTCATGAGAGAAAAAGTAAATCAAGATAATGGGTCACCTTGGCAAAGTCCTCTTTGGGGAACAAATTGAGATAACCGTTCTCCATTCAGATTAATTTGAAAAAAGACTGGTAATATGCAATTTTTTATCCAACATATCAAATATCATTAAAACACGTACATTTTAAAATTTCAAGAAGAAAATCACATCATACCTAATCATATGCTTTAGCCATGTCTAATATAATAGCCTCTAAGAGTGTCGATTTCTTATGCTTCTTTTTCATGAAATACAAAACTTCCTGAGCAATAAAGATATTGTCTTGGATCGGTCGCCCTTTGATCAATAATGCTTGTGTAGGTGACACCAGCATATATATATATATATATATATATATATATATATATATATATATATATATATATATATATATATATATATATATATATATATCCTTGTAATCTATTTGTCAATATAATTGAAATAATATTGTAGCCAAAATTGACAGACAGGATAGGTCTGTAATCACCCACCCTCTTGAATTTAACCTTTAAGAATTAGCGCAATCAATGTTTTATTAGGTTTGTCAAGATAAATATTGTTATTGAAAAATATTGAGAAATAAAAGCATGTGCCATTTAAAAATATCCCAAAACTTATGATAAAACTTATCGTTTAGGCCATCCTGCCCTGAAGCCTTTGTAGCCGACATATCAAATATTGCATGTTGAACTTCTTCCATATATGGTTCCTCATTAAATCGATATTCATTTGTGACATAACCTTTGGCTTACTAAAACTTGATGCGTCCTCATCAGAGTTACTATTATCTTGAAATAGGTCCTCATAAAATATTGAAAAACAAGCTCGCGCTGTTGATTTGTTCTCATGCCAACTTTCTTCATTATTTTTAATTCTCAGAATTCTATTAATATTTTGCCTTTGGATAATAGACGTATAAAAAAAAATTATTTCTATCCCCATATTGTATCCATTGTTATCGTGCTTGATTTGCCCAGTGTTAGTCTTCATTCTACCATAACTGTTAACTAGTCTCTAATTCTAACTTCTTATTCTCGTGTTTGTTGATTCACCAGTCCTTTAGTAAGATTTGTTAATTGCAGCTCCAATTATTCAATACGCTTTTTATTATTATGAAATTCATGTTTACCCCAACTCTTTAAGGTGATAATCATATCATCTCCTTGATCATAAATTTGTTAAGAGACTCATCTATCCCAGGTTCCCCCTAATGTTTTCCATGACTTCCCCGACACTCCATGTTATTTGTCTAAAAATGATTCAAATCTAAATAAACGCTTAGTTCGTTCACTACTTGTATCATGTTGTAGAATAAGTGGAGAGTGATTTGATCCAACAAATTGTGGGATAAGTACCTGCGCTTTAGGAAATTTGTCAAGCCAATTAGTACAAACAAATGCCTGATCAAGTTTTTCCTTGCCGAGATCATCATCTTGTCTCCGGTTAGATCAATTATAATAACACCTTTAGAAGTTAATTCAAGTAAACCATTGGAATAAATGAAATTCTTGAACCAAAATGATTGATTATGGTCAACAACATGAAACTAGACTTCTTACTATCACTAATCATTGCATTAGAATCCCCAATTATTACCCATGGCTCACAAAGATTCATTTTCCTCTCAAAAGTTCCTCCCAAACACTATTACAAGGCCTATCATTAGTCAGGGCGTGAATACATACAACATACCAAATACTTTATTCTCAGTAACTTTATTAGTAACATAAAATTTACATTCATTTACTATACTAACATTTAAAGAATTATACCAGAGAACCAGAATCCCCCTTGAGTTTTAAAGTAGTACCATTGGGATCTCGAATGAAGACATTAATAAACCCAGACTGTCTAACAACAAGATTTGAGTTATGAGTAGTAAGCATAGTGTCAAATAAACACATCAATAAGGTCGATATGTAACAAGTAAAGATCTTGGAACATGTTAGTGGTGGCAAAGGTGTGATAAATAAATGGATATTAATGATATAAAAAGCACACACACCTCAGAAACTATGAGAAACTCTCCGTAAGTGTATGAATCATTACAAGTAATGTGTAAGTAAAATAGAGTTCGTCCTCAGAGACTTAAGTAGTTATTTCAACTCGTGCTCAATATTAGAATATATGGTTTTGATTGTTTTTATTAAAAAGATAAGCACGTAAGATATTTTGTTATCTAATTAAATATAAATAAAATAAATAATAAATAATTATGCAAATCATATAAGGAGATGCAATTATGAACCTATCATATTGAATTAATAAATCCTAAGAATAATGGTGAATACGTAATTTCACATTAGTCGGGATTCAATTATCTTCGTAACCCCTCCCCCGTGAATAAGACACTATCATCCACTACTAGCGACCGCTCCTAGGCGACCCTAAAATAATCTTGGACGAATTAAATCTAACCCTATTGACTACTTGGTTTTACTAAGGCCTCCCAGCTCAATAACACATACCAAACGCCTATATGTTATATCTGCAATTAAACACCCCCTCCCCCCCCCCCCCCCCCCCCCCCCTTGGGTGATAGCTTAATTACTCGAGCTACCCACTATTTAGCTACGATATGGATAGTCTTATTACAAACATATAGTCAATGGAAAATAATTAATAACTCATTCAATTAAATACTAAAATCTCCAATTCAAATTAATACAGAAAATAATAATCAATTGTTCATATAATTACAAAGTGCATAAGAAAACTAGGAATAAATAGCTTTGAATTAAATCATGTACGACATAAATCTAATACTAATTAACCCACGGAATGGAGATGGAAAAGTGTAAAATTGATACAGTGAAGTTCCAACTCTTGATTCTTCCTACTCTAGATCCTCTTGATTGCTTCTATGATAATTTTATATATATATATATATATATATATATATATATATATATATATATATATATATATATATATATATATATATATATAGGTGTTAGTTCGAAATCTTGGAGTAGGACCAAGTAATTGAGTCCAAATCCTACTCCAATTCGTTTTCCTAAATTGTAGGACAGGATAAACACTAGAGATTGATTAGACCATATCTCTCTCCTTACTTATCAAAATTTGATGATCCACCCATCGAAACGACCGAGATTCCAATATTTATCTAAATCTCAAAGGCCTCCTCCAAATTCTTCATGTATTTTATACAGTCTTCAAAGCACTTGATGACTTCACAACTGGACAGATTTTTATGGCAGCTTCTCCTTTCCTAATTCAACTTTATGTCATTTTAACTATTGATTTAACCTTGTATTTTCTTTCCTTAATTATATAATATTGATTTGGCATCTAATTATATTCCTTATACGTAAGAGGTTCATATTTAACATATATATTATACCAAAAATACTCTAAAAGTAATAAATCTCCAAATCAAGGTAAGAAACAGGAATACATCAAATAATAGGGAAATTCCCTCAACTAATAACATAATACACCTAAAATGATGACTCGTGAACAGATTAATTTATCACAAATAAGGAGACATCAATACCCCAACCTCAAAGTTGTATTTTCCCGATACAATAAGATATAAGAACATAGGGGAGTCTATAATATCAGCTAAGTCAAATAAGGATTTGGAGAGGAAGAATGTAAAGAATAATCTAAACCAATTACTTAAAAAGTTTCATGTAATAATATTTACAAACTAATAAATATGTATACGCTTATCATACAAACAATCAACACGGATTAATTTCAAGATTAGATTAGCTTTGCAATGCACGAAGGAGAGGTTCCATTCTTAGTTCAATATGAAGGTTATACAGTGTTCATCGATCCAAAAAAAGTCTCCAATGATCCATCTAACTACTCTCTATTGGTTCAGTCGTTCCTAGATCATATAGATAAGAATCATAAGGTCTTTAAGGTTGTAATGTTAGGCTTAGGGATGGTATCATCGTATATTTGGATAATGTAGAGTGAGCTTTTGGCTCTCTCCTCACTATTCATCAATGAATCACCCTAGAGTTTGAGTTACTCTCATAAATGTTCTCACTCAACCCAATTATTTGATGCACTAATTAGCATCCCCAATAACCCAATATAATGTATCAAGATGATCACATAAAAATTCCACTTTGCCAGTCCAATTCATATAATCTTATTCATATTTTCTTTGCAAGTTAGCTATGACTTTTCTTTTTTATGTGAGATGTCATGCTACTTCTTCTCACATATTCTTTTTCTTTTCAATAATTTTTTCTTTTACCCCGGTAAATGGTTAAAATATAAACTAGTGGATCATCACCAGGATCACAAATACATAAGCTCAAAAATACCCAACCCAATAATTTTTCCCATAATGTGATCCCACCACCCCAAACTAAAACTTTAAAATGATTGTCTAAGCATCGCGATTTGAGTGCGGGTCATATGGAAAAGTCCTATAATCTAAGGGCTATGGCTTATAATGTGGTTAATAAAAAGGCTTTAGAAAGGTCAGAAGGGACGGAGAAGGATATAATATAATAAATTTGGACAACAAGCTATAAAAGGCAACAAGGGGATTATCAAAGAACCGCCTTAATCACTATCTAAACTATACAATTTGTTACTTTATCACCTCTAGAACGTTCATCAAACGGTTTTATCAACTAGCTCGGATCTCATGACCTACACACCCATCAAGGCGCCCTAAGATAAAAAATTGGTTTGACTACATTGCTTACTAACCCTTTCTTTACTTTTAAGGTGTGTTTTCATGTTCACATTTCAAAGCATACAATACAACTAGTTCATAAACATATTACTTCTATATCATTAACTCACTAAAGTTTATGGTTCTAGGCCATTAAACACATTCTACATCTAATTCCATCTCTTAAATTTTTCAAATTTCTCCTAGAAAACCCGTGAATGTGAATCACATAAAATGGAGATGAGGGACAACGAATCCTCACACCCCCAACTCAAAAATGAGTTGTGTCCCCACCTACAAAAATAAAAACTAACACATATGTTCAAACAAAGAAATGTTAGGGAAGAGAGAAAACATATTCTTCGAGGATGTGGCCTCGCTTGATAAATACCCAAGATAGGGTGCAGTGTTTCTCTTCTTGTATCACCACATTCGCATTCACTTACCTTTTAGTGTGCTCTATCCCAATCAATCAACCAACTATAGAAATATTTTGTGTTTACCTTATTCTATCTTTTTTCTCGAATTCGTGTTGCAATAGCTACTAGGGCCCCTTAGAAGCTTCCCTTGTTTTCTTCTTGTTCTCACCCAATTTCTTCCTTTGATTCTTCATCATCTTCCTCACATTAACTAATGTCTCCGTTTTTCGCATCATCTTCCTTGACCTCCAAATAAATTTTTTACCACTTTTGAAAATACCCCTTAACGTGGGTAAATAAGGTATTATTTGGAGTAGGAAAGGTGTAAGGATGATTTTTCTCTATGTGTTTGTGATGTAATCTTGCTCGGATGAGAAGTATTTAAGAAATTTTAGGAAAAGGTTTGAAAATTTTGGTTTTGATCCTTTTATCCTAGCTGTTTTGGAATGATTTAGATGGGTAAATTTTGTTTATATGAGTGTACAAATGGATTTGGATAAGAAATTGCAGTGATTTGGTGTTGTTTTGATGGTAGGTTAAAGGTTTAGTACAAAAGGTGGTTGGGTGCTTGGAGAAGAAGAAGGCTTAAGGTTTATGAGTTGGTATGATTCTAACCTTTTCTGCTTGGTTTGATTGCTTCCTGCACCGGCATATGCCTGTCAAAGGATAGGTATGCCTTTCCTAGCTTTGCAAAATTTATGACTTCGGACCGTGGCCTTAACTGTCACGCCCCTTGCATACGCACTCGTATGCTGGTAAAAATCTTTTACCATTCTGACTTGCAACTGTCACGACCCTTAGTCGCGAGTGACGATGCGGTATGGGACCGGCTAGCCGCTTGTAGGACTGGTATGCCATTTTAAATCTTTAAATTTTGTGACCTCGAACCGTGGCGCGTGTCATCGTGACCCTTCGCGAATTGCTGAATTTTCTAGATTTTTCTTGACATGCCTCTGTTCTAGGCTAATATCAGCTTGACTCATACATTATTAGGAAACATGTCCTGAACGAAAGTTGGAGACAATTTCCCAATATATTTGTGGACTCCTAGATCACTGAATTTCGAGTTCATATGCAAAAGTTATGGCCATTTGAAAATAGCTATTCCAATGTTTGTGAGTGTTGTTGATGTTGTGCACCGGCATGCCGCCCGTGTGAGCGGTTAGCTACCCCGGTCCTCGGAAAAAACCTTATTTTATCATATATTCTTGGTTTTCAAAAGGGTACACTACCCATAGGTCCTATATAGTGTTAGGAACAGCTGGGGGCACAAAATTCTTCATTAAACTCACACCAAACTCATCTTGTGCATTACCTACACATCAAAAATAATTTCTACCTTCCTCATTCAAGAAATATTTATTAAAACACATAAAAATTACTAATAAGTACTAAAGATTTAAATTACTAAATCAATTAAAACATGGGTTGTCTCCTAAGAAGCAATTTTGTTTATTACGTCATTAAGTTCGACGTGTTACCTACCTTGGAAATTGATATGGTAACCTGGAAACCTTCCCACCTAAAATTTGATCCAACGATCTCTGAGAGGGGGTATGTAGCATCTTCGTTTCGCCATCTTGTTTTCACGGCGAAACAACTTCTTCACCAGGTGATATATGAGGATTGTTCTTGCCAGGTTAATTACTCGTTGATCTTTAGAAATTTTAGCTCCAATCCTTTTCTTCGCAAGAAAACATTCCTCTATACATGATTTTATCTCAGATAATGAAACATCTCCACTCAAATATTTATTATCGCTACAATCCACGAACTCTTTCCACTATATGCTTTGGTGGACTTGTGGTGGTGCAAGATGAGCATACAAAGTATCCATGATGATCTTATGACTTAGTAGACTTAGGGGACACCCCCAATCTAGCCCCATGTTAAGGATGGTCAATTCATGTTCATCTCGTATTCTCTTCAGTCTAGTTTCTTGAATTTTCATTAAATTTTCTACCGCCATAGTATACTCCATAATCAAACTTTCCCAATGTACCTCTTGCACCTCTTCGCTTACCTTCTAGTCTTGATGTGCTGCATTTTCTTCATTGTTCTTGCCCATGAATGCTGCAAGAGTTCTTCTCAATCGAAAATAGTGATCTGAGGAGGTTGTTGAGCATTCCCATTCGGTTGATTGTCCATCTTTGCTCTTCCGGAGGTTGATAAAATGTTTGGTAGAAGTTACTACCCCATTGTTGATATCCCTAAGAGTTTTACCCATAGTTGAATGGACCAGGATTTGAATAGTATCCTCCAGACATATTTAAAGAGATTGTTGGACTTGCTTCATTACCCTAAATGTATCACCTGTGAAAGAGAGACAAACAAAAACCGAGCGTAAAACTCAAAATAAATAAAACTACCAAACTAACTTAAACACAAACTAAAATAATGTTAAAATACCTGGCAGTGGACATAGAATATAGGCGTCTAGAGTGAGCTAGTGATTCTGACGGGCTTGCCTAGATAGATAGTCAATAGGATTAAAATTATTACATCGAGACATTTCCTATGGTGTCTTACCCAAGTCCCCTAGTTGTGTTAAGGTTTCTATCTAAGCTACCCTGACGGGAGTTAAGGAGATATTAGAATCCCGACTAATGAGAGTTTACCACTCACCCTTATTTATAAAAATGTTAAATTAGAGGCATATGAGACTACTAGCAAGACTCAAGCAACTCTCATCCCTTTCTTTCATATTTGATTAGTTATTTCTTTCATTTTAATTTAATTTATAATCTTATTTTGTTTAACTGCATTAGTCTTTAATTTTTATAAAACCAAACAAATATTACATTCATATTATTTCCGTTTATTAAGAAACTCTACATTATTTTACTTCCAGAACACATTTATCTCAACTTTGATAGACCATGTGGAGACGATAATCCATTATACTTATCTTTATCACTTGTCAATGACCCGTACACTTGCGGAAATTGGCTTCCAGAGTGTTGGTGTATTTCATCACATTATAGGATGCAACAGTATCTATTTAACATTGACTTCAAACATTCATAAATGGTTAACTTGGTTCGGTAAAAAACATAAAGGGTGTTGTGGTAATGAAGGTTCGTATCACCGTTTAAAAATTTAAAGGGGGAAAACGTAAGAGTAGTATTGGTTTATCATATTACAAGGAAAAGAAGATGTCTTGATAAGAATGAGATGTTAGGGCTTGAGATTTGGGTTTTTCTACAAAACCCCATAAATGAGTCTTGATCGGAGTTTGGAAAATATATTTTAAGCAGTTGAAGAGTGTCATCCCTCCAATTTCTACATGATTTTGATATTAGAGGAACTTGTGCTCCGAACAAATCTAGAAATTTTAATATTTTCTTAAATTAGGAATGTCAAGGTAAAAATCTCTCTGTTGTTTTATATAAAAAAGATGGTTGACTTGATTTCTTCTCTGGTGATTAGTGTAACAAGTTACATGTGTAACTTTTTGAGTCTTATTAATTTTTATCATGGTCTCTCCTCTCGTTGTTTTAGAATGGTGTTAGTCAAAATCCTATTCTTCTAAGTTTGAGTAAAGAACATTTACAAAACAGGGCTTGGCTTTGGATCTTTGATTTCTATGTATTTGTTGGTAAAGGATTTGGGTGCTCTTCCTCTAGTTGCTTGTTGCTATAACATTACTTCATCACAAATTTTTGGTAGCAATGATATTATGTTATTGCTAGTGATTCCTCTATAGGGGTGACACATGTCTGTCGTAGTAAAAGAAATTAAGGTATATCATTAAGGACAACAATATGTCGTCTTTTATATTATATATTACTAGTGACGAACTTATGTCGTTGCAATTAATGATATTAACGACGATATTTTATATTTAAAAAACAATTCAAAAATTAACTTTTCTTTAGCGAGGACACATATTGTTACTAAAGTAACTTTCTTATCATCGACGACAACATGTCGTCTCTATTGATAACTTTAGCGACAAAAAGTTGATTATTAACGACGACTTTTTGTCGTCGCTCATGATCTACACGTTTAAATTTAAGACAAAAACTTGGTACATTTGAACTTTTATTACACCCATTAAAATTTACCACCCCCAAACATAAAACTCTAGTATGATATCCATCCTCCACATCACCAATCTATGCTACTAAAGATCCACTATACCATTACCAGAGAACACAACCTCTTCTTCCATGTGTGTGGCCCATTTAAAATCAAAATACCCGCTAAATTTTCTAAAATATTGTATTATATCAAATTTAATCTTTTTAAATAAATTTCTTTTAAATAGTTGTATGCTTTTGTTTTAGTTATATATATATATATATATATATATATATATATATATTGTGTATTGAGTGGGTTATATATAATCTAATATTCTATATTTATTTTTGGAATAATATTACAAGAATTATTTCACATATCATTATTTTAATGTTCGCATTTATACATTTTTTGTTTTATTTAAATTAGTCCCTTCTCGTCAAGGGTTGGATTAAATTTATGAATACCGCGAATTGAGAATATATGACCGGGATTATGGATTTTGTTAGGTTTATGGAATTCATGTAGATAGTAGGGCTGCTCACAAATGACCCAAACCCGCGGTACCTGAAAACCCGACCCAAAAAAGGCCCGAAAAAACCCTACCCGTTCCCCACCCGAGCCCATTGGGTTAAGTTATTAAAAAGTTTGGGTATTGGGTCGGTTGATGGGTTTGGCTTTGCCAAACCCGCGGGTAACCGAACCCGACCCGTACCCTACATATTTTGTTTATATTATGTTTCATATTCATTTCAGCGTATTACATACGCTTCATATTTTGTTTATGGGTTTGGTTTTGGCCTTTCATTACACGAAAAGCCACACTCTCTCTTACTCTCTGGTTTCTCTATGGGTCATATCGAAAACCCTACCCGCCGTAGCCCTGCTTCTCTCCTTCCCCGTCTAATAACGCCGGCGTTTTGAGCGATAATATACACCGCCTTAAGTATGGCACGGTGGTGGGTTACTACTTACTATGGGTTATAATCTCTCCTTCTCTGATAAAGCTCATCCTTTTGGGTTCTGGATTTAATTATCTAACCATGGTTAGAGCCTAGAGGTGTAGATCGGTGGTGGTTAGAGGTGTAGATCGAGGGTTGGGTTCGAGATGTTTTGGATCTTCGAAACCCTAAGGTTCGTATTTTGATTTTCTGTAATTCCGATTGTGTTATAAGTTATTGCACGTGTAAGTCTTTTGATTTAGAAACAAATAATTCTTTTATTGAAGGATTTTAATTCGATAATAGATATTGGCTAATAGATGGTTTATTTTGTGTTTTCATGGTCTCGCTAATGTTCAATACTTCAATTGGTGTTGGTGTTTGTCGTGTACTTGCTTTGTTAATCAAATTAAAGGTAATTTCTTGGTTACATGTTAATGTTGTGTACTTAGTTTTCATTTGAGTTATGAATATTGAATATTGGCTAATAGATTGTTCCCTTGATTTACTTGCATGATTCGCAATTGTTGTTAACATTAATGGACCTTTTCTGGATTTGATTGTTCAAAGCTTGATTTGTTTCTCCATTTACAATTTACAGGTATTAATTTACATTTCTGTAACTTCCAAAATAAGGTTACATGGATGACTTTGTCACCATTCTAAATAACAGTCAATAAGTTATTGTTACTAAGAATGGTGGCAAGGTTGTCCATGTAACCTTATTGTAAAATTAAGTTATTTACAATAATTGGTTGAAAACATCTCTTCCTATTAATCTTGGATACTGAGTTAGGTAACAACTTTATGAATACTTGGTTTGTGACTTTTGTTGACTAGTTAATTTTACATACTAATTGATCTTTTGTTGTTTTGTGACATTTGGCAGGTTATTTTGGCTTAGACGAGTTAAGTGAGTCCTCGCAAGACTCATCTTTGACAAGTTAGAAACCAATAACCTAAGTCCTAAGGTATAAAGCTGAATTCTTATAACTTACAAGTTAACATTGTTAATCATCACACTTTTGTATGCATCTCCCAATTAATTTGACCTAACTACAATGATTAAGTTAAGGTTAATGAATGAGTAAATATGAGTTGAATAATTGGTTGGGTTGGCAACAAGTGACTTGATTGTTGTTTCTTGTAAGTTATTTGATAAGTCCCTTGTCCCTAAACATGTCCCTAAAGTTTTAATACCAATGAAGATTACAAAATCTGAGGCAATAATTGTAGCCAATGATGAAACTCCTTTTGAGGCTCAAAGTCTCAAACAATCTGACTTCATTCTACTATCCAGTTTTTGGAAATTTGCAGGTTATTTTAAACTTGGAAGGTGGTTTTTGGAGTGTTTTTGGACAGAATCTGGATTCACAACAACATTTGCACCCAATGTTGTACAAATTGTTGATTTTGCACAAGTTATGGTTACAAAATGTCAATCTGTGATGATTTTTTATTTACTTATTTGGTTTATAATTCTGTAATTCATTTCAAGGAGATGTAATTTTGTAATTCAGTTCAATGTGATGTAATTCAATTCAATCAATGAGATGTAAATCATGTAATAGCTGAATTATGTATGGGAAACTACAAAAAAACCTACTATTTTGGTTAACTTACTATATTTAGAAAGTTTAATATTTTAGGAACCTTTCCATTTATGGAAAGTTTTAAGTTATTGAATTTTTTTAAACAATATCAGATGTTTTATTTAAGTCCCTCTAATACCCGAAACCGACCCTAACCCAACCCAACCCGAGGGTTTTAATTTTAAAAAATGGATATTGGGTTTAATATATTAAAAACCGAAAATTAAGTTTGGGTATTGGGTTTACCCCTACGGGTCGGTTAACCGACCCGTGTGCTGCCCTAGTAGATAGTATGGATTACATTTTTTGTCTATGTGATCCACGTTCCCATCTTACCCGGTCCTCAAGAGACTAGTTTGAATTCAAAGAAAAGGCGGGTAGACTTTTTATTTTATGTGTATTCCCTACCTACTTTTTATCACTATTTTTGTATATTTCTGATTTAATTCTAAACTAGAGCGAGTTCTTTGTACAAATTCTATTTCCTCAATAGGGTTCACTCTCATTATTGTTAATGACTTCGGGCTAAAAAAAATAGGCGCAATGTCTTGTCGTAATCTGGACAGGATCCCTTTTTTTATTTATGCCTGATCATTCCCAGAGAATGAGGTAGAATTAATCACGAACGGAAGGTATTAATTTAAATATGTGTGTGTCTCAAAAATCTAATTAACAAAGAATCAAATCCTTCTCTTAGAACCACACTTGAGAGTTTCCTACCTCATATGACTCAGTAATCAACTCTTTAGGTCTTTAATCTATCATATCTAACATTCGAGATTTCTCAGGGATCTATTTTAGGGGGTTAACTTAACCAAAAAATTAGGTTAATTAAAAGGAGACATTTTCTCAATTTTTTTTACATTGATGAAGCTAAGTTACAACTTCTGGGACAATGATGAAGCACATGTTACATTACACCACCTTAATATATTTATTCGAAATAATTTTAATTTTAGTAGCATTATTTATTCATTTTGTAAATCAAAATAAGTAGAATCGAGCAAAAGCTAACAAGGCAAACAGGGCAAAACAAGGTCGCTCGAGTGGAGGAGGATCTAGGTTTTACTATGAGATCCAGAAGCTATTGCTAGAGGTGATTTTTTTCCACTTTATTAAATTAATATTAAATCATGTGTGAATGTTTGAAACAGGAGCCGATACCATATGTTGACCCGAGCAAAATTAAGGAAGGAGATGACAGTTTACCACTGCCCCAGATTGTCAATTTCTTCCAGAAAGTCGGTTTCGACGAGGAAGCAGATAAATGGACGGTCGATCTCTTTCACCAGTCAAACGTAAGTATTCTAAATCTCGTTTGATTTTCGAATACAATTGATATACATTATTAAATAATTTTTTTTATTGTTTAACAGGAAGCATTGCGACAATGGTTGCGGTGGTTATCCACACAGGCGGCGGCTTCACAGAGTGGCCAGGGGCATCCTCATCTTCCACCCCACGATATCACGGCTTGGACAGATCAAATCGGTGGTGAGTGGCGCTGAGAAAGGTATGTGGAAGGGAACAAAAAAGTGGTTACCTGGTGTTGGCCTTGCAAAAAGGGCGACGACGAAAGGAGCTCCTCAAACAAGCCAGGCACACATTGTCGATTATGTGTGCATGGTTCGGCAGGGATTTCAACAATTTGTTTTTTTTCAGACAGTCAATCATCGCCATCTACCGCCATCACGCAACAACCACCGAGCGGGCAAGACAAAATGAACGTTGTTATGGACTGGTTTAACGCGCAGTAGGCTAGTTGAGGACTCTCGATCTTCGATCCCTTCGCTCAGCAGGAAGTTCCTCCTCCTTTAGGATCAGTCCCTAATCTTTCTCTAACAGGTTCGACTCTGAAGTTGAATCCTCCCAACCTCGAGTATAAGAAGATGATTATTTAGACGATTTCTTTGATTATTATTAATTTTTTGAGACTTTGAATTTGGTTTGTAATAAGACTTTGAATTTTAGTCTTTTTATTTGAACTTATGTATTTCTATTCATATCATTAATTTATAGACTTTTTTATTGTTACGTGGGTAATCAGGTCTAACACACGACTAATCTCACGGAAGTTAGGCACGCCTCCACACACCTAACTACAGGCAAGTCAGATCTAGGTTACCCATGTTCTGGGAGGAGATTTGAACCGTGTACCTTGTAGTTGACAAGATGGTCCTGACCAGTTGAGTCAACCCCAACTAGTAATTTATTTTATCGCTATTCGTATCATTTTTTATATTTGTGTTTTTAGTAATTTAAATTTTTTCCTATTTAATTACTAAAAAACCAAAATAATCATATTCCGTATTTTATGTTGGAAAAACAATTTTAACAAAAGAAAAAAAAGAAATAGCGACGACATTTTCATCGATAATGGCCTCCGTCTTTCTTGACAACAAATATCGTTTGTAATGACTGGGTCTTTAATGACAACAACAGTAGTCGGTAAAAACTTCAACCATTACCAATGGCATTTGTGTTAGTAATGCTTAAATCTCTAGCGACAACGTTTATCGTCAGTATTAAATTGGTCTTTAGCAACGACATTTGTCGTCGCTAGTGACCAAAATAGTCGTTGCTAAAATATGGGATCCATTAGCGATATTTTTTTGTATGTCACGGTCATTGACTATCTTTAGCAACTAAACTCTAGAGGCAACTCATTACCAACGACATGTCGTTATTAAAGACAGGCGTGGGTTAATAATGATGAATTGTCCTATCATTAACGACGACTTGTGTCGCCTCTAATGATTGAAACATAGCAGTTTACGTATATCATTATATAGTTGTTTTTTTCGAGCTTAAATGGTCATTCTTGAAAAAATCGGAGACTTTGGTATGACAAAATTATTGTAGACAGGTGGAATAAGATTTCAATAGGAAGGAGTTTTATTAGGTTCAGAAGGCAAATCTCTCTTTTTAGTCTTAGGTTAGGGTGTTTAACCCAGTTTGCCTCAGTTTAGCCTCTCGAGAATGCTTGATGGAAATTTTAGGTTTTTTTTTGGGTTTTCCAGCATCGGATTGGGGCATCCTTGCTCACATTCTGGCCTCCTCTTTCTCTTGCCCAGAAGATAACCCCTACAACAGTTATCATACTTACCTTAGCCCCTTTTAGTCCCACATTCCGATGGTTACATAAGAAGGTTAGGCAATTTCAGAAGGTTCTTCCGGTACAATCAGCTTATAGATGGGCCTCACAAGAATCCTTTATGTTTTAGAAATGTTTTTTCTAAAAAATACCCATATTGCATGTAGAAGCTGTTGGGTTAAATGGATGAGTGCCCCATATTCTAAGTAAAAGGAAGCAATTATCACAGAGGCGGTTATACAAAGTTGGCAAGTCCCATTTTTTTGTTTACAAAGGCGGCCCGAAGGCCATATAAAAAGCACAAATAAACGTCTAAAAAGACCCTAAACATATGAGATAGTATAAATTTTTCTTGGGATCTTCCCGCTGTACATGTCACGTGCGAGCACTCCCTAAATACCATCTGGAATATATATGTAGGTAGATTAGGTATTCACCTATCTTAAACCCAAGTGTGCAAGTCAATCTGCGCAATATTATCTTCTCTATAAAGACCCTCAATAGAGAAAGAGGCGTTATTCCTCTTGATATATCTAATTTCTTCTATAGAGTGCATCGCCGCACCTCTATCTCTCGCAACAGTTTGCAACGCGCGGATAACCTCCACCGAGTCCACTTTCACTTCAAGTTCCTTCACTTCCATAGCCAAAGCCACGGTCAAACCCTCGTGGACCGCTACGAATTTCGCAACCACCGCTAATGAACAATCAAAACCCATCGAAAATGATGATATTATGCAAGTAATGATGACAGACTAAGGGCCAGTTTGTGGAATGATATTATAAAATGGAGTAATGCATACAAGAGTGATTTGTTTGGATGCATTGGGAATTTTAATGAAATTCTCAAGATTGATGACATGCTAAATTGTGATGAGATTACGGAATCTGCCAAGCAGTTTATTGAGTGTATTGATGAAGCCTAGCTATATGAGAACCAAACAAGTGGGAATTTTACACATGAAGTAACAAGAGTTTTGTTCAACTAAGAGCGAGTAGGATTAATAGAATTTTTATTAATGCTACCTGGTTTGATAAGAATTACTCTAATCTTTAGTGTCTTGCTCCATCAACATCTGACCATTGTGCACTCAATGTCACCATTGGTAAGCAAGTTAGAAGAGGTCCTAGCTTATCTAAGTATTTCAAAATCTGGTCCAAGCATGATAAATTTCAAGATATTGTTAGTGAAGCCTGAAAAACTAAAGTTCAAGGCACAGAGATGTATAAACTATATGTCAAACAGAAGGAAGTTAAAAAATCCTTAAAAGTTTTCAACCTCAAATACTTCAAGAGGGATTCTAACCAGATTCAAGACATGAGGAAAAGGGTGGAAGTGCGACAGAGCATGATTATGAATAGTGATTTTAGAGAAGTTATTTTAGCTAAGGAGAAAATTATTCTCAAGAATCTTGGAACTGCTATCACTCATGAGCATGAAATTTTGAGATAAAAAATTAGAGTCACATGGGCATCTGAGAGTGATTGCATCACTTCATATTACTACAGTATCATGAAAGGAGACATGTAAGAAATAAAGTTACAACCTTAGTTAATGATAAAGGAAAGAGTTTATTGATTTCTATTTAAAACTTATTGGAACTGAAGAGACTTGTTCAATTAAGGTGCTTTGAGAACTGCTAGGGGTCACTCTATCACAAGATAACATTGATATGCTTAACCAGCATGTAACAAATGAAGAAATTAAACAAGCTTTATTCTTTTTTAATGAGAGTAAATGCTCGGGACCAGATGGTTTTACATCCAATTTTTACAAGGCTTTATGGCATATTGTGGGTGAGTTTTTCTGCAAGGCTATTCATGAAGTTCTAAACAATTATCAAATGCCTCAAGGTGTCAATGCTACCAAAATTACATTGATACCCAAGGTGAGTACTCCATCCAATGTTAGGCAATTTCACCCTATTTTGTGTGTCAATACTACATATAAGACAATTTCTAGAATTATTGCTAATAGAGAAAAAATAGTGCTTCATTCTATTATAGCAAGTAATCAAGTCTCCTTTGTTGGGAATAGACACATTTGTGATAATATAATGGTTGCGCAAGAAATCATTCACAGTTATGACAAGGAAAATATTACACCTAGACTTACTATTAATGTGCATCTCCAGAAAGCCTATGACAACATAAACTGGAAGTTCCTATATAACACATTGGAGGCTTTCAAGTTCCCTAGCAAGATGATAAGTTGGATTAAGTTGTGTGTTAGTACTCTTACATACTCTATAGGGGTAAATATGGAGATTGTGCATTACTTTAAAGGTAAAATAAGTTTGAGGCAAGGGGACCCACGGGCCCCTTACCTCTTTGTTATATGTATGCAGATATTTACCACTCTATTTCAGAATATTGGAGCTAATAGTGATTTTTCTCATCATCCTAAATGTGTAAAATTGCTCTCAACCATATCATCTTTGTTGTTGATATTTTCAGAAGCTAATACAAATTCTGCTAGGATCATCAAGGATGGATTGGATATATTTGCAAGGCTGTCTAGACTAAAGAGTAATAATAACAAAAGTCAACTATAATTTGGGGGTAGTGCGACTCAATTAAATCTTGATATATGTGCTATTTTAAATATCAGTCTAGGGTCTCTGCCTGTGAGGTATCTTGGAGTTCCCCTAAGGTCCAGGAAACTTACCATTGAAGACTCTAATAAACTGGTGGACAAGGTTAGTGATGCTATCAATCAATGGAGTAATGAAATTTTAACATATGGAGGAAGACTTGAGTTAATAAGGGTTGTCTTAGTTAGTAAAATACTCTATTGGTGTAGAGTGTTTATGTTACCTAAATATGTGACCAGTTGCTTACTAGTTTCTTATGGAAAGGAAGTTTGGAAGGTGCTAGAGGGGCTAAAGTGTCATGGATTAATGTGTGTAAACCTAAAACTGGGGGAGGTCTTAATATACCAAGGTTAGAAGAGTTGAATAAAACTTGCCTCCTTGGCATTTTTTGGAGCATCTACAAAAAAGATCAAAAAAACTGCTCAGTGTGTGGGATCACACAAATATCATTCAAGGAAGATGCATTTGGGGTATATGATAGTTAAAAATGATATCACGTGGACTTGGAAACAAGTCTTAAAATCTATAGAAACTGCCTATCAATTGATAACTTATAAGATAGGTGACGGAGCTGATACAATTCTGGTTTGGGATAATTGGATTGGTGAGAAGAATGTTAAGGCCATCTTGAACAAAGATGTGCAAGTCAGTGGTATCTCGAGCAACAAAACAGTTCAAGGTTGAGATGGCACTTTTCGAGTACACTTCATGGTTCAACTCAGTTATGGAAAGGATAGAGTGTATTGGAGTGCTAGCATTAAGAACAAATTTTCCTTCAAAAAGACACTTGAACAAATCAGAGATAACTGTCAAATATTAGAATGGACCAGAGTTGTGTGGTATAAGAAAAATGTCCCTAAGTGTAGCTTTTGTGATTGGCTTTCTTATCTTAATAGCTTGCCAACTAAGAAGAGGATGAGTGAATGGGGCAGTCAAATCAATACACTTTGTGAATTGTGTCATAATGCAGTGGAAGATCGTGACCATCTCTTCATTTTGTGTTCTTTCCCAAGAAGAATTATCATGAAATGCTTCTATAGTTGTGTAGTACATATGCCTGATATACAGGAATGCGAGAAATAGATTGAGTTCATCCTGGTTAAAGCTAAGGATAATTTTCTTGAAGTTGTGATTTATGGGTGGTTTACTGCATATATTTACATCACTTGGAATAACAGGATTGCATTTATACATGATGGTAAGAAATGAAATGAAGATCAAGAAAGGCACAATATCCAGTTCTTCGTCAATGCTAAACTGGATAATTGCAAAAAATTCAAAGAGAAGAATAATCGAGGAGCTGTTGCACAAAAGTGGCAGTTGTGCAATATCTTCAAGGATTGATACAATTTTACTCTGGTTGTAATGTCTATAATGAGTTTTTGGTTGTAAAAGAATAACTGTAATGAGTGTGCTATCTTACTAGCTTAAGGTGTAAAAACGATGATTGATCTTAATATAGTTTTTTATTATAAAAAAACCATCAAAAACCCCTTGATCCACTTACCCTCGTGATCCCTGAATAGGGCTGCAAACGAGCCGAGCCGAGCCGAATACTAGATGTACAGGCTTGGTTTGTTTATTTCTCGAGCCGAACCGAGCCGAGCTCAAATTTAAACGAGCCGGACCGAGCCGAGCTCAAATTTAAACGAGCCGAGCCCGAGCTTCCAATCATCCAAATCAGATATGTTAGAACTTGTTTGTTTAACTTATTGAACAATCTTTTTTAAAGTCGAGCACGAGTTGCTTATGAACAATTTGTTTTTTATGGTTGAAATGGGACTTTCATGAGTGTGTGGTATGAAAATATGAAACATAACACTAACGAAAAATAAATATCTAAAGAAATTAAAAATATCCAATTAGATATTGAAGGTTTAATAATATATTTATAAGTAGAAAATTTATTTTTATTTATAATTCATAATTTTAAACGAGCTCACGAGCCGAGCTCGAGCAGGCTCGTTTACGTATCGAGCTTAAAATGGAGCTTGAGCTTGAGCTTGTTCACATTCGAGCCGATCTCGAACAAGCTTTTCTCCAAGCCGAGCTCGAGCTGCTCGCGAGCGGCTTGGTTCATTTGCAGCCCTATCCCTGAATAACCCTCCTGCACTCCCTTTCCCACCACCTTTGCCTTGACTCTTGGTAAAACTTGCATCCGTGTTTAGCTTAATGTCCTAATTTGGTTTACTCTAACCAACAATTCAACATAGTCCTTTCTTTTACCTACTTTTCACGAATGATCTCTCCACGCTCTAATATAATTCACCGCCACCCATTTAGCTTTTTTAATTAACGCCCCACCATACAAGAATCTTCATGCATTACACACTACCTCATTCATCGCTCTCCATATAACTCCAAAAAACAGATACCAAGTGATGTCATCAAAAATACTTGTACAGGAAAGATTTTTGTTCCACCATTCCTTAACCTGCAACGAGTTGGCCTCCTGGAGATGACAGCTACGGGCCTGCTGCCCCGCTGCTAGTACACCACCTCGCTGATTTGCACTGCCGGAGAGACCCTCCCCCACTCCACAACTGTTGTTTGCGAATTGAAACTCAGCCGCTACTGCAGCTTCAATACCAACCTGCTGTGCACCAGATACATTCCCCAAGTTTTGGAAATTGCTGTTACTAGTCCCTGCATCTATATCAGATTCTCGCCCAGCCTCAGTTTATAATGAAGAGAGTAAATAACACTTTTGCCCCCTGCGTTTGTACCCGATTGACAGGTTGCCCCCTAACCTTTAAAATGAGACTCTTTGCCCCCTACATTTTAATTTTTTGACCCGTTACCCCCTGACTGTGTGTTTCGTCCATTTTCGCCGTTAAAAGTGACGTGGCATTACCATGTCACATTTTTTTTAATCCAGGTGTTAATTAATCAATTAATTAACTTAATCCCACTTTTTTCCAAGGGCAAAATGGGTACTTCAATTCAAGCCTACCCTATATATACCACAAAAACAAAACAAAATTAATTAATCAAAAAACCCAAAATCAGAAGAAGAAGACGAAGGAGCGCGGGTTCTTGCGAAGAACACGAAGAACACCACCAAACCCAGAAAAGCAAAGTCCTTGTGATTTGAAGATAATCAATGGCGCCTTTAAGTCAATGGAGTAAGTGTGTTTGATTATTACCCCTAAATCGTTGCTCTTGGGTTATGATTATTTAACCCGAAAATGTATGGTTTTGTATTAAATTCATTACATATATATTTATCACGCGTAATGGTAGCAGATTTTACGGGATTTGGTTACCATAGTCATAGTGTGATAATACCTTTTCAAATTGGTAACTAATCTAGTTAAATTTGATTGTGTAACAGAGAAATTTACACTGAAGATTCACTTCGGTGGGTTATTTAATGAAGACAAGAGTTGTTACCATGAAGTAAGCATTGAATACGTAGATGGGTGTCACTATGACAAGTTTAGTATACCTATTCTTAAAAAAATTATGTCAAAACTGGGTATAAAAGGTAACTCGGAGTTTTACTATCTCAAATTGGGGGAAAAACTACCTGATGGTATAGTTTGTTTGGATAGTGAGGATAAAGGTTTGGAAATGTGTAGCATTGGTGAGGATAACGTAACTGTTGACTTGTTTGTTGTTAGTAGTCCCGTAGGAGATGATGACAAAGAGATTCAAACTCCTATATTCATGCCTTTGTTATTGACGTGGAACACGGATGAAGAAATAGTTCAGAAACGAGAAGATGAGTGTTCGAAGGAAGAGAACCGTGTTGATCAAAACACAGAGGTTGGTGATGATGAAAAAATAAACGAGACCATTGATGATCAGAACACAGTGGTTGTTAATGAACAGGATGTTGATCAAAACACAAAGGTAGGTGATGATGAACAAAGAAATGAGACCCTTGATGATCAGAACACAGTGGTTGTTAATGAACAAGAAAAAACTACAGTTGAAGAAGAAAGTGTAAAGGTAGACACTCATTTGACATACTAGCCCTCATCATTTAGTATGATTGACAAATCACCCCTCTAGATTTACAATTCTGTAACTGTATAATTCCTTTAACATTTCAGATTGTTTGTGAAGACCAAAGCACAACTGTTGAAAACCTAAACGAAGGTGGAAAAGATGATGTACGTGGTGGTGAAGAAGTAGGCCAAACTTGTGATGAAGGGCCCACGAACGTGGACGATAGAAATGATGAAATGCAAGAGGATAAAAACGTGGAAGAGGACATTTGTGACGAAGAAACGACAAAGGTACAAAGTCATTTGACAGTTTACCCCTAAATGTTTGCAGCTTGTGACTAATCACCCCCTCAATATTTCATGTAATGTGCCAGGTTGTTTTCGAGGAGCAAAGCACGCCAGTTGCAAAAGTAACTGTATGTATAAACGAGAAAGTACAGGATGTTGAAGAAGTAAGTGAGACTTGTGAGAAAGGGCATGATAGGAACGTGGAAGATGGTAATAATAAAACGCAGTTGGAGAACACAGTGGAGGAAGACATTGGCAAACAAGACACGACGAAGGTCTTCATTTGTTTGACAGTTTACCCCTTACTTTTTCATATGATTGACAAATCACCCCCTTAATATTTTATGTTATGTTTCAGGTTGTTCGCGAAGAGCAAACCACACCTTTGAATGAGGAAGAAGTTAATAACGCTATGGAAGAACAACTCTTTGATATTGGGGAGAAGGAGAAGTCTGTTAATGATATGTTGGATAAAGTGTTGAAAGCTTTGAACACTGAAGATAATGTGACTACGAGGAGTTCCAAACATAAATCTCCATTGAGGCCTTTCAGACTTATAGACGAAGACCTAACAGATGACTCGGATAATGTTTTTAAGAAAGCTGATGGTGAAGAAGATGTAGATGGTGACATCAGTGACATTGAGGACTCAGACAGCGATTTTATTATACGTGATGGTGAGGATGAGGAGGATGATGAATGCAGTGATAATGAGATACTTGCTAATTTCTTAAAGAAAAAGAAATTGGGTATACCACATCAGAAGAAAGATACAAATTCACAGCCGAAGACAACCAAAGGAGTAGTTAAAAAGAACCAACAAGATGTGCCACACTCGCAGAAAAGGACTAGAGCTAGTGTAAAAAGAACAAAAAGAGATGGTGTAGGTCCTAGTGGTACCAAGCCAGAGAGTTATAAAAGAGTTGGTAGTTCTCAAAAGAAAAAAAATGTGGTTGAGCGAGAAGAAGTCGTGGATGAAAAAACAACAACTGATGATGACTATATAGTTGATAGTGACATCGACTTGAGTGAGGGTGAAGATGACCATGATTATAACACATTTATTGACAAGGAAGTGGAAGTGGATAGAGCGAATGTCGACAATGATGGTGTGGATGATTCTGATGGTGAAAGAAATGATGGTGGGACTGACTCTGATGAGTATGTACATAATTCTTCAGATTTTAGTACAGCTAGTGATTCATCTGGTACCCTTGAAGAAGGAAAACAAAAGAGGAAGAAAAAGATGAAGTACCCATTATTTAAGGCTAATATTGATATGCAAAAGCCTAGATTTGTCTTGGGCTTAACATTTAAGAATGCCACTGAATTAAGACAAGCAGTAAGAGCCCATGCTATTAAAAAGGTGGTCAAGATTAAGTTTGTGAAGAACGATTGGAATCGAATTAGGGTTGTGTGTAAAGGAGCAGGATGTGGTTGGTTTCTTTATGCATCACATAAAGAAAATATTGGCGGGTTGGTGGTAATGAGTCTATGCAATAAACATAGTTGTGGTAAGAACCTCAACCATAAACATGTGACGGCGAAGTATATGGCAACTACTTTTAAGGACATGATAAGACTGAACCTGTACAGTAAAGTAAGCGACTTTCAACAGTTAGTTCATCGAGAATATTCTGTTAATGTTAGCACCAGAACATGCTATAGGGCATATAAGTCTGCAAAAAAGATGATGGAGGCTGAATACAAGGAACAATACACAAAACTTTACGACTATGCAGCAGAATTAAGGAGAAGTAACCCTGGAAGTACTGTCGCAATTGAAACCACTATTGATGATGTTACTGGAGTAGAAAGGTTTCAGAGAATTTATGTTGGGTTAGATGGTTGTAGGAGAGGGTTTTTAGAAGGTTGTAGGAAGGTTGTTGGGATAGATGGGTGTCACTTAAAAGGTCCACATCCTGGTGTAATCTTGACAGCAGTTGGAATTGATGGGAACAACTGTATATTCCCAATTGTTTATTGTATAGCAGAGAAAGAAGATAGTAACTCTTGGAGATGGTTTTTTAACTTACTAATACAAGATCTTGATATAAGTAATCAACAGGAATGGACTTTCATATCAGATAGACAGAAGGTTTGTTTTCTTTGACTGGGATACCTGTATATGTAGTTATTTTTTTATGTAAAAATCTCTAACTTTTTGTTGTTTGTTTATGTATTTAGGGTTTGCTCCAGGTCATGAGTGACATGCTTCCTGATATAGAACATAGGCATTGTGTAAGGCATCTATACAATAATTTCAAGATCAAACATCCTGGTTTGGCTTTAAAAGACAAAGTTTGGGAAGCTGCAAGAGCCACAACGCATTTCAAATTTAATGAAGTGATGGAGGAGATTAAATGTATGAATGAGGAAGCTTTTATTTGGCTATCTAACCTAGATCCCAAGACATGGACAAGGTCTCATTTTCTTACTGTTACGAAATGTGATCTTCTACTCAACAACATCTTTGAAAGCTACAACAATGCCATTAAAAAAGTCAGGTATATTGACTACTTACCCCTATACAGAAATACTTAGTGTCTACATACCCCTACACAGAAATACTTAGTGACTAAATACCCCTTTACAGAAATACTTAGTGACTAATTGCCCCCTTTAAAGATATATATGTTAACTAAATACCCCCTATACAATACGCTTAGTAACTAATTACCCCATATAAAATATACTTATTGACTACTTACCCCCTATAAAATATACTTATTGACTACTTACCCCCTATATTGTTTGTTGTCGTGTTGCACAGGGACAAGTCTATCATCCTCATACTAGAGGGTTTAAGGATGTATAGTTTGAAAAGGCTTCAGTCTAAAAGAGCATGGATGACAAAATACGAAGCTGATTTATGTCCTAAGGTTAGAAAGTTGGTGAATAAGGGTAAAACAAACAGTGGAAAGTGGCATGCAGTATTTTGTGGGGAAATGAAATTTGAAGTAAGGAACCTCGGGACAGATTCATACGCCGTAGACTTGGATACAGAAAGCTGTCCTTGCAGGAGGTGGGAGCTTGCTGGTATACCCTGCTTTCATGCAATTGCATGTATTCAATACATTGGTAAAGACCCAGAAAAGTTTGTTCATAAGTGCTACTCAAAAGAGACATATATGAAGGCGTTTACACCCATGGTTTACCCTATAAATGGACCATCGATGTGGCCTAGTACAAGACATGTAAGTGTAGAACCTCCGGTGGCTTTTAAGTTGGTTGGCAGGCCTAAAAGAGCTAGGACAAAAGAGCCAGATGAGGTTCAAGTTAAAAGGTGGAGGAAAGAACGCACCGCTGATGGTGTGCAAAAGCTGGTTGGGAGGGGTAGTGCCAAAAAATGCGCGATTTGCAAAGAAGAAGGGCATAACAAAAGGTCATGTAAGGCGAATGTAAATGCTGCAGGACATGAAACAGTTGGACTAGAAGATATTCAACAACAGGAAGTTGGTGCTGATGAGTTTATGGAATCTAGAGATCATGGTGTGAGGGAATCTAGAGAAGTTCGTGAACCTAATACTGGTGCTAATTCGGTTGTGGATGAGACTCCGGATGAGGAGATTAACAGAATGTTTGATGAGTTAGATGTGCAACCATCTGCTCCATGTAACCCCCAAAGTACTCCGACTGAAGCTGCTAATATATCTGTAACAACAAAAAGTCCAGTTGATAAGGAACCCACTAATTCCCATACAAATCAACCTATACCTGAAAAGAAAGATACTGTGAACACACCCACTGAGTCAGAGCAAAGTATGGGTATACCTGAAACACAAGAGAAAGAGCCAGTTGTTGAAACACACCCTAATTCTAAACCTAGGATGATTTTCCCTCAAAAGAAAAATAATGATCCTGTTGCTAACAGGCCCCCTAATTCAAAACCAAGGATGATTTTCCCTCAAAAGAAAAATAAAGATCCAGTTGCTAACATACCCCCTAATTCAAAACCAAGGATGATTTTCCCTCAAAAGAAAGATAAAGATCCAGTTGCTAACATACCCCCTACTTCAAAACCAAGGATGATTTTACTTCAGAAGAAAGGTAAAGATCATGTTGCCAACACAGATGAGGCACTTGATAAATCCCCCCCTAAATCCAGACCAAAGATGCGCATGCCAGAACAAACATTGGAAAAACCAACACGGCAAAGCAGTAGAATTAAGGATCAAGGATTGAAGACAATTTCAGGAGGATCAAGCACAATGCCTATATCTTTAGAGGATGATGACTCAGGAACACCAAAAGGAATTAATACTGCTGATCCTGAATCAATAACTGAGGTTAGTACTATTAGAATATAAAATATTGTTTGCAAAGGATTAAGTTTATAAGTATTTGTTGTGTGTATTTTGATTACAGGTTGATGACTCAAGGAAACAAAAGCAAAACACTACTCTTCCTCCTAAGTCAATATTAAAGGTTTGTGTATCCAACTCCTATACAGTTTATATAATGACTAATTACCCCCTATATAATTTATATATTGACTAATTACCCCCTATATAGTTTATATATTGACTACTTACCCCTATATTATTCTTCGAGCGCAGAAGGTAAAGATGGAAAAGTTGACAGATCTGGTGGAAAAAGCAAAGGAAAAAACTGGTAAGGATGCACAAACAAATGTCACTGAGAACACAAGTGAGCTTAGCAGAGAAAAAACGCAGGAGAAGACTCCCCCTTTACAAAAAAAGAAGATCTCGTTAAGGGATATACCAGGGGTAAATATATTTCTTTTTGACAATGTACCCCTTAGGAATTTATTTTAGTGACTTATCGCCCCCTGAAACTACAAAATTGAGACAAAGTGGCCATTTGCGCATTAACTATAACATAATGTTTTTTTATTTGTGGTTTACCATTTAGGTGAGGGTTACACAAAAGAAACAACCAGGTTCAAAAAGGAGTTTACCCGAGGTTAGTTAGTTGTTACATTTTATAAACACTACATCCTGCAGATTGTGTAACTTCCTCTTTATCTTACTACCAGGGAGGGAACAAATGCCAACCTGAGAAAAGGAGGCGCTTAATCCAGCATACACAGGGGATGCTAATGAGAGAGGGAGATCCAAAATACGTCACAGTTGCAGAAGCACTTCGTTTGAGGAAAGCAGGTAGCAGTTCTTCAGCAAAACCTGGGAAAGAAGATAAAGAATGAAGAATTCTGCAGATTTGTGGTTTTATGATTCTGAGTTTTATGTCTTTGTTTTGTTTAAGCTAGATCTAGAACTAGCAAGCTTGTGAGTAGTAAAGACTTCTATTATGTGGTGGAGGTGGTATTTAAGTAGGGTTATCTATGTTGGTTGGCCTTTATTGCAGGGTGTGGTTTTTGTATGTTAGTGCACAACTTGATGATTTGAATATTTATTTTTTGCTCTAGTCTATGTAATGCCAGCACTTTATGTTATCTTTATCTACTTTATTGAGATTGCACTAGATTCTGTTGTCCATTTTGTATTTCTACTTATACTTTATTCATTGCACAATAAAACACATATTAAACAAACAGCAAAAACAACTACATTCTCGAATTCAATTCAAGTTAAACCAAAAGAGTACAAAGACTGATTTTAAACTAACACAGTACACCAAATTAAAACTCTAACCACCAGCCACTACATCAAAACAAAATACAACTTCAACAGCCTGATACATCTAACAAGCCACACCAAAATACAACTTCAACTGCATTCTAATACACAGAAAGCTTAAAACCAGACAAAATGGAGACAAAGAAGAATATAGTCATAAAGACACTCCATTTCAGCATCTTGTTTTCCCGAGTTACTGTGGTCATCACTGTGGTAAGACGTTGCACCTCGTCCTCCAACACCTTCACTTTCACACGCTCAAATTTCAAATCATTGGGGGCAACATGTTCTTTTTCTTGCAATTCAACCAAATCATTAGCCATCAAGGTCAACTGTGTGTTCAGTTCATTGACTTTTGCACATTCGAGCTTCCAATCTGCAAAAGCTTTTTTCTCTAACTGCATCATATCTCCGAAATCAGAGACCAACAAGTTCATCTTCGTCTCCATTGCATCTTTCTCAAGACAGTGATTGGAATCTTTAAAAAGAAGCCCTCGAATTATCGAACTAGTAGCCTCCGGCAATGGCTCATCCAACCACATGAAGAACTTGCAATCCATTGAACACCCCCAATACATGCACCTGTAAAACCTCCTGCAAGGATTCACATCTGTCCAAGAGGTGTGAAGCCTTGCTAATTTCTTGCATCTGCAATAGGGGACTTGAGAAGTATAGTGCGAAGAAGAACCAGCGCTATCGGCTTGAAGGGGCGACATCGGCATCGAGCTTGAAGGAATTGGGAGGCTTCGTCGCGGATTTGGGTAGAAAACTAGGGTTCTTCGTGTTCTTCGTGTTCTTCCCCAAACCGAACCCGTCTTCTTCTTCTTCTGATTTTGAGTTTTTTGATTAATTAATTTTGTTTTGTTTTTGTGGTATATATAGGGTAGGCTTGAATTGAAGTACCCATTTTGCCCTTGGAAAAAAATGGGATTAAGTTAATTAATTGATTAATTAACACCTGGATTAAAAAAAATGTGACATGGTAATGCCACGTCACTTTTAACGGCGAAAATGGACGGAACACACAGTCAGGGGGTAACGGGTCAAAAAATTAAAATGTAGGGGGCAAAGAGTCTCATTTTAAAGGTTAAGGGGCAACCTGTCAATCGGGTACAAACGCAGGGGGCAAAAGTATTATTTACTCTAATGAAGATTGGAAAAAAAATTCAAAATGAAAATATAGGGGTTGTTATGAGTACACGAGTTTACACTTCACATGATGGACCTGGTTTTGCAAACAGAAAAAAATGAATGCTGCTAAGTTTAACATGAGGGCTGAGGTTTTGGTTTCTACAAGTGACGAAGTAGAGATAGAACACGCACGGTTAGTGTGCAATGTACTGAGAAAGTTGGGGATGTTAATTATTACTATCAATCTGTAAGATTGGGCCGCTTCAGCATTCATCATGCACTAAAGAGGACAGAGGGTGCTTCAGCACTCTTCGTCTATGGATTTGACTTCATTTAGTAGTATTACTTCAGCATATATATTCGTGAAGGAAGTATGCTTTCAACGTGTCTCTTCCTGGCTTGATAAAGATCGAACTTTTGATTATTTTTTAATCTATTTCAATCAGTAACTTATTAAGGGATTTTCCTTATCATTTGATGTTTTATGCTTTCTTGTCTAGTTTTAGGTTTTATGTTACTTTTAGAGCTTTTGTGCATAATTTTTGTTCTAAGTGTGTATCTATTAGGTACTTGGATTCCACGATACCCTTAAGATGATGATAAGAAGTCAAGAAAACTAGATTACCCCAAATTTATGGCGTTAGAGGACGATTTAACTACTTTTGGAAAGCTAGAGCATGCGCGGGTAGAAATTGGAAACTAATTTGTTAGAGTCACCACGCGTAATAGATTAAGATTACAGACGAGCCCTTAGATTTATTGGTATAACGTGGAGTTAGGAGCACGTAGAAGCTGATGGATCATGATTTGGAGTTGAATTGAAAGAGTTATTGAATTTGTCGTTGCGTGGTACGAACTAGTCAACTCTTTTACTAAAACGTTTTTGGTAGATTTGGGACATCTAAACAGGGTCGGCAACACCAAAAACGTGATAGACTCTTTATATATATATATATATATATATATATATATATATATATATATATATATATATATATATATATATATATATATATATATATATATATATATATATATATATCCATTTTTATCATTATAATAGGGTCCCTATTCATAATTCATAAGTTAGAAACACGTAGAGTGGAGTAGAAAAAAGGAGAAGAAGTTTGGAAGTAGTCTATGCCATTCTAACTCTATCTTTTATCATTTTTCATCAATTAATAGTGTAATTTTATTATGTTTTTCATTCTAAAAATGAATATTACATTATTAGTTGTTATTTCATTATGCACTAGTTTAAATATAACTTTAGAACAAAATTATGTATGAACCCTAGTAGGATTTTATTTCGTTTAATGCATTTAGGAGAATACATATTTAATTGAATTATAATTTTAATTATTTTTATTATGTATTTTCCATATAATTCAACCCCTTTGTCCAGGTATAGGACTTTCCTTATTAATTAGGGCTGTCACCCTGACGGGGTGTTCGATAACTGAAAACGATACATAATTGTCTGGTGTACGTTAGTGATATTGTCTGGCTTGACTAACTGGATAGATAATAGGATTAGATACTTTTGGAAGCAACCATTATGTAGGGTCCCCTCACCTACGTCCCATAGTAGTGTTGAAGTAAGTTCCTAAGCTATCCTGAAGGGAGTTAGGAAGAAGTTAGAATCTCGACAATTGCATAATTACTAATTCACCCTTAAAAATTAAAAAATAAAATCAATACTAATATGGATTAGTTGCAAGTTCTTAAGCTATGTTTTCATCTCAACTTCTTAGTTATTTACATTCTACTCGTTAGTTAATTATTATCTTAACTTATACTTTTATTGCATCTTTAGTTCTTAATAACTAAAATAAAAAATATATTGACTTTACAATAACACTTAATAAGAATCAACCTTCATAGTCCCTATGGAGACAATACTCTTTAATACTTACTTTTACTACTTGTCAACGATTCGTACACTTGCGGTTAGTTAGCTCTCTCGAGGTGTGAACGACAATTATAGAGTGCATGAATGATGTCCTTATTAGACCGTTCAGTCTTGAAGAAGTTAAAAATGCAATCTTTAGCATGTCATGTTCAAAGGCGCCAGGTCTGGGTGGCCTTTCCGGGAATCTTTACCAAGAATTCTGTGATATACTACAAAATGAAATCTTTGCGCTGGTTATGGATTTCTTCGAAAATAAGACACCGCTCAACAAAATTAATGAAACCCTTACCATGCTGGTGCCAAAAGGAGATACTCAAGAATATGTGAAAGATTTTAGACCAATTTCGTGCCTTAACTTCAGTTTTAAAATCATCGCTTAAATTCTTGCGCTCAAACTACAACCATTCATGGATGAAATTGTTTCACCAACTCAATTGACTTTCATTAAAGGAAGGAGTATACATGGCATCATCCTTAATGCTCAAGAAGTATCTTTCTTTCGGAACTCCAAAAAAAGATAAAAAAAATTATACAGTTTTCAAATTGGATAAAGCTAAAGCATGTGATCAAGTCAGCCAGGAGTTCCTGATGCAAATTCTCAATAAGCTTGGATTTTGCAAAAAATTGAGAGATTGGATTCTTAACTATATATCTATAGTGTCATTCGATATCAAAGTCAACGTGGAGAGACTTAATTTTTTTTATTCTAAGCAAGGAATAACACAAGGATATCCATTATCGCCATAAGTTTTCTCTCTTATGACGGAGGGTCTTATTGGGTTAATAAATTTCCAGTGCAGAGATGGAGCAATATAAGGTGTTTCAATTACTAGGAAATGTCCGAGACTTATTCATCTCTTATTTGTGGATGATGCGCTTTTCTTTGTGAACATAAACAAAAATGAGATTGAGACATTCAAACAAACAATCATGAAATGCTATCTGGCATCTGGTTAAATGATTACTTTTAATAAATCTATAATTCTTTATAGTAAAGGAACATTTATTTCTAACGAGAAATCGTCACTCCATGTAGGCATCAACAATTCTTTGAGTAAGTATCTGGAAATCTCGCTTACTTTGAAGAGATCCAAAATAGAAAATCTAAGATACATTAAGGATAGATTGTTGGGAAAATTGGCTAGCTTGATTTCTAATTTGCTCTCGAATGGCAGAAAAGAAGTTTTAATCAAAGCAACACTTCAAGCAATACCTAATTACGCAATGTCAATTTTTGAATTCCCAAAGACATTATGCAAAAATATGGTGAGCCTTGTCGCAAACTTTTGGTAGGACTGTAATCATAGGAAAATAATTCTTTGGATATCATAGAAGAAAAATGCTAGATTTAAATCTAGTGGTCGCATTGGCTTTATAGGCTTTCAAAAATGAATATCTCCTTACTGGCTAATCAAGCATGGAGACTTGCCAGCAACCCAAATTCTCTTGTGGCTAGAGTATATATAGGTATTTACTTCCCAAGCTCTTCACCGTGGGATGCAAAACCTTTGAAAAATGATCTTGGAGCTGGGGTTCGTTTCTTCAAAGGCTTGAAATTGCTAAAGAAGGAATGTATCTGGCAAATCGGTATTGGTTTGACAACTAATATATGGGATCACATGTGGGCCAGTAAGGGTATCAAGATTGAGAGACCTAGCGGTTGTAATTTATCTATCGGTAAGATTATGCATCATTTACAAAGGAATGAGAAGTGACGGGTATTGCATCATTTGCGATAAATAGAGGTATAGAAATCACCCATAAAGATTCTAAAATATGCAAAATAAAATCTTGCATTGAAGGTGAAGCTTGTGCCATTATTTTGGCCATGAGGTCAGTTGGTTACCTTAATAAACGGAGTCACTCTTTTTACCCCGATACTTTTAATCGTCCAAGGTATTCACAAAAAGGCAGGAATTTAACGAAAGATCCAGCAAATTGTGGAAGAAATAAGGAAATGGATGATAAGATTTCTAGAATGGAAAATGTATCACATCAAAAGAAGTCTCAAGGGGATTGCAGAGTCACTGACTAAATGCGTAAGACGAACATCGATATTTTTTGATGGATGGTCAATTTGCTCTTCGAAAGTTTTAGATATCTCAATAGTTTTTGTTGTAAAAACGGTGTAGGGTACACGTTTGTTGTATTTTCGGTTGTAAGTTCTCTTTTAGAATGACAAAAAGAAAAGAAAAATATACTTATCTCCATATATATATATATATATATATATATATATATACATACATATATATATATATATATATATATATATATATATATATATATATATATATATATATATATATACACATAAATTAAGATCCCCCAATCAACTCGGGGTCTGGGCAGTTGCTTGGGCTGCCCATGCCCACGATCAGACTTCCTATTACAAAATTATCATTATAAAGTATTTTGATATCTTAGATATGTATTAAAAACCTAAATTCTAATCTTTTAATATGAGTAATAATAGGAGATAAAAATATTGATATTCTAATTGGATAAATATTTTGAATATGTTTAATATACAAACTTTTTTTTGTTACATCGGAGAGCCACTTTTGAACTCGATATCATAGACACAGTTTGAACCTATACTGCCTAGAAGGATAATCAAGGGTTTGTCCAGTTGAGCTTTTTTTTTTGTCTAAACGCTTATATTAATAACACAAAATAGATTACAAATAAGTTAGCCTATCTCCGTGGGGGATGAATCAAGGCTAATAAGTTTAGCTAATTCTAACGGGATTGGGTGTTTGCTGAAATCAAAAAAAAATCGCCACTTGGCAAATTTCTGCAAACCCAATCAACAACTCTATTTTTCTCTCGACAAATGTAAGAGAAATTAGGATTACAAAACTCAGAAATATAGCAAGTACTTCTAACAATATTTTTAATACTAGGAAAATTAATGTTGCGGTTACAAGCGAGAGACTCCATCAGCTAAGAGTTGTCATTGTCCACTATAATATGAAAATTGTTGAGTTCTTTAGCCAATAGACAAGCCTTAAGTACCCCCAACGCTTTAGATTCAAGAACACTTGTAGCGCTTATTCTCCAAACCATGCACCTTAGTATTTTTCCTTGATGATTCCTGGCCACACAAGATATAGTACTTTTATCATTAGTAAAAGATGCATCACTATTTATATTAATAGAGTTAGGTGGTGGAGGTAACCACTTACTATTTTTAAGTATTTACTATCTTGTTTCCATTTCAATTCCACTTCTTTATTTTCATTTTGTTTTTGGAATTCCTTCAGAGTATTGTTTTCATCATTAGGATTTATTCTTTTTGGACTTACTATATTCACTTTCTTTATATTTTGAACTTGTATATCAGATAGTAGTATACCATTCTTAAGATTAGCAAATAAATATTCCTTCCACATTTGGGTTGCTTTTAATATTGTCCTATGAGGGTCCAGATTCTGTCTATTAAAGACATAATCAATCCTGTCCTTCCAAATATTCCAGGCTATAATACAAGCCAATTCAGTTAACCAAGCTTCTTTGCTAGCCTCCTTAGCCATTGGTTTTAGAACATTAGCCATCCATAAGTCCACTTTACAGTAGGACTGGTTGCTAGTTTTAAAACCTAATGGGGAAGCTAGCCAAGTAGCTCTCGCCCAATCACACTCAAATAATAAATGTTCTATGCTTTCATCTTTGTGTAAACAAATAGGGCATTTCATATTATCAGTACACTTTTTCTTATATAAATTCTCATTGGTAGGCAAAATGTTTTTTATAGCCTTCCATATAAAGTTTCTAACTTTTGGTGGAGAATTCATACTCCACACCATTTTCCATACCTCTTTCCCCGTAATATGTGATGAGGAAGGTATTTTGGTTTTACTACTTTTATCTTTATTATTATTTTCCGAAATTAGGAATGGTATAAGCTTTTGACTGAAAAATTTCCATCTAAATTCAAGGCCCAATACACTGAGTCCTCAGAAGGGACTAAGTGTAAGAATTTTCTTGTAATTTTCACAACCTCTTCAGGGTTGTAATTTACCTTTAACATTTCAATATTCCAGTTTCTAGTACCTTTGACAATAAATTCAGGCACTTTCTTAATGTTTCCAGTTATAGGGTTTTTAGTATTGTTGTTTTGATCTATCCAATTATCAGTTTGTGGCTTTATTTCTTCCCCATCACCTACTTTCCAATTTAGGTTGTTTTTTAGATCATCTCTTCCTAATATAATACTTCTCCAACCCCAAGAAGGGGAGATTCCAAGTTTAGCAAGTAAAAAGGAGCCATTAGGAAAATATTTACCCTTTAATAATCTATACAGTAGTGAGGTTTTATTATTTAGAAGGTTCCGGGCTGGTTTTGCAATTAAAGCCCTGTTCATTATATTGAGGTCTCTATAGCCTAACCCTCCCTCAAACTTACTATGATTAGGGTAGACCATTGAGTCCAATGAATTCCTTTATTACTTCTATTACCCCACCAGAATTTTTCAATTTGCGAGGTAATTAATTCACAAATTCTTTTTTGGAGAATAAAAGAAGACATAAAATAGTTGGGGATGCTTTGTAAAACAGATTTTATAAGGATTTCTTTACCTGTTGCTGAGAGGAAATTATTTTTCCAACTTGTAGTTTTTTTATTGCTCTTTCTACTAAAATATTAAGGTCCTTTACTTTTCACCTACCCCATTCTGTTGGTAGGCCTAAGTAGTGTCCCAAATCTTTTGTAATTTTCATATTAACTCTCGAGGCATAAATATACTGAATATAATGAGGTGTGTTAGCACTAAATTTAACCCCACACTTATTGAGATTTAGTGTAAGACTTGTAGAGTATCCAAATTTATTAATAATATCATTAGAACTGTTTGTGTCCTGGTTATTAGCTTTAAGGAAAAAAACACTGTCATCAGCGAATAGTAGGTGAGTTATACTTGGGCTTTTCACTGAGATTTTAATACCTTCCAAACAACCTGAGTTAACTTTATGTTTAACTAAATCATATAATGTTTGGGTTATGATGCAAAATATAAGAGGAGACAAGGGTCACTCTGTCTTAATCCTCTTTGAGGATTATCCAGTTTATTAGGTTGCCCATTAATAAGGATAGAATATCAAACTGTAGTAATACATTTCATAATCCTATCACACCATTTTTTTATCAAATCCCATGGTTAACATAAGTTTATGTAAAAAAATTTCATTCTACAAATTCATAGGCCTTTTGGATATCTGCTTTGATAACCATACTGTAATTCTTTGAGGTTTTTTTATTTTTTAGATAGTTACAGACCTCATGGGTTATATATGTGTTATCCTGAATATTTCTTCCAGGTACAAAGGCATTCTGATTCTCATATATTATATAACTCATGAAGGGATGTAATCTATTGACTAAAATCCTCGCAATAATTTTATAAATAAAGTTTGAAACGCTTATAGGTCTATATTGTTTAATATGACCAGGTCTATCAACTTTTGGGATTAGGGAAATGAAAGTATGGTTTATATCTTTTAAACTTCCATTATTGTACCAAAAATCATTGACAATTCTTATTACATCAAGCTTGATTATCTGCCAATATTTTTTAAAGAAAAACCTAGGGTAACCATCAGGCCCTGGTGCTTTAAAAGCACCTAGCTCTGAAATGGCTGCCTCAAATTCTGAAACTAGAATGGGTTTAAGTAGGTTGAGATTCATAGCTTTATTGACTCTACGTTGAATTAGATTCAGGATAAAGGTAAAGTCTCTAGGGCCCACTGTTTTATAAACATTATTGAAGTAATTCATTATAACCTGATTTACCTCATTTTGGGAATTTAGCCAATCCCCATTATCATTCATGATAGAGGATATTTTATTAAAGCTTCTTCTTTCTTTAGTAGTAGCTTGAAAATAGGCAGTATTTTTATCCCCCTTTATTAAGCCATTTATTTCTAGACCTAGCAGCCCAGAAGTCCTCTTCCCTTTTCCATAAGGTTTCAATTTATTTTACTATCATATTATAATCATCTTTATCAGACTCTTTAGGGTTATTATTGTTTGTAATATCCCTCAGAAGTAACATACATTCATAAATTCTTTTCTTAGTGCTCTTAAATTTTCTTTTACTCCAGACAGTGAGTATCCTTTTACACATATTCAATTTAGTTATCAGGTTACTCTTAGTAATTCTATTAATAGAATTTCTAGACTCCCACACATTAGAAATAATATCTAAGCATTCCATTTTTTCAGTCCAGAAGTGTTCAAAATAAAACCTTCTATATTTTCCGTTATTATTATCTTCACACATTAGGACAAGGAGGCTATGATCTGAACCTAGTGCAGGAAGAGCATTGATCTAGGCATTAGGAAAGGTGTCAGACCACTCTTTATTATGTAAGTTTCTATCTAACACCATCTTTATAAGCTTTTCTTTACATCTCCTATTAGTCCATGTAAAAGAACAGCCTTTATTCTCTAATTGGATCAGGTGGTGATGTTTTATAAAATTATTAAATTTTTTCATATTCTTTTTGTAGCAGTTGTTACCTCCCAATTTTTCACTTGTAAATCTAATATTATTAAAATATTCAATTAGGTTCCAAGGAGTATTAGCATTAGGTTCACAATCGCAAATTTTTCAAGGCTAAGGACTTTGAGTTTATCGATTGGGGAACCATAAACAAAGGTCGTAATAAGTTTATTTCCTTTACTCACAATTTCCGTATTTATAAAGTTATCATCTTTACTAAGAATTTTAATATCATCTTTATGAAGCGCAAAGATTGCAAGACCCCCACTAGACCCACTAGGTTCAACAGTTGTAATAAGGGACATTTGATAATGTTTTCCAATTTTTTAAGAGTAGAGAAAGGGTTTTTAGTCTCCGAAAGAAATAGTACTCCGGGTGATATATGTTGCAGATATCCGTTAGGGTCTGGACCGTCAGGGTTTTGCCAATCCCCTGGACGTTCCAGGCTATTTGTATCATTGATCAGTGTGGGATTGAATACGGTCAATACTGGAAACCTCTCCTTCTTCTAGCTGTTCCTTTGATATAGTTTCAGTCACTTCAGGGTTTGATTCTCGCTCGTCTTCTTTTTTAATTATTTCTTCACTTCTGAATTGATTTTTCCCGTTTGATCGGAGATTCTAGAGTTTAATAGTACGATTCTTCTCAGAAAACGCTTTCTTATCCTAATACCTTTTTTACTTGTTTGATAGAGGCGCTCTTGGTTGAAACATATCTTCATCTTCACTATCATATTCCACAGTAATTGATTTATTTTTGAGTTTGTCATCTGATAGGCCCTTAGTGTTGGGGTGTAGGTGGGGGATTTTTTGTTGAAGGGTGTTATTTGGAGGAGGGTTATCTGAACAGATGATTGAAGGAGATTGAGATTCAGTAGGTTCGTAAGAATTGAAGATGAGGGGTTAGGGTTACTCAACGGGGTTGGAGTGGAAGAGAAGAGGTTTAGGATAATGTTGGAAGTCGGTGTTTGGACTGGGTTATTACAGGTGGGGGTAGGTTTTGGGCTAAGGTTCAAAGGGGTGTTGTTTTGGGCTGAGTCACTTAAGAGGGCCAATTTGTTATGTGAAGTGGAGCTTTTAAAATCTAGAGTTGGGCCTCCTTGATTTGGGCTTGGAAATGACCCAAATGAAATGTCATCAATATTAATGGGCTTTGGTGACTTTTCAAACTTTTCAGCCATTGAGTGGGCCAGCTCATTTAAGACTTTTTCTTTTTCTAAAAATTTATTAAAATTCTCTTTCTTCTCCACCTCATTCTTGTCGATTTGCATAGTACATCTCGTGCTTACCGCCATTCCACTACTCGTACCCTCGTCCTTTTTTCCGATAAATTCAAAAATTGGTGGTGGGTGGAGTCCTTTATTTTTGTATCAGTACTCTTGTACACTACTAACGGCGTTAGAGGCTTTACTGTTATCATCTCTTTTTGAAAACGGTGAGTTAATTTTACCGAGTTTCTGGGTCCAACTCGGCTTCAAGGTAGGTTTTCCGCCATTGTTGACCCTTAGTTGTTTCATATTGTTGTTGCTTTTATAGTAGACCGAGGATTTAGATGGTCCTCTTGTTGAGATTTTAATCCAATTTCCCAATATGGGATAGAACTTTGTGTTGTTACAATTCGGTTCTTCGTGATCAAAGAAGCCACATCCATAACAAACTTGGCCTATGTTTTCATACTTAAAATTGATCCATGATTGAGTGTTATCATCTTCAAAGTAATTAATCCCTGCTGATAGGGGATTTTGCAGATTCCAGTCCACTCAGACTTTTGTGATAGAATTCTCATCTATAATTTGATTTTCTGGTAACTTGATAGTATGGACCTTGCCAAAATTCCTCATGGTTTTTTCTATACAGCTTTCAAATAGAATACTAATCGGAGTACCAGTTAATTGAATCCAGAGGGTCGTATTTGTTATCTCAATTTTTGCATTTTTCTTAAATTGGTTGATAGCGAATTGTTTTCCAATAACTGTTCATGGCCTTTGATCCCATACTATTTGTTGATCCTTTGCATTTTTTAACTTAATAATCACTGAGTTTGTAGCAAGCTTTTCTGTTTCCACTTCCTCAGTAAGATTCCAATGTTTGTTGATATGATTTCTTAAGAACACGAAATTGACATGTTCCTTATGAAGTAGTTTAGCATGAGTTTGTATTCCTTTGCTATTTTGTATTTTGGATTGTTTTCAGGTGTGATTGTGAGTTTTCCATCTCCAGCGAAAGGGTGATTAGCTGAGTAGAAATTCATAGTTGAGGTGATGAGAGCAATTTCGTAACTGCTAATATATAGACTTTGTATAACTGAAATAGAATTATTTTTTAAGTTTAGGAATCCCTAATATCCAAAGAGTCCAACCGTGGATGGACACCTCTCAGCTGCCGCCGCCGGCCATGCTGGATGGCCAAGCTAGGTCAGAAAATCAAGAGATAACGGAAGAGCTTACAAATACGGATAACATGGTAACAGATGAATGCTTTACTATGGAAAAAGTTGCAGAAGAATTCCCTATGCTGCATGAATCAGTGGGAATCCTGCGCCAGGGAAAGAGGCCACGAGCTTCAAAAGTTGAGAATGATTCTGCAGCCAATGGAGGTTTAGGCGAGAAACCAGGTACTGTTGGTATTTCATCAAGTTTCCCTGGCATCACTAAGAATACAGGTCAGGGGCCAAGAGTTGGGAAGAAAGACTTCAGTCAGGCTGTTAAAATGGGAGGTTTGAAAAGTTTGGTGACGAGCAATAACTCGGTAATTCCAATAATGATCGATGACGAAGAGGACAAAGGGAGGAAGATAATAGGTGAGGAGGAACTTATTGAAATTGAAGCCTTAGTGGAAGATGATGCACTAGAGGTGGAGGATACGATTCCGACTGTGCTTAGAACGAGGGAGGAGATTAGCGAAGGAATTCGGTTGTGGAGGAACACTGTAGTGGTTCGATTATTGGGGAGGGAGGTAGGTTTCACATATTTATCTACCAAACTTTGCCAAATATGGAATCCAGTGGGTAAGCTAGAACTAGTGGATGTGGGTAACGGGTATTACATGGTGAAATTTGAAAATAGGGAGGATTTTAACTTCGCAATATCAGGCGGCCCTTGGATGGTTTTGGACCATTACTTAGTAGTGCGTGAATGGACACCTTCTTTTAATGCACTTACCAACTCTATCACTACGACTACAGCTTGGGTAAGAGTTTCTAACGTTGATATGCATAATTATACGGCTAGAATCTTGAGAAAAATCGGAGATAAGATAGGTAAAACCGTCCGAATTGATCCGCTAACGAAAGGGCGTGCAAGGGGTAATTATGCAAGACTCGCAGTTGAGTTAGATTTAAGCAAACCACTCGAACCTGAAGTAAGGATTGGCCCGAAAATTTGCAAAGTCGATTATGAAGGTCTGCATCTCATCTGTTTCGGATGTGGTAAATTCGGACATAGGAAAGATAATTGTCCTCCGAATGCACCAAGAAATCGAGAAACTATGCCGGAAAATAATATATCACAGGGGCCGAATTTAGTAGAGAAAGAGCGAGTAGAATCGGTAAAGAAATACGGGGAATGGATGACCATTCGTAGGAATAACCGGAACTATGGGAAGACAAAAATAAATAACGGGCCAAATATACAAAAAAAAATCTACGAATAAGGGCTTGGGTTCGCGTTACGAAGCTTTACAGATTGACGAAATAGTATGGGGTTCGGAAGGAAGCGGATATACGACTCTTAATAAGGGGCAATCTTCAGGAGCGAGTATTAAACAAACTAAGGGTAAAAAAGCTACCGGGAGTAATACAGCAAAAGGGAAAGGACACGAGAATGTTGGACATAAAGTGATAGCTGCTCTGAATTTTGAACAGCAGAAATCACTTCACTCAATTCTCGAAATTCGAGAGTTCTCTGCAGGTACTGTAGATGTTCAACAGTCAGGCGCGAACAAGGAGGGTAGCAGTGGGGCTTTTGTGAACATAATTGATAGTAATAAGGGACTAAGTGGACAAGAGGGAGCTGTAACTTTGACCTCGGCAGAAAATTTAAATGGGGACAAAGTTGGGGTTGTTGGAGTTACTGGAGGAGAGCTAAAGGACTGTGCTACAAATATTCATAATAACCAGGAAGTAGCTGTGTCGAGTTCACAGCAGAATCGCCTAGAAAATATAACACAATAGCTCGGAGCTGTGTCTACTCCGAGAGATTCAGCAGTGGCGAACAGGTTGGAAGCCTCTGATCGTGATCGAGTTCCTTTGAGGGCGAGTGATTTCGATGGGGAAGATGATTATCTTATGTCGGACCCATTGCAAATCACACCACCAGCTGAGGGATCAAATTCTAAAGTGAAAACAGAAGCAATGAGGACGTGGTGATGGCCACAACCTCAAACTAGGAGCTGATTCGGGTATCCCCCTCACATTCTATTTTAATTTTTTACTGATGTCTACACAAGTTCTTGCAGCAAATCAATGGGGAAGCTCTAAGCAACCCATGAATATACTTGTCTGGAATTGTCATGGAGCGGCCAATGAAAATTTTCGCCGTGTAGTTAGAGATATGATGGTGAATCACAGGGTTTGGCTTACGGTTATAGTGGAACCAAGAATAAGTGGAGCTAACGCGAATAGGGTAATTATTTCTCTTCAGAAAGATAATTCTGTTCGGGTTGACTCTGAATGCTATAAAGGCGATATATGGCTTATTTGGGATAATTCGGATGTTTCGGTTCGAGTTGTTTCAGCAGGTAAACAAGTAATTAACATCGAGGTGAGTCAGAAGAATTGTATGGCGTGGATTTTCTCCGCGATATATGCGCGTCCTCAACACAAAGTTAGAGTTGAATTATGGAATGCGTTACACCAAGCGTTTCATAATTTAACTATACTGTGGTTAGTTGCTGGGGATTTCAATCAGATGGGTAAAGAAGAGGATAAACGAGGTGGTGTAGAAGGTGTTACGAGAAGGATGGAATTGTTTGAAGAGTGGAAAGAGATTTGTGGTCTGGTTGATTTGGGTTTCGAGGGTCCGCGTTTTACATGGAGCGATTCTTGGAGTACGGGTCAACGAATTATGAAAAGGTTAGACAGAGCGTATGGTAATTCAGGGTGGTTAGACTTATTTCCGAGAGCTCCGGTCCTACATTTGTCACGTATGCATTCCGATCACTTGCCGAGTTTAATACAAATTTGTCCTAATCAAAGTCCGAAAGCTCATCCACGTCCGTTTTCTTTCGAGGCGTCATGGTGTCTTCATGAGGGATTTCAAGATTTTATCCGTGAAAAGTGGGTTGGTAATAATATGGAGTTTGTTTGGGTGTGGAAGAGATACTAAAACATATTCAGAATTGGAAATCCGATAGCTTTGGTAATATTCATAAAAGGAAGCGTTTTTTGGCTGCAAGACTTGGAGGTATTCAGAAAGCCCTCCAAGTTTCGTATAACTCTTCTCTTAGGCAGTTGGGTAATAGACTAATGAACGAGTATGAAAGTGTTCTAAATCAAGAGGAAATCATGAATTTTCAGAATTCAAGAGATACTTGGGTTAGAGACGGGAATCGAAACACAAGATATTATCATCTCTCGAGGATGATACGGAAGAAGAAATCGAGATGTGTCAGGTTACTTAATGATAATGATGAATGGGTGGAGGACGAAGATAGGCTGAAAGCTTTGGTGAGGGAGTATTTTGAGCGTTTATACAAGGCCGCGGAGGATAATATTGGGATTTCTCGCTACCTAGGGTTGACTTTGTTGGTGAGGAATTATCCAAGGAGTTGAACATTCCGTTTTCTAAGGAAGAGATTAGAACAACAATTTTTCAATCGAATCCATGAAGGCGCCAGGGCCGGATGGTATGTCTACTGCGTTTTATCAGAAATGTTGGGAAATGGTAGCAACCTCGGTGGAAGAAATGTTTCGTCTAACATTTGATTCGGGTCACCTTCCTCCGAATTTAAATGGTACCCTTGTTCATCTAATTCTGAAAGTGGCGGATCCTGAGAGGTTAAGTTCTTTTCGACTAATTAGTCTCATTAATTCACCTTGTAAGTTTATTATGACGACCATGGTGAATAGACTTCACCCCTTACTTACGGATAGAATTGGACCATACCAAAGTAGTTTCTTACCGGGTAGGTCAACCACAGATAATATTGTTCTTGTTAGAGAGATAGATCACAGAATGCGGTATATTAAAGGAAAGAACGGGATTATGGAGGTAAAGATTGATCTCGCGAAGGCCTATGACAAAATTCGATGGGAATTTATAGAAGATACTGTAAGATGTTTTGGTTTTCCGGAAAGCTGGATATCGATCATAATGTCCAGTATGGCCGATAATGAGACGAGGATTTTATGGAATGGGGAGCCGTTACCTTCGTTTAAACCATATCGAGGTATAAGGCAAGGTGACCTCCTTTCGCCTTATATATTTATTTTATGTATGGAGCGGTTATCCATCTTAATACAAGAATTGTGCGATAACGGCAGCTGGAAACCTATCAGTATAGAAAAGGGGGCCCGAAATTATCCCATCTCTTCAATGATGATGATCTTATCTTGTTTTGTGAGGCTTCTTTGTCACAGGTTAATCTAATTCAGGAGTCACTTGGTGTTTTCTGTAAAGAAGCTGGTCAAACCATAAGCGTGGAAAAGTCACTTATCTATTTCTCCAGAAACGTTCTGTTGGAATTGCAAAAGGAGCTAGCGGAGATAAGAGGATTTTGTCTTAGTGATTCTTTCGGAAAATATTTGGGTGCGCCTATTTTCTCGGGTCGACTTCCAAAGGGATCTTATAAACGAATTATGGAGAGAATGAGGAGCAAATTAACGGTATGGAAGGCGAAAAGTTTGTCTCTTGCCGGTCGGATTACTCTTGCCTAATCGGTGTTAAGTGATATACCAACCTATCTAATGCAGGTAATGAGGTTACCAATTTACGTGTGCGATGAAATTGATCGGATAATTCTCAACTTCATTTGGGGCTCTTCGGATGATACGAGGAAAATTCAATGGGTTGCTTGGGACCAACTTTGCCAACCAAAATCGAATGGTGGCCTAGGATTCTGTGGTGCGAGGAATTTCAACTTGGTGCTTCTAGCTAAACTAGGTTGGAAAATTATCATGAATCAAGGGGTTGCTTGGGTGCGGATTCTGAAAAGCAAATACTTTAAACATGGATTGTTTCAGAAAGAAAGTAAGGTGTCAGATTCGAATATTTGCAAGGCTATAATGGCTGGTTCTGATATACTTCGAGGAGGAGTGATTGAGATGCCAAATAGTGATGGAATGAAATATAAATGGGTTCATGAAGCGTCGGGTAATTTTACCGTGAACTCAGCTTTTGCGAATATTGCGGAGGCAGCCCCTGATACATCCTTTAAATGGGGGTGTATTTGGAAAGTCAAGTGCTCTCAAACATTACGTGTACTGATATTGCGGAGGCAGCCCCTGATACATCCTTTAAATGGGGGTGTATTTGGAAAGTCAAGTGCTCTCAAACATTACGTGTACTGATATGGAGATTAGTTCAGGATCGATTACCTACTGCAGCTAATTTATTTCGAAGGAATGTTATCGAGTCTTGCGAATGTCAGATTTGTGGTGCAGATTTGGAGGATAGTCGGCATGTTTTCCTGACCTGCAAAATAGAGAGAGCTGTCTGGTCCGAGTTGGGGCTGTGGCGCGAGAATGCAGCAGCAAATTCTGCAGATTTGTGGACGGCAGAATATTGCACATCAGTCCTTGCAGGTACCGTCCATTCCAGGAGCTGCGCAAGCAAGCACCTGCTGCGAAATCCGATGGACAAGAGGGCAGTGGTTATGTCCGAGGAGTTAATAGACAATCACCGCAAAGCTGTGCTCAGTGAAACACATTTAAACACTGGTGTACAGCTCCAGGCGAGCGAAATAACAGGAAAATTCATGAAGAAATGGATTGAGTTTAATTTAAACTCGAACCAGAGCTATGGAAGTATTGAATGGAAGCTGGTTTTTAGCGCAGCAGTGGAGACCATTTGGACAAGACAGAATGAAGCATTGTTTAAACACCCAGGTGCGGGACCAAGAATGGTTGGGCTAAAACATTATATATTAAGATTGGCAAGTGGCTTTGTGTCCGCGTGGTGTAGTGAATGCAATTGAGAGATTATTAAAACAGCGAGAAGCGAATTAGTAAAATGGGAGACGCCTATAAATAAACTCAAACTAAATGTGGATGGTTGTTACGATGTTGCGAGAGATCGAGCGGGAATTGGAGGTTTATTAAGGGATGAGGAAGGGTCTTTTGTCGTAGGTTTCTCCGGTCCATGTGTTATGGAATCCTCGGCTTTTTCGGAACTTTTAGCACTGCACTACGGGTTAAAATGGGTTGTAAGTCGCGGCATCACGGAGTTATATGTCGAAACTGACTCCAGAGATCTTCACGCGCTAGTGAAGGGCGGTGGTAGATCTACGAGTTGGAATTGCTATATAGGTCGTGATTGTAGAGAGATGCTGAAAAATCATCCGGGGTTTGTAATTAAGTGCATTTACCGAGAAGCGAATACGTGTGCGGATATGTTAGCTAAAAGAGGCTCAGAGATGAATGAAGAACCTCACATATTGGAGGATCCTCCGGATTACTTATGGCGTTATATCACTCGAGATAAGAGTGGGTGTATGGCGCCTAGATTAGTGTTAGAGCCTATTTGATATTTAGTTGTTCTAGTTAGTCCAACTATCGCCTTTTAAAGCCTCGTATATATGTATGAAAAAGAATATATTATTTTTCTATTTATTTACTTTTCTATTGGAAAAAAATGAGTTAATTAAAATTTTAAACTCGAGTGAAGTACGCTAAAGCAAATCACAAAGTATTTTGTTTTTTACCGTAAAAATTGAAAAGGAGTGATCTTTCTCTTGGAGACATCAATTTCCTCTTCTCCTTTTTCTTCAAAAACCTAAAACCTTAATCATCCGCTGAATTTTACCCTTTTCATTACAATATCTTGAAATAAAACTATCAGTTTTATACTTTCCAATTATTAGGGTTTTTTCCCCCAAAATTTCTCAATTTTTTTATTTATATAAATAAATAGAGCTATGGATGATTCTGAAGATGAAGGTAGGTACACATCAAAGCAATACTCAATGAATCGTCAAGCAATCCACACCTCCAAACCACCTAAAAGAAACCCACATTTTTATCCCCAATATCAAAACAACGTTTTAGACGACGAAGATGACGATGAACTCGAACAAGAAGAAGAAAATCCACAAGGATTTAACGATACTCAAAGTGGGTATTTTTATTCACACAATGATGAATCAAAAAGGCACCCAAAGAAGCGAAAATTAGGAGAATTAGTATCGAATTACGCTATGGATCCACGTGGTGAAAATGGTGTAGGAAGTTCGAAAGGAAATTGGAGTGAAGAGGAGAGTTTCGTGTTGTTAGAAGTATGGGGAGAGAGATATATGGAGCTTGGAAGGAGAAGTTTAAGAGGAGAAGATTGGGTTGAGGTATCTGAGAAAGTTTCTGAAATGAGTGGGATTGAGAGAGATGTAATAGAGTGTAGGAATCAAATGGATGTAATTAAGAAAAGATATAAAAAAGAACAAGCGAAAATGGAGCAAATTGGAGGTGGGTTTGTTAGCAAATGGGTGTTTTTCAAGAAAATGGATGTTTTATTGAATTTAAGAATGAGAGGTCATTGTGGATTAGGTTGTGGAGTTGATTCAGGTGAGTATGTGTTTATGAATCCACGTGTGTATTTAGATAAATCGAATGTATTAGATGAAATGAGAGATAGTCCAGCTGAATCTGATGAAGATTATGATGATGATGAAGAAGGGATTAATGGAGATGAAGATGATAAAAAATCTGCTAAGCTATTAGCTGAATCAATTCAAAGATTTGGTGATATATATGAGAAAATGGAAACTAGTAAGAGAAAACAATTATTGGAATTAGAGAAAATGAGAAGAGATTTTCAAAGGGATTTAGAAATGCAGAAAAAAGAAATTGTTGAAAAAGCTCAAGTTGAAATTGCTAAACTTAGAGAAATGGATGATGATGATGATGATGATGATGATGCATCTAATGATGATGATGATGATGATGATGCTCATATATGAACAGGTAAAGCTTGTTTTAGTAATTTATAAATTAGAATTAAAAAAAAAATTTAAACAATTTGTTAGAGAATAAAATAAATTAGTGTTGATTTTGCAGGAGATAGGTGAGAAGATGAGCTTGCGTTTTGGGTTGTACTTGATTTAATAATTTTAATTTTTCTTTCATGTTAATGTTTTGATTATGAAGTTAATTTTGTTTTAGTAATTGGATTTAATAAAATATTGTCTGCTTGTATAAGACTCTGAGTTGAAGAGGAAAATTACTTAACTTTGATGTTTTGATGTTTATTATTATGCATTTGTGTAATAAGTCAAGGGCTTAATTGCATTTTTCTTTAGTTGATGTGTTTTTTTTTTTTTTTTAAATGTTAATTTGTAGTTTCCCTTTTTGGTTAAAATTCTAGTGATGTAACTTTAAAATAGAAATAGTGGAGAAAAAAAAAAGAACAATTATTATTTGTAGGTTTGAATTGTGATGAAATTACACTTTCTTTGGTTACAAATATAAATAAAAAAAGTGATACAAACTAAAATAATTTAGAAAATAGATTTTTAGGCAAGCTCAGGAAATAGTTCATCTTTAACTGTTGGAGCTATCCATTGAATTTGAATGTAAGTGATTTCCCAAAGATCATCATTTTCTCTAGGTACTAATATTTCCTTTTCCTTCATAGTAAAGATGATTTTCTTAAGTAATTCTGGTATCACATTTTGCATTTTTGATGATCCATATTCTCCTAAATCAGCCTTCATACACGTGTCCATTCTTCTCAATATCCCTAACCAAAACTGTCTAAAAACCGGACTTTCTGAAATAGGTTTCAAATATTGTAAGTACACTTCAGTTAAAACCTCCATTGATAGCTTTAAAGTACCTTCCATGCTTCTAGTTTCCCTTTCAGCATTCTCTCTTCTAGAATATTCCAACATTTTTTCATGTAAATCATCCACCATTGCAAATATCACTAAGTTGAAACAATTTATACACGTGGCAGGTGTAAAACAAAGCTCTTCAGCTAACTCAAAGCTTCTCTCTAACGATACAATCGCGTGGTTTCGTATCTCTTCTCTTCTCGCTAAACTTGTCTTTCTCAAAGCTTCACCTAGTTTAATAAACAAACTCATCGTAAAATTAGCGTGATTTGCCGCTTTTATACTCTCATCTTGACTTGAACTACTCGCATTACTAGGAATACTTACATAACTACCCGGATCAGAATACGTACTTCTCGACCATTCAACTAATAAATTAACCGATTCAGACATTAAATCCATTAGCTTTAAATTCTTCTCTAATGGACTGTTTTTTAACGCCACAAAACCAAACGCACAATCGATACAATATACATAGTTTATACGAGAAATCGAGTTTCCATCATTCATTAACGAAATTAAAGCTTCGACTCCTTGTTCATAAGTTTCAGGGTGACGCCCCGTAACTGAAAGTAAATGCATCACAGTTTTCCATCCTAAAGGAGTTTGAAGTTTCGAAGGATATTCAATAAGAATTTTATTTACCGATTGTATAAGAAACTCACAACATGTATCGAGTATTTCTTTTTCGAGCTTCCACATTAAATTAATCGATTTGAATACAAGATCCTCCGCAAATTTATCAGGCTCGTGTGACGAAAGAAGTTTCATGCAGATTTTCATAAGTGATATAATCGCCTTTTCCGCAAATGGGATAGGCGAAAATAAAGGATATTGCGCAACTCCTAGTAAATAATCGTGATAATAAGGCCAAAAGCTTGCAAATCTATCATCATTTGATGAAGCAATTGATGAAATTAAATCCCAACAAAATCCAACACTTTCTTCCTCTTCAACTGGAGTGCTAAACTTTTGACCTTTTCCAGCTGCAGCTGATATTAAAGAGCGTCCGAGATTTAATAACGATTCTTCGGGTAAACTCGAACTGTTATTAAATATGCTTCCGATATTACATTGTTGTATTACTTTTACATTCTGTTCAAATCCGTTAAGTTCAAGGTTTAAAGAATCTTCGGGACTTTCCATTGATAAGAAATGAAAGAATCGACCGGTTATACCTGAGCTTCGACGCTTACTCTCACTTTTAGTAAAGTGTGAAGGAAAATCCACTCCATGTTCATTTCTTTCATCGTATGAAGAATCCATAGAATGATCGATTTCTAGTACTGATTTTGGAAGTAATTTAAGACGTTTGAGTTTCAATAAACAATCAATAATCGTTCTCCAACCGGATCGGATCGAGTTTTTGAAAGTATTGGTAATAGTGAAGACCGCTAGAGTAGCCATTTTGGGTTTTAAATCGTTACTAAAAGCGTATAATGTTTCTTCCGGAGATGCGTACGGGTTTAACAAAGTGGTGAATTTGCAAAACGAGCAAAGAAGCTCGTCTAAAGTGTCTTCTAATCCGTATTGAGCTATTCTCGCAAGTGAAAACGAAGCTTCGATAATCTCGTGAAGAATTTCTTCTTCATCCGAGTGTTCAAATATAGCCGCTAAAGTAGCAACCGAAGGACCGGCTATGGAAGCAAACATGTCTCGTCCGAGTCTTCTATCGAAATCACACAAAACAAAAGGGTTCATGATCTTTCCTCGGTTTATAAGTTGAATCCATCTATTAGGGTTCATTTCGGAAGTTCCACCCGATATAGCGAAAAGTGTTATAGCATTGGATTGAATCGATTGAAAAAGCTCGAGTAAGTATTCTCTTGGGAGATCTTTTCCGTCGTTTATCGCACGATTGTTTCGTATAAACTCCTCTTCGGTCATCTTTTTCTTCACTTGTGCGTTATGTTGATCCGTATTAAGCATTATGATCGAGTAGCAAAGTATGTACACCGCATCTTTATTCGCAAACACTTCCGAGGATCTTTGTTCATAGTATTTCTCGGAAAACGCTTCGAGTACTCGTTGAATCTTTTGAGATTCTCCGGGTAGTCTAAACGAGTCCAAGTAAGTTCGTAAAGCAGTGTCGAGGGTCATTCCGGTAAATTCAAACGAATCGGTAAATTCTTGAAGCACTTGAAGATGGAAAGGTTCAGGATCTCCAAGATAGTCACCTATGGCAGTTTTATCTAGTCCCGGAGCGTAACGAAAGAATATAGCATAAGCTTTAGGATTCGGAGGATCCGAGATTAAACGAGAATATTTCAAATACTCCAAACCCTTTTTATCATCACGGTTAAAATGATTACTCGCGATTAATATCTTCCGTTTCTGCGCTTTTCTTAACCGTACATGATTTACCCAAGTCTCATGCTCCAATTCATCTTTCGATCTTTCTTCCCAGAACGGTTTATACTCGGATATCTCAACAGGGTACGGTCCCGAAGGGGTAGTATCGTCTTCTTTATCCGTATGATCCGCGATATTATGAATAATCACTACAAGACCTTCGAACGCTTGAATTTGTACACTCGTAAAAGGTCCACCACCTGGAAAAGCATTCTTACAAAGTAACTTCCCTGCTTCTTCGAAAATATTATGAAAAAGCGGATCACAATCGTAATTAACAAACATTTCGATTATAAAAGTGGGTTGCCTACAAAAATTTATAACTCCTTCAACCGCAACTTCTTGAAGTTGAAGTGTTCCTAAACTCGCAACTTTAAATAACACGATCGAGAAAAACGCTTCCAATTGAAAACGAACTGAAGTACGAAGGAAATGATAGATATTCAACACAGTACTACAAATCATTGAGAAAACGAGAGGGCTTGAGCAAGTTCCATAATGAATTAAATGATGAAATAAATCATCTTGTACCATCCTCAAAAGCTTGGGATGTTTTCCAATACTATCCCCACTTAATTCAATAGCTGAGTTAATTAACACAAGCGCGAAAAGCTGAACATTTTCGTCAGAAGTTTGAGAAGTTAAACCTTCTTGTTCGATAATCTCTACTACATTTAATAACGAGCATAAGAAATGAAAAATATCTATAGCAGCTCGAATTCCATATCCAGAATCTAAGTTAGTATCTTCAGTATCAGATTCTGAATCTTCCCAATCTTTTACATCTATATCAGGTAATCTAGAATAAATCGTTTGTATAAGTTCATGCATGGTATACCTTGCATTACGTTGTAATAAATCACCTCGTCCAGCAGATTGTTGTACAACTTGAAAACACGTGTTCACGACAGTACAAACTGCATCATCTGTAAGTAAAACTGAAGAAGAATGTTTCATAATAGCTGTTAAAGCTTGTAATATCTTCATCATAATAGCTTCTTCAGAAACAGGATCAGTTTTCTCTAATCTACAACCTGTAATGGCTGTAACAGCTGCGTTTACAATATCTCGACATCCAGGGGTCTTTTCGTCAAATATATCAAGTCTCATGATTTTAAGAATTGATGATAGAGCGACACCTGTCGCGGAAGCGGGTACATCGTCACTTTGTATAACATCAAGAAAAGGTGACAGATACATTGATGGATCTACCATTCTCCATTCTTGAAGAGGATTGAATATTAAAGCTCTTAATGATTTTAATGCATGTAATATACTTGGATCACAAGATTCTTCAGTTGGGTGGTGAATATCAGATCCACGACGAATCACAGCTAGAACTGATCCAACTTCTGTGTTTAACATGCATGAAATTGCTAATTCTTTTCTTTTTGCTTTCGTCATGTTTTCCTCTTCGTCTCTTTTTCCCATTACTAAAATTTATTATTTCACACGTTGAGAAGATGAAAAGAAGTAGAGTAGACGATGTTGAATTAACTGGAATTTGGACATTGTGTTTTTGTGATGGAATGACACTTTTGTCCATAAATAATTCCTCAAGTGGCCTTAAAAAATGGGTAAAAAGGTAATAATTGTGGGGTGGTTTTGGAATAGTATGCATTATTTTTGTTGTAAGATACTCTGGGTAGAGGTTAGATAGGCGTAATGTTTGCAAAAGAAGAGGTGAAGTTAAATTTTTGTGTAATTTTAATATGTAACTTTTGTTTTTATGGCTTATATTACATTACTGAATATGTCACACCGCCATTTTCTCCTAAGTTTTCTTCCAATCAGTTATGTAAATTGAACCACAATACTTCATTGTAACAGCAAACTGTCGATTATACAAAGAACCAACATTCACATCTTCATATTGTCAAATTTAATATATTACTAATATAAATAAAGTATAACTTCACATTCTCACTAAATTCCTTTTATCATACTCAATTTCATGTGTGTCCGTAAAGATACCTTATGTTAAGTTTTTCCAATTAGACTCTTACTTTAAATGAGGAACTTTAACGACGCGACTTAATTCATATCCAAACAAATACTAACACATTCTAATCAATTACGAAAACAATAGTTCAACAACATAATTTGAATCAGCTTAAAAATGGATTTATTTAATTACAAAAAACAGCAGTACACATCTGAACGAAATTCGTGATTATCTTCTTGAGAAAACATGAATAAGCGATAAGTTTACAATGGTAATAATTAAATCTGGTTTATGTTCCTTTCTTGTAAGTTTAAACACTGAATCAGTAATTTCGTATTCAAAAGTGTCATTTTTAGGTCAAACGTATTCAAAAGTGCTATTTTTAGGTCATTTCACTGATAGCGTGAAATATTTCATAGATTTTAAGAACAGTTTAGACATTTCAAATAAAATTATTAGTTTGTGATATGACCAAATAAAAATATAGTTTATTTGAAAGACCTAAATTATCCTCAAAATCTATAAAATATCGTACATAATTCGTAAAATAGCTTAAAAATAACACTTAAATATATTTGACCTTCCCACAACTACTCTTAAGTTATTGTTTGCGGGTTTTCAACTAGTGATAATAAAAGGAACGATGAGATCCCCTCTCGTCATCTTGTCTGCATATTTAAGTGGAGTTCTCTGATCACAAAACCACTACTATTGACTATAATGGTGCTTTTGGATGGTGGGTGATGATTTCTATTGCCGCGATTTGTGGATGTCGACTTGATCAGTTACCTTTGTGTGTGTATGTCTGCGTATATATATATATATATATATATATATATATATATATATATATATATATATTAATAGAAGTTGAAAAGTTACAAATTTTACCAATTACCAGGGGTGGGTTATCCAGAACAAGAATTTTAGGTAATTTGAATGAAAAGTTAAAGATGTTGGTGGAAACAAGTTGCCAAAAGCATTCATTTTGCACCCAGACTATTATCCTGGTTGCAGTTTTTTCTCACATGGGAGAAGGAAGGTTCACAATGTTTTTTTCCAGTCAAGAATGCCTATATTAAAAGAAAAGAGAGAATATTACAATGGGATTGGTTGTGGGGGTAGAGGTACAATGAGAATTTCTACTTAGAATACAAAAGCATAATAACGCCAAAAAATAATACAATGTCAACACACCAAGAAATCTTCATCAATCTGAACTTATATAGGGAAGAAGCTACAATAACAATTGGGAGGACCATACATCCACTATTTTAATGACTATTTCTTTCTATTAGGATAACAGTTTCGCATCATGTGGAACATGTACATACACAAATGGTTTAGTAGATTTTTTTTATCAAAAGACCGCAATTGATTGTTAGACCATTACTTATGAGAACTAAGTTGCCTAGTTCTGTTTGGGGATATGTCATATTACATGTTGCAGCTCTGATTCGATTTGTACCAACATCTTATCATAAATACTCTCTATCTCAATTTGTGCTTGGTCAATAACCAAGATTGTCTCAGAATTTTTGGTTGTGCAGTTTATTTACTATCGCTCCACCGCAACGAACAAAAATGGGACCACAAAGAAGATTGTGAATTTATATGGGCTTTGAATTTTCATCAATTGAAAAACATGTCAAACCTTTAACATGAGATCTATTTACAACATGTTTTGTTGATTTCCAATTTGGTGAAAATCAATTCCCAATCTTAAGGGGAGAAAAGAAAAGGCTAAAAAATCTCAAATTTCATGGAATGAATCATATTTATCTCATTTTGATTCTCGTACAAAAAAATTGAAAAAGAAGTTCAAAAATTTATATATTTGTCATATGTTGCTATCAACCTCCAGATGCATTCGCTAATACAAGGAGAGTGATATACTAGCTGATAATGCTGATTTCGAATTGATATTCCACAAGAGAAATTTACTAGTGGATTAGAAAATGAGTCAAATGCACGCTTAAAGTGTCGTAACCCTATCGGTTCCAAAGACAAAAATCCACGCAAGAAAAAAACCAAAGAGATGAATAATCTAAAAAATTTAACATTCCTGTAAATAACACGACTTGCAAAATAGTTAAAATGACAATTTCAGCCGAGTCTCAAACGCTTGAAAATTTAAATACTGATAATGATGAGATCTTGATGAAATATGTCGACATAGAAACAAGATAGAGTCGAAATAAAAATCCATATTAATCAATATTCTCATATAAAGTTGTTATTGATCTAATCAGGGGCGGATTGGGGGTAGGCTGGGCTGGGCTGCTGCAGCCTACCCCAGGCCATAAGATAATATTATATTTTGGCCCGTTTTTTTTTAAATAGCTAAAATTATAACTAAAAAAAATTACAGAATAAAATTAGCCCTCCCTAAGATAAAGTTCATTGATTAATTTCAAATACTAAAATTTACAGACAAATTTGGAACACAGATTCAATTTCTTGGTTAGTTTTAATTTTTTTTTATGAATTTAATTTTTTTTATTATATAATACTGTAATACAGTTTATAAATTGTTAGGAATCTTAGATTTTATAATTTATTATTTAGAAAATTCATTAAAATAAAAAATTGCTGAATTTATTATGATTTTTCAATAAATTAATTAAAAAAATTGTTAACATTGATTAAAGTAAAAAAAATTGTATGAATAGAACCTGCAATGTTTGTGATTGAGGTTAGTGGCAGTAGGTGAGCCGTATAGCATATAGGTCAGTTTTGAGTTTTAATATGATTATTGGAGAACCAAAAAAATAAGAATTGGAGAATTAAGTCATTTCTATATGAGAATTAGAATTTAGAAAACCTGCAATTTTTTTTATGTCAGTGGCCATTGGCCAGCGATTTTTTTTTTCTATTACTACAGAATTTGAAGAGGGAGAAAGTTTTTCAGTTCCCTCCATTCTAAAAGTGAACAACTTTGTGTTGTGTAAAAAGGGATGTCCATTTTCTACCTTATATAATAAATTTAGATTCATCATATAGTATCTTCCTTACTGCTTTTGAGACTAATTAGATTTCAATACGCTTCATTTGCAAATAAAATAAACAATTAATTAGTATAATTGTATGAAATATTAATATAGCGGTAACTTTTTGTTTATTTAATAGTTATGGAGAGATTTTTTAAGAAGATACCTACAACTCAAAAGATTATAGAATCGGATCCGATTGATACTAGTAAGGTTGTCAAGTCTAGTGATTTGCCTTCTAAAAAAAGACGGCGTATTGAAACGAATTTAGAAGATTATAGTCATCCGGATCCTGATTTGCATAAAAGGATATTAGATGATTTTCAGCCAGATCCTGGTTTACGCAGAAGTATATTAGATTTTCACCCTAATGATCGAGACAATGTTAGAAGAAGATATTTATTAACTGGTCCGCATCAACCAATCGAAACAGAATTCAAATCAAAGAAATGTGATCAACAATCGCGACGTTTTAACCCAACTTGGTACAAGAAACATGGTACTTGGTTGAAATATAGTCTTGCGACAGATAAGGCTTATTGCTTGCGTTGTTATCTTTTTCGGTCTGATGCTAATGATCAACAAGGGGGTGATTGCTTTGTCAAAAGTGGATTTGATAATTGGAAACAAGCACTTGAGCGATTCAGGCGCCATGAGGGGAAAGAAGGTAGTTCACACAATGAAGCGGTATTAAAGTGTACTAATTTAATGAGACAAGATGATCACATTGATGTTGCATTTCTTAGACAATCTGACGAAGTTCGAGAAAGCTACCAAATTCGCCTCAATGCATCATTTGATTGTGTAGAGTTTCTTTTACGACAAGGGTTATCTTTTCGTGGGCATGATGAATCAGAAGGTTCGAAAAACCAAGGTAATTATCTACAACTTGTGCAATTTTTAGCGAATCATTGCAAAGAAGTAAAGAAAGTAACTTTCTCTAATGCTCCCGGAAATTGTCAGCTTGTGTCACCCATGGTACAAAAGGATATTTCAAAAAAAAATTGCTTGAAATTGGTAACGTAATTAAGCTCGATATTGGAGATAGGTTGTTTACAATTTTAGTTGATGAGTCGAGGGATGTATCAATGAAGGAACAAATGTCAATGGTCGTTCGTTATGTGGACAAGAGTGGTAGTGTTGTTGAGCGTTTTGTTGGAATAATTCATGTTCGAGACACTATTGCAAAAACACTCAAGGCTAGCATTGAGACTTTATTGGCAAAGTATAGTTTGAACCTCTCTCGCGTGCGTGGTCAAGGATATGATGGGGCAAGCAATATGCAAGGGAAATATAATGGGTTAATATCTTTGATCATGAAAGAAAATGAGTCGGCTTATTACATTCTTTGTTTTGCTCACCAACTTCAGTTAGCTCTTGTTGGGATGACACAAGAAGAAAACGAGGTTGGTTTATTTTTTACTAGTGCTTCTTAGTTAGTAAATATAGTTGCTGGGTCATGTAAAAGGGTTGACATTCTTAAAGAAAAACATTTTGATAAAGTTATTGAAGAATTAACAAGTGGTCATCTTGAGAGTGGTCGGGGTTTGAATCAAGAAACAAATCTTCAAAGAGTCGGAGATACACGTTGGGGTTCACATTATGGTTCATTGATTCGTTTGATTCAAATGTTTGATCCCATCATTGATGTACTTAATTTGATTGTTGATGAAGGTAATAGCATGACACAAAAAAATAATGCATATGGTATGCTTGATCGTATTCAATCTTTTGAGTTTGTTTTTATTTTGCACTTGATGAGAAACGTGTTGGGGGTTACAAATGACTTGTCTCAAGCATTGCAAAGAAAAGATCAAGATATTGTAAATGCAATGAAATTGGTCAAATTGTGCAAAGAAAGTCTCCAGCACATGAGAGATACAGGTTGGAATTCTTTACTTCAGGAAGTAACTTTGTTTTGTGAGACATACAAGATCATCATACCAGATATGAATGATGATTTCATACTTCGAGGACGACCTCTTCGTAATTTCCCTTCCAAAAAAATATTCACATCATTATCGCATTGATCTATTTTATGGCGTTATTGATAAACAACTTCAAGAACTCAATAACCGTTTCGACGAGGTAAATACTGAATTAGTTTCTTGTGTTTCTTGTTTGAATCCTGATAATTCCTTTTCGGCATTTGATAAAACAAAACTGATTCATCTTGCCGAATTTTATCCTCGTGACTTTTCAAATGTGGAACTTGGTGCACTTGAATTTCAACTTGATAATTTTATTTTGGATATGAAGTCTGAAAATGTGTTCTTGAGACTTAAAGGGATTGGCGATCTTGCAAAAAAAATGGTAGAATCCAAAAAGGATCAAGTCTATCCTTTGATTTATATGCTTTTGACGTTGGCTTTGATTTTGCCAATCGCTACAGCTAGTGTTGAAAGGTATTTTTCGTCAATGAATATTGTGAAAAATCGTTTACGTAATCGAATGGGAGACGAATGGATGAATAATTATTTAGTAACATATATTGAAAAGGAGCTTTTATGCCATATCGATAGGGAAACACTTTTACAACGTTATCAAATAATGTCTAATCGACGCGAGCAGTTATAATTTGGTAAGTTTACTAATATCAAAACTGCTTTCCATTTTTTTTATAATGAATGTGAATATTTTTATTTAACAACAGGTAATAGCGGACGCAAATTTACATCATATGATGTAATACATAGCTGATTACTATTTTTTTAGTTAAAATAAAAGTGTCGTGAATATTAAGTATGCGTTTGTTTATGATTGGAATTTTGTTAAACAAATAGGCAAAGTATTATATCAAGATGAATATGGTTTGTTTTACGCTGTGCGTAATTTTTTTTTTTGAGTATTTTTCAATAATTTTGTTAGATATATATAAATTTATTAGATGTGATTTTTTTCGTAACAATAATAGCCCTCCCTGACTCAAAATTCAGGATCCTCCCCTGGATCTAATGCAAGAAAGCGAGGACGTTGAACCAAAATTATTTCAAAAATAATCAGCGTAAAAATGATTGGCCAAAATGGAAAAAAGTAATTCAGGTTGAATTAGATTCACTCGCAAAACAAAAAATTTGGGGACCTATAGTCCGAAGCCTCTAAAAATGTAAGCCTTGTAGGCTACAAGTGGGTATTTCATATGAAAGCATAACAAAAACAATGAGATTATAAGTTACAATACACGTCTTGTAGCACAAGGTTTCTCACGGAGACCTGAGATTGATTATGAAGAAATATACTCTCTCTTGATGGATGCAATTACACTTAGATTTTTTTTTTATTTTGGCAGTATTTAAAGCACATGCATTTGATGGATGTGGTGACAACTTACCTCTATGGATCACTCGATAGTGACATTCTCATGAAAATCCCTCAAGGATTAAAATTTCTTGAAGCATATAACACATACCCATGAAAAAATACTCAATCAAATTAAAAAGTTCATTGTATGGATTAATACAATCTAGACGAATATGTTATAATCATATTAGTATATACATTCTCAAAGAAGGATATGTTAACAATTCCATTCATCCATGTGTTTTCATTATTAAGTCTAATTCTGAATTTTACTATTGTGCTCTACATTGATGATTAAAATCGAATAGGGACTCTTACAGATATCGCATCATCAAGAACTTATTTAGGCAAAAAATTTAAGATGAAATATTTTGCCTAAAAGAAATTTTGCCTTGAATATTTGGCGACTAGAATTTTTGTACACCAATCAGTTTATGTCAAAAAAAAAAATCGCAAGCGATTCAATATGGATATATATCATCCATTGAGTTCACCAATTGTTGTACATTTACTCGATTTAGAAAAGGATATTTTTTCTCCAGGTGAAGATAACGAAGAAATTCTTGGCCTAGAAGTACCGTATCTTAGTGCATTTGGTGCATTAATGTATCTTTCTAATAACACTAATTCAGATATTTCCTTATCAAGATACAATTTAGCGTCAACAATGAGACACTAAAATGTCATTAAAAGCATACTTCGTTATATTCGTGAAACTCATGATATGAGATTTCTATATTCAACACATCATAAAATCGAATTGAGTGGTTGTGCAGATGATGGATATTTATTTTAACCACATAAAGGAAGATCACATATTGGAAATTTGTACACCTTTGGGGGCACTTCAATCTCATGCCGCTCTACAAATCAAACTATTGCCGCTATATCTTCAAATCATGCTGAGATACTTGAACTTCATGAGTCAAGCTAAGAATATATTTAGTTAAGATAATTGACTCAACATATTTAAGGGGAATGCAATTTTTCGACTAACAAACAAAATCCGCAAATATTATACGAAGATAATGTTGTTTGTATCACACAAGTCAAAAGAGACTTCATCAAAGGTGACTGAACCAAACACATCTAACCAAAGTTCTTCTTTCCACATGAACTCCAAAAGAAATGTGAAATAGATGTCCATCAAACTCACTCAAGTGACAATTTGGCTGATATTCACAAAACTTTACCTATATCTACATTTAAGAGATTAATATACAAGATTGATATGCTACGAGTTCAAGATCGTTCCAAAAATACTGACAATAGTATGAGAAAAATACGCACTACACTCTTTTTTTCGTCATAGTTTGCTTAAATAGGTTTTTTTGATAAACTTTTACAATAAGGTAGTTTTAGAAAGTGTATAAAGAAATAAATATATTTTTTCTTAACTAAATTTTCAGATAAGTTTTAACATATTTTTAGAAATTTATTATTCAAAAGAAATTTAATATTCATTTTAGGTCATAAATTTATAGTCAAACTTATGAACTCATAATAGTAACTTATTATTTATTAATATAAATTTATATTTTGTAATCTATACATAACTCGATAATTAATAGAATGATATTATCTTCTTTTTCCTTACTGGATATATATAATTTTTTGAGACGTTTTATGAACTTATAATAGTTACTCATTATCTATTAATATAAATTTATATTTTGTAATCTATACATATCTCGATGATATTATTTTCTTTTTCTCTACTGGTCATATGCATTTTTTTGAGAAGTTGTTTTAGAATTGATTTTTGATGAGAATTAGTTTTGGCTAGTGTTTCTTAATGTTAATTTTTTTTTACATGGAAGAGTCATTTTGGATTTGGAGTCATTGACTCGGTTCGAACATGCACCACTAAATTGGATGATCAAGGCCTTAGGTGAGCTAATTCTAACCGGTTATGTTTATTTTTTTTAATTAAGTAAGAGATTCTAAATTAAAATATAAAAAAGTAAGAAATTCAGTGGAGAAAAAAATAGGAGTAAGTATAAAATTGTAGAGTGTAACTCAGCTTTAGAGGGAGATGCATATGCAGTTATGAAAGTCATAACTATGAAGGGGAAATATATGCTATTCTACAAGCTATGAAGGCAACGGATTCTATGGGGTTTGACAGAGCAATATTTTATTCCGATAATTTGGAAATCGTACAAGGAATAAAAAAAAGGCAAGCTATAGATTGGAAGATACGGCCGCTAATAGAAATAATATGGAAATGGGCAGCGAGATATCCGAATTGGGAAGTTTGTCATATCAAAAGAGAACTGAACATCGTAGCCGACTTAACAGCAAAATATACTAGGCGAATGGGAGATATTCCGAACTGGATTTCTAATGATGTAATAGATAGTATAGATTTTATTATCAATGCTTTGAGAAATTGTTGTATTTAATTGCTTTTTCTACAATGTATGACAAAAAAAAGCCATATAAATTGGTGCAGAATTTAAAGAGAAAGGAAATATCATTTTTTCAGATAACCTTGAGATTATTCAAGGTATTAAGCAGGTGTCAGCCGCACGTTGCAATATCCAACCTATTCTTCGTAGGATTATCCACAAAGTTGGAGAGATTAGGCAGGTTTCTTTTCGCCACATCAATCAAAGACTCAACAGTAGAGCAGATAAGATTGCAAAGGAAGCTAGACACGGAGCAATTTCTCAACGTCGATCGACTTTAAGTTTTTCTGACGCTTCGGTTCGATTTTGTAAATTAGGAATACGCTAATTTGCTTTTGTTTGTTTTGATTGGTGCCGTGGCACCCTCCCTTGTCAAAAAAGAAAAAAAAAGTAGAAAATTCTAGAGTCGTGCTTGGTTTGACAATAATTTAGCCGTTTAAGAAACTAAACTACATGTCAAAATAAAAAAAAATAAAAATAGATTGCTCGAACGTTCTAGACATCAAATGAATCATCTACATTCACTCGAACCTTCCGGAACCTCCAACTTTTACTATATATACCAACCAACTCCTTCGCTTATCATATAAAAAACAAACACCAAGATCACCATAAGAACAGGAATCACAGCGATCACCATTATGCCGAGCAGAAATCCAGGTGCAATGTCCCAAGATTGGGAGCCAGTGGTGCTCAACAAGCCGAGACCAAAAGCCCATGATCTCCGAGACCCAAAACTCATCAACCAAGTTTTGAGATTAGGCGGACAAGTCCAGACTTTGAAGAAATCTGATGCTGGATTAAACAAGAAAGCGGCGGCGGCAGCTACCGTTGTGAACCCACGTAAGCTAGATGAGGCGGAGGAGCCAGCGGCGTTAGGAAAAGTGTCGGGGGAGGTGAGACATTTAATACAAAAAGCGAGGATTGATAAGAAAATGAGTCAAGCTGAATTAGCTAAATTGATTAACGAAAGGCAACAAGTTGTTCAAGAATATGAGAATGGTAAAGCTATTCCTAATCAAGCTATTTTAGCTAAAATGGAAAGGGTTTTGGGGGTAAAGCTTAGAGGAAAAGTTGGGAAATGAAATATATTATAGGTAATGTGTATTATGTCTATTAATGTTGTTGCAATATATATGTAGTTGTTGATGATACAAATTTGGATAGGGGATTTATGGATATGATTTTGTGTTGGTTGTTAATGCTCTACAAGAATACAACTTTCCTTGTATTGGTTGAGCTTCACAATTCAAAGTTTGATTTTTTTGACTGGATTCCTTTCTTTGTTTGTTACCTTTAAATCATTGCTTATTTTATGTTTTTGATTTGGGTTTATGAGGAAGTGGTATCTCTTTAGGATCTACTCCCGGGTTTAGAAACTGGTTAATTGGTAGAGACCCAAGTCCTAGTAGCCCTGCCCAAGAGAGAGACCCAAGTCCTAGTAACCTCGTTAAATGGTGATTCAACATAGATTCTATATCTTGAAATCAAGCCAATTTTGGCGCCGCTTTATGATAAATGATAATGCTGCAAAGACCAAGGCAATGAATCAATTGCGGTACAATAGAGTTGTAATTCACTAATTATTCCAACTTTATATTAGTTTAGTGGAGGGGTGGAGACTTTTTCACATTTACTTAAGGTGAAAAGTCATAAATGTGATATATGATATATCCTAGATCGCTGGGTTTTTGATAAATAACCTCAAATATTTTATGGTTTCATTAGCTACCAAACAACTAATACCTACGCACATAAAGAGATAATGAATAAGTCCACACGTGCACCATCAGGTGGCCTGGGCATGGGTCTGAGTCAGAGTCTGGGTCTTGGGAAATTAAAAGATAAACTAGTTTTTATAACTACTAGCTTTGACTATTTTATATGAACGTTACTATTTTTTGGCCATGGCTATCAGTTTTGACTGAGCTGTAACGTTAGCTACTGGCTAGTTAATTTTGTCTATAAATAGGAGTTTACAGCAGTTCATTTTGCACACACAACTTTCAAAGTTTTATGAAATAATCCAACAGTAAAATATTCTTCTTCTTTACTTCTCTTCTTGAGCGAAACATATACAGATTTCAAACATTCGCTTGTGAGTATACACGAGAGTAGGTATTAGTGTTTAACCTTTGGGAACATTCGAGAATCTCGGCTATCCTGTTCTTAAAGAAGTGGCTTCTCCACGACACTACAATTTGATATTCGTCTTCTATAATCAGGTTTGTTTTTTCTTTACTGTTTTTTTAAACTTTTATTTTCGTAAATTAGTTAATGTCTACTTTTGCATTTAAATTTTTTAAATACCATTACAATGTTTTAATCTTTACCGACAATTTAAGAACGGATTTTTAAAGTAATGTTTAATGGATTCTTCAGTTTTAATTACGACTTTGAAAACCTTACCTGATATGTCGAAACTCGAACTTTTAGATGGTTCTAATTTTTAACGCTGGTCTTAAAAACTTCTTATATTCTTTGAACAATTAAAAGTCGATTTTGTACTAATTAAAAATCCTCCTTTTACAACTGATAATACAGATGCTACTATATCCGCTAAAATTTTAAAATATGACAAGGAAAATAAACTAACTAGGGGTTATCTTTTAAACTATACGTTGAACCTCTTGTTTGATTTATTTGTAAACGAAAAATCTTCAAAAACTATTTGGGACTGTTTACACACTAAATACGGAGGTGACGACTCCGATAAGAAAAAATATATGGTCGGAAACTGGCCTAATTCACAATCATTGATCAAAAACCAATCATGGAACAAGTTCATAGTTACGGAATTTTTTGTACGGAAATTGTATTAGAAGGAATGAAAATGTGTTAAATTGTTACAAGCTAATGTGTTACTTGATAAATTCCCATCCTAGAGTGACTATCGCAACCACCTCAAACATAAGAAAAAGGACATGAAGATCCAAGAGTTAATCAGCCACATGAGAAACGAAGAGGCAAATTGCCTCAAAGATAAGTCTGAATCTCTATCTCATTATTCTTCGAAAGCAAACTTGGTCGAGACTTCCGGGTATGGTAACAAAGACGGTTTCAAGGGTAAAGGGAAATTTCATGGTCAGAATAAGAACAACAAATCGCAAGGTAATTTAACAAATCCGGAGGTAATTTTAAACCAACTAGTCATATTCTTAAAACCAAGGAAACCTGCTACTGTTGTGGAAAAGAGGGACACAAGGCATACCAATGCAAGGACAGGTTCAACCCAAATAATCCAGCTCGTGCCAACTTGACTGAAACTGAAGAGGTAATTTACGCGTTAATGGTCGAAACTAATTTGGTAGAAAACAAGGCCGAATGGATTCTTGATACTGGAGCATCAAGACACTTCTGTGCCAACAAAGAGTTATTCCAAGGATTTGAAGATGTAGCTAATGGGGAATGCGCGTACATAGGAAACTCTACAACTGCGGGCGTCCTTGGCAAAGGAAAGGTGTGTCTTAAACTTACATCTGGCAAGACCTTAGCCCTTAATGATGTTTTGTATGTCCCCACGCTTCGCAGAAATTTAGTCTCTAGGTATTTTCTAAACAAAGCTGGATTTAAACTTGTTTTTGAAGGTGGGAAAACAATTATCTCTAGAAATGGTGACTTTGTAGGAAAAGGTTACCTTAATGGTGGACTGTTTGTACTGAATAGTTTTTCTGTTTTTAATGAGAATGTATCATATCTTAGTGCATTTGGTGCATTAATGTATCTTTCTATTAACAATAATCCAAACATTTCCTTTAGTATAAATTTATTATCAAGATACAATTTAGCGTCAACAACGAGACACTAAAATGTCATTAAAAGCATACTTCGTTATATTTTCGTGAAACTCATGATATGAGATTTCTATATTCAACACATCATAAAATCGAATTGAGTGGTTATGCAGATGATGGATATTTATTTTACCCACAAAAAGGAAGATCACATATTGGAAATTTGTTCACCTTTGGGGGCACGTCAATCTCATGGCGCTCTACAAATCAAACTATTGCCGCTATATCTTTAAATCATGCTGAGATACTTGCACTTTATGAGTCAAGACAATAATGTATTTGGTTAAGATAATTGACTCAACATATTTAAAGGGAATGCAATTTTTCGACTAACAAACAAAATCCGCAAATATTATACGAAGATAATGTTGTTTGTATCACACAAGTCAAAGGAGACTTCATCAAAGTTGACCAAACCAAACACATCTAATCAAAGTTATTCTTTACACATGAACTCCAAAAGAAATGTGAAATAGATGTCCATCAAACTCACTCAAGTGACAATTTGGATGATTTATTCACAAAAACGTTACCTACATCTACATTTAAGAGATTAATATGCAACGAGTTCAAAATCGTTCCTAAGATACTGACAATAGTATGAGAAAAATACACACTACACCCTTTGTTTCGTCATAGTTTTGCTTAAATAGGTTTTTTTGATAAATGTTTACAATAAGGTAATTTTAGAAAGTGTATAAAGAAATACATATTTTTTTCTTAACTAAATTTTTAGATAAGTTTTAACGAAATATATTTTTAGAAATTGATTATTCAAAAGAAAGTTAACATTCAGTTTAGGTCATAAATTTATAATTAAACTTATGAACTCCTAATAGTAACTTATTATCTATTAATATAAATTTATATTTTGTAATCTATACATAACTCGATAATTAATAGAATGATATTATCTTCTTTTTTCTAACTGGTCATATATGATTTTTTGAGAAGTTTTATGAATTTATAATAGTTACTCATTATCTATAAATATAAATTTATATTTTGTAATCTCTACATAACTCGATGATATTATTTTCTTTTTCCCTACTAATCATATGTAATTTTTTGAGAAGTTGTTTTAGAATTGATTTTTGATGAGAATTGGTTTTGGCTAAAGTTTTTTAATGTTAATTTTTTATTATTTTAGATGGAAGTCGGAGTCATTGACCATTAAATTGGATGATCAAGGCCTTGGTGAGCTAATTCTAACCGGTTATGTTTATTTTTTTAATGATTAAGTAAGAGATTCTAAATTAAAAAATTAAAAAATAAGAAATTGAGTGGAAAAAAAATAGGAGTATGTAGAAAATTCTAGAGCCATGCTTGGTTTGACAATAATTTAGCCGTTTAAGAAACTAAACTACATGCCCAAAAAAAAAAACTAAATTGCTCGAACGTTCCAGACATCAAATGAATCATCTACGTTCACTCGAACCTTCCGGAACCTCCGACTTTTAATATATATACCAACCAACTCCTTCGCTAATCATATAAAAAATAAACACCAAGATCAAGAGTTTCTTAACAGGTAAACATACTAAGAACAGGAATCACAGCGATCACCATTATGCCGAGCAGAAATCCAGGTGCAATGTCCCAAGATTGGGAGCCAGTGGTGCTCAACAAGCCGAGGCCAAAAGCCCATGATCTCCGAGACCCAAAACTCGTCAACCAAGTTTTGAGATTAGGCGGACAAGTCCAGACTTTGAAGAAATCTGATGCTGGATTAAACAAGAAAGCGGCGGCGGCAGCTACGATTGTGAACCCACGGAAGCTAGATGAGGCGGAGGAGCCAGCGGCGTTCGGAAAAGTGTCGGGGGAGGTGAGACATTTAATACAAAAAGCGAGGATTGATAAGAAAATGAGTCAAGCTGAATTAGCTAAATTGATTAACGAGAGGCAACAAGTTGTTCAAGAATATGAGAATGGTAAAGCTATCCCTAATCAAGCTATTTTAGCTAAAATGGAAAGGGTTTTAGGGGTAAAGCTTAGAGGAAAAGTTGGGAAATGAAATATATTATAGGTAATGTCTATTATGTGTAATAATGTTGTTGCAATATATAAGTAGTTGTTGATGATACAAATTTGGATAAGGGATTTATGGATATGATTTTGTGTTGGTTGTTAATGTTCTACAAGACTACAACTTTCCTTGTATTGGTCGAGCTTCACAATTCAAAGTTTGATTTTCTTGACTGAATTTCTTTCTTTGTTTGTTACCGTTAAATCATTGCTTATTTTATATTTTTGATTTGGATTAATGAGTAAGTGGTATCTCTTTAGGATCTACTCCTGGGTTTAGAAATTGGTTAATTGGTAGAGACCCAAGTCCTAGTAGCCTCGTTAAATAGTGATTCTAACATACTTGAAATCAAGCAAATTTTGACGCCGGGTTATGATAATGAAACCAATCAGCAAAAAGCATTAATGCTGCAAAGACCAATGCAATGCATCAATTGAGGTACAATAGAGCTGTAATTCACTAATTATTCCAACCAGAGGTTATTGGTGTTGGAGCATTTTCATATCGGTCTTTATTATTAGTTGAGTGGAGGGGTGGAGATTTTTGATATGTGATATATCCGACATCGGAGTGCTTTTAGTAAAGAATCTCATTCAAATATTTTGTGGTTTTATTAGCTACCAAACACTAGCACCTATGAACTCACGCACATTAAGAAATAATGGGTAAGCCCATCCATCTATTGGCTAGTTTATTCCAATCTACTAGGAGCTTACAGAAGTTTGTTGGCTAGTTTATTCCATCTAATAGGAGCTTATGGACCAGACTTTATCACTACTTTCTTGACTGAGGATTTTCACATAGATATGCTATGTGAAGAACTAGTCTCTTGTTTCCTTCTTCAGAAAGAACCTAAGACTTTTTCCGAGGCTATGAGATCCATAGACGCCATCTTTTGGAAAGAAGCAGTAAACAGTGAGATATAATCCATTAGATCAAACCACACTTGGGACTTAACTGACTTACCAAAGGGATGTAAGCTAATTAGTAGTAAATGGATCTTTAAGAGAAAATTAAGACTTGATGGTTCCATAGAGAAATTTAAGGCTAGACTTGTAAGCCGAGGCTTTACTTAAAAGAAAGGCCTAGACTACTTTGATAATTCCCAGTGATCAAAATAGCAACCATAAGAACTCTAATAGCCTTAGCTTCCATTCATAAACTCACCATACATTAAATGGATGTTAAGAACGCGTTTTTGAATGAGACTTAGATGAAGAAATATATATGGTTCAACCCGAAGGGTTTGTAGCATCTGGCCAAGAAAGCAAAGTATGCAAGCTTAAGAAATTCCTATATGGTTTGAAACAAGCAACCAAACAATGGTACGAAAAATTAGATAATACTGTAGTTAATGATGGCTTTATAGTCAACACTTCCGATTCATGTGTTTATATAAAGGTCATAGGACCGAATGTGTGATCATATGTCTATATGTAGATGACATGCTGACATTTGGTACTAACCTTAAAGTCATTAATGAGACTAATGACTTTCTTTCATCTGAATTCGAGATGAAGGATATGGGTGAAGCTGATGTAATCTTAGGGGTTAAGATCTTAAGAAATGAATATGGTATATCTCTTAGTCAATCTCATTATGTAGAGAAATTGTTGAAGAGATTCAACTCCTTTGATGTCACGCCCGCTAGAACCCCTTATAACTCAAGTATTTGTTTGACTAAGAACAAGGGAAGTGCAATATCTCAAACTAAATATGCTAAGATAATAGAAAATGTGATGTTTTTAATGAACTACACTCGACCTGATATCACCTATGCCGTAAGTAGACTTAGTCGCTATACCCATAACCCTAGTAGTGAACATTGAGCTGCACTTCAAAGATAACTGAAATATCTAAGAGGTACTATGGATATAGGCATACACTATAGTAGGTTCCTTGCTATCTTGGAAGGATATTGTGATGCGAATTGGATATCAGATAATGATGAAGTGAGCTCCACTAGTGGTTATGAGTTTTCCTTAGGTAGAGGAGCTATATCCTAGAAGTCTTCCAAACAAACTTGTATAACACGGTCAACCATGGAATCCGAGTTTATAGCTTTAGAGTTGGTAGGACAAGAAGCTGAATAGTTGAGAAGTCTCCTGGCAGACGTACCATTATGGGAAGATAAAGTTGTACCAGTTTCTCTTCAATGTGACTCGCAAGTGGCTATCAGTGTTGCTCACAACAACACATATAATGGAAAACAGAGACATATTCGAATCAGACATAGCTCAGTAAAATAGTTACTGAAGAATGTTGTAATAGCATTGACTTTGTCAAATCCGAGAAAAATCTGGCTAATCCATTTACTAAGGGTTTAACCAGGAGAGTGGTTCTGGAAATGTCTAGGGGGATGGGGCTTAAGCCCATTCATGGGGGACATATGGATGACATACGATGCACTACTTAACCATCCCTATGGCATACAAATAGTGCAAATGAGGCTAAGTTTCGAATCTTAATGTTTCATAGCCCTTTGTGGTGGTCCTATTGAGACGGACTTGATGAATACACCGATGATTAATTCAAGGTCGAGTTTAACTCATAATGGTGTTCATATCCCTATGTGGTGTTCCTATTCAGATGGGCTTGATGAACTCACCAGCATATGATGAGGTTGAGCTTTAAGGCTCTTAATGACTTCAAGACCCTTGAGGGGTCTATGTTGTATAGACAATATTGAAATTACCTATGTGAGTGTGAAAGTGGGGGCCGCTTTCTATAAAAGGATAAAGTAGTCTTTTTAGAGCACTCACGAGAACCAAGGTATGCGCATGGCTAAAAGGCGCTTGTGATAACATTGCGAAATCTGTATATATATCTAACGGGTTTGAGTATGTGTTGTGGGGGTCTAACTAAAGAATGTCAAGTTCAAGAGTACGTTCACTTGACTGGAGTTGGTTGTTGCCTCACTCCACTACTTGTCAATTCAAATCGCAAGATATTGGCACTTAAGTACAATTCACCCAATTTTCTCTCAAAACTTTTCTTCTTTTTCAAAACCTTCTTTTTATATCTTGTAGACTTTCAATGTGTGGAGGATTATTGAAGCATTTTCATGGCTGGTCTTTATTATTAATTGAGTGGAACGGTGGATACTTTTTCACATTTACTTGTGAAGGTGAAAAGTCATGAATGTGATATATGATATATCCCACATCGTTGGGTTTTTAGTAAAAAACCCCACTCAAATACTTTGTGGTCTCATTAGCTACTAAGGAACTAACACCCATGCACATTAAGAGATAATGGGTAAGCCCACACGCGCGTACCACCACCACCAACCCGACCCGAGTCTGGGTCCGGGTCCATGTTTTGTAAACTGATATGAACGTTGCACGTTCTGTAGCTGATATGAATGTTGCACGTTCTGTAGCTGATATGAACGTTACTATTTTTCCGGTCATGACTACCAGCTTTGACTGAGCTGTAAAGGCTAGTCAGCAGTTCATTTTTCACACACAACTTTCACAGCTTTACGAAATAATCCAGCAACAAAATATTCTTCTTCTTTACTTTTCTTCTTGAGCGTAACATACACAAATTTCAAACCTTCGATTGTGAGTGAACACGAGAGTAGGTAGTAGTGTTTAACCTTGGGGAACATTCAGAAAAACACTATAGCATCTCGGTTATCCCGGAATTCGTTCTTAAGGCAGTGGCTCCTCCACGGCACTACAACTTGATCTTCGTATTCTATAATCGGGTTCGTAGTTTCTTTACTATTTTTTAAAACTTTTATTTGCGTAAATTAGTTAAAGTCTACTTTGACATTTAAATTTTTTAAATACCTTTATAGCGCTTTAATTTTTACCAATTGGTTTGTTGTTACCTTAATTAAATTCAGGCACGCGAGGCCCTTCTGCTTTGCAAAAATAAGACATGCAGCTCCTCATTAATATTTTGTTAAATTTTGTTAGCAGAAAATATGAAATGCCTATAATATCCTTACAACTTTCCAAAAAAAGACCGCTATAATCAATTTCTTTGTTTTTTGTTTAAATTTTTCATTGAAGTTTTCATAGATCTAATTCGATTTCAAACCCGTTTATAGTATTTTTTTATTCTAAACCATTGATGTCCATTGAAATTTCACAGATTTTTTCTATCTCTAAGCTATTTGTGGTATTTTTTTAATATTTAACCATCCAAATTTCCATTAGAGTTTCTATATCTCTAAGTCATTTATGGTATTTTTTAATATTCAACCATTCAAATTTCCATTAGAGTTTCCATGCTTTAAGATTTAGTTTGAAAACTTTAATGTATTGTTTCTATGGAAGCTTGTGAAACCAAAAAAAGAATTAGAACATTAAAAATACATGAGCATTTGTTGTAGATTGAAAAAGAAAGGCCTATTGTTATATTTCTTTGAAAATGACGAGCTTATTGGATATTTTTATGCCATGAGCTTTAGTTCGAAAGATTCGATTTTGAGCTTCCATGGAAGCACAGAAGAAGAAGAACTTCCGAACTTTCTTGTCCTCTACTACTATATTTTTTGCTGCGCTCTCTTGCATATATTGTATATGAGAGTTAATTCTTTGTTAATCCAACACTTTTCACAAGACAAATTTTTTTACATTTACCACTTCCAATTATTTGATCTTCTATCCTGAGAAGAAGATAGTTTTATGTTTTACTCAAATATTGGTTTTCTTTGCAATTAACAAGGAAGTGTTGTTGTTCGCGAATTATTTGATATTTACAATTGTTCTTGATTTTTCTATGCCATTGATTCTTTGATTTGGAGATAATTTGGAAGCTCCAACTAAAATTGTAGTATAATGGATATTAGGTCTTTTCTAGGAAGTGGTTAATCAGAAAAAATATGAAAATATCAGCTGCAATCACACCTCTTGCGCGTGCATTACACGTTGGACGAAAAACGTAACAGAAAGGCATCTCGTTCCTAATTCTGCTGAGCACATGGGCTTCTCACGCCTATTATTTTACTATGGGGGCTAGCAAACTTAATTAGTACGATCACAGAGGCCTCCCGTACTATTAACCCTTTTGATTTTTGTTCTAGTAATGATAGACTCATCTTTTTTTTCATGTAATCTTTTTTATCACTTTTATCATTTTATATATATATTTTTTTTTTTGTCAATTATCACTTTATATTTACGAGTAGTAAAAAGTGATAAAAGGAGCACTATAACATATGGTAACAAATGACATGTTACTTTAATATAAAATGAATAATACAAAAGAGGGAAAATAATTCGTAAAGACCCTTATACTAACTTAATTATGAACTTGAAAGAGGGAAAATGGTTCACTAAGATCCTTTTAACTTATGCTTTCATAACCAATCCTTTAAAATAAATTTGCGAGCTCATATGTCCGATCTTGCAAGCTCACGAAGGACGGAGATATTTTGACCAATCTTTAAAATAAATTTTCGAGCTCATATGTTCGATCTTGCAAGCTCGTGAAGGATGGAGAGAGAAATTTTTGTTAAGGGGCAAGGGGGTTCGAGGCCAATCCATGGTTCAAAGTTTGATTTTTTTGATGTAATTTTTCTTTGTCTGTTCCCGCTACATTTAATTTGTGTGTATCCGAATAATGATATTCTTTTACGTTATTCTTTTATCACTTTTTATGTGATGCTCATATAAATTAAACAGGATTGTGTACAAATTCAATTTGATAAGGTTCAACCTGGATTTGTTTAATAGTGGATCTATCTTTTTAAGACCTGATCTAACTGGTTTTAGGTGGATTTTAACCAACAAGCTTTTGGAGAGATCTTAAAGAGTTTAGGTGGGATTTATTTTAATACTTTTTTATTTTTATAAATTTATTAATAATTGAATTTATTGATGTATTATATAATTTTTTATACTATATTATTATTCTCTAGTTTTAGTTTATCAAATCATCTTTTTCTTACAATGGAGGTCCTAACACGTGGAATAAGATCAGTTATAAACTCAACGCGTCAGCCATATCCGATGTGAATGTTCTCTTAGGAAATTTCTACTCGAATCTGTCTTTCGTGATCACACCTCAAACGCCATCTGGTGGATCAACATATATGTGGAATACACATTAATCTATTTTTTCCTTAACTTCGTCAAACAGTTCGCGTATAATTTTTCTTCTTTATAAATACACTTAATATCGAAAGAAATCTTTCTCTCCAAGATCTTCAGAAAACTATATATCCAGAATGTAGCTGACCCTCTAGTCCTTTCTACTTGACCAATTTCGTTAGGAGTCTCTTACGAATCCACTTCCACCCATAAATCTTTTATTCCAATCTCCACTGTCATAGAACGACTTTCATAAATAGTTGCGAGCTCAGTGGTGGTCCTTTGTGTGTTCTAAAATAAATGCAAACGTAATTGAACCACAACCGCAAGTGTATGGTTGTCCCAAGTAGTAATAATGATTCTAGGATCATTCGCAGGGACGGTTGGTTAACTACAATGCTTATCAAATAATGAATGGTTGCACTTATGAAAGCAAGTAAAAGTTTTAATGATTGATTTGTTGTTTGTATTAATTTTAAGTAATGAAAGATTCAAGTAAAATGCAAATAAATAGTAAAACGAAAGTAAATGAATGTAAGACGCAAGTATGAGAAGGCAATACTTGAGAAACGCAAGGGATCCTCCTAATTCTATTTCATAACATATGCTGTTTAAGGGTTAAATCGGTCAATTAACAATGGTTGGGATTCTAAATTCCTTATACCCCCGTCAGGGTGGACTATAAGGCTATCCTAGAGTGTCACTAGTCCCGTCAGGGTAAATATGATCCACTTTCGAATGATTAAGCAATTTTACCACATTGGCCCTAAAATTAACTAAGCTCGTCAAAGGCAATAGCTTCTATTTTAGATTGAGTAATTAAGTCCGTACCTAAACCCTCCGTTAGGATGATCCACACGCCACGTATGTGGAATAGCCTAGATACTAATACCTGTTCTTAGTTCATGACTCCAAAAACAGTAAATAATCTCAAATTACCGAAAAGAGTAAAAGACCCAATTTAATTTAATTTATTGAAAACCCAAATTCAGACATATGAAATTTGACAGAATAGGGATTCACCCATTAAGCATTCTCAAGTACTATGAAGAAATTAGCTCATACTAATTAAAAAGAAAACTAAATTAAAAGAAATGGAATTCATACTGTTTTTACAGAATTAAAAATAAGAAAGACCTAATTTCCGGAATTGGATTTGGCTGAGAATGGAGATATAGACTCTCTCCAACTCTACAGCTTCTTCTTCTTCTTCCTTCTGCTTCTTCTCTCTTGATGTTTTATTTTGTAAAAAGTGAATTGTGTGAAAAATAGAAGTCAAGAGCTCCTTTTATAAGCTCCAATTCGGATTAGGCCTTGGACCTAGAATTAAATCACTAATTAAAAGCCCAAGTCCATTTTCTAAGCCCAAAATCCCGTAACTGCTGCACCACCTCCACTAAAACGGCTCTAGTCGATTCGTTATAACTCAGATTGACCTGAAATCACTTGCTAAATTTCCGTAACTCGATAAGGAACATATTCTCTTTAAAGGTCAGCGGCTAAATCAACTCTTAAGTGTCTCGAAATCAGAAATATTTGGCCCGTTTTCCAGATTTGCAGCTCCAAAATATAATTCTTTCGGGATTTATCTTCAAGCTTTGACTCCATATCACGATCTTTGACACTCTTCTCGGATTCCTTTCCTAGCTAATATTCAAAACCTACAAACTTTTCACTAAAATACACAAGATTACGCGCAAAAGTTTAATAAATCAAAAATACTAGAAATAAAATAGGAATTCCGGATTATTGCATTTTTAACTCAAAAGTCTATCAAAATATTCAATTAAACATAAAATATGATGTCTCTCAAGGGTCGAAAATAAGAACAATTATGGAGACATCACTCAGCCACTACCGTCGAGTTACATTTAAGATTCATGGTGAAATCTCTAACACAATCTTTAGCGAGTATTCCATCTGTATTCAACTTGTGACCATTAACCGACTATCTCTAGCCAATCCATTCAATATGGCTTTTAATTCTCAAGCCATTGCTCGGATTTACCCTCCACGCATTGAGATACTCAAATGCTAAATGTTTCGCTTTCTTGATGATTACCTCTTCACTGGAGTACTCACTATTGTTGAATATTACATCGTTTCTTTCATTCCAAATAACTCTAATTAATGCGCCAGAAAATACATCCCATGAGAGACCAGCAAAAAGACCTTCTAGCTGTAAGTTTCCCTTTCATCATTTTCAACTCTCCATCGGCTCATCACGAATATCAAATACCTTCTACTGTTACCCTCCCTTCCAATTACTCGCACCTTGATCACTACTGTGCCCATCCCAGTTGGCGCCGCTAAGCCTCGAAATGCCGGGACAAAATATGTCAACACTGCTACGCTGCTGTTGAAGATCTCTTTGTGAAGTCTGCTAACGAAATGCCAGTCTCTCAGATTCTTGAGAAATTGCACTACAGGTCTTTGGCGAAATACCTGTACTTGATGTCCTTTGCGCAATGAAATTGCCACGAGCTATTGATCTACTATTCCTCCTGCTATCATTTGGAAAGCTATCAGCAGAATACATGTGATATCTAAATGGGATATGGTCCAGGTCAGGAGAAAATCCCGCCCATTCCGCCACCTAATGCTTTCCATTTCGAATCAAGCTCCACTCAATCTCTCTATGTATTCTACTCCACACACCCTTCACTTGAACACAATCTCTAAACAAATGAAGTTTTGTTTCCTCACTCACTCTACCCCACAGACATAAACCCAAAACATCATCCCTCGTTTCACTAAATTGAACCCCGTGGCGATCATTTCTTGAGCCTCTCTCCACAAAGCATCTTAAATTTTTGCGGATAAAGAAACTTTCAAATTCTATCCCATTCGACCCCTTCCCCCCTGTAATTCCCTTGGAGGGTCTGCAAGTGCCGATTTAATCGAATATATACCACATGTATTTGAATCCCATGATAAGAAATCTGCATCACCCACATCAATTGGATCCTTATATTCGCAATTAGTAAGAGTTTTCAGACAGGTTGAATGTATTGAAATTGATCCCAATCACACCTTCCATCTTCTTTCACATAGTCACTCACTTTATTAAAATTATATTCAACCCAACCAAAACTTTTGCGCATTCAACTAAAGACACCTCCCCTATCTAAATGTCTAACCAAAAGGCTATACTTACCCCATTGTGCAATATCCATCGGCCATCGGGATCCCCGTCTTACTACGACAATACCTTCCACGATGTCTCTACATATATGAGAATCATGAGGTTTGTTTTTATATTGAAGAATTGTATTCTTGAAATATTTCTGACGTAGCGCTCTTGTCCAGAGTGTAGATTCATCATGTAAAACTTTCCACCCCAACTTACCTAAGAGTGCTCGGTTAATATCCTCCGCCTTACGGAATTTTTAGCCCGCCACTATTCTTTGGAGTACACACATTATCCCACTCTATCCAGCTTATCTTTATCTGCTTAAGTGATGATCCCCATATGGAATCTCGTACGGTGTGATCAATCTCATCATACACATAACCTGGTAATACGTCCACCTGGATGAGATATATAAGCATTGCACATAATACAGAATGAGCTAGCCTAATGCGGCCTGTGAGAGACAGTGATTTTTCCTTCAAACCCGCAAGCTTGCCATGTGGATCATTGATTAAACTACCATAGGACCCACGTGGTCTTCGCCCCAATAGAAAGGAACCCCCAGGTAATTTCCCAAGCCATCACTACGAAAAAAACCGCTTCTAGTTGAAATCTCTACTGTGAGTTTCTCATCAACATTCTTCAAGATGTAAATCAACGATTTATCCTTACTAATGGATTGTTCTCCGTCTCTACAAAACAAATTAAGAGAATCCTTCAACAAATCAAAATTTTGAGTAGATGCTTCAAAAAAAAGATAAGGTCATCGCAAAAAAGATATATGAGATAAAGGAATCCCCCCCTGAGCAAATACGTAGCAACTTCCACACTTCTTCTTCCATCAGACATTGAATGAGGTGCGAGAATCTCCCCATACACGAAGAATAAATATACAGGGACTCATGATCCCCTTGTCTAATTCCCTTTTGAGGGACGAAGGGGTGAGAGGTGACCCATTCCATAAGACACTAAATTATTTTTCTTTTATTCAGACATAATGAGGGATATCCAATTATCCGGAACACCAAGTCCCAAGAGAGAGTCCTGAACAAATTCCCAACGCACCCTATCATAGGCTTTCGCCAAATCAACCTTTACCGCCATATAACTTTTCTTACCCTTCGCGTGTCGTAACACATAATCTATCTCACTGATAATAACAACATTATCAATCGTGGATCTTTTGGGTAAAAAACGACTCATATATGGACCAATATAATCTGCAAGCATAGGCCATAATCGATTAACAAGCACCTTCATACAAATCTTGAAACTGACATTCATAAGGCTTATCGGTCTAAATTTCCTAATACACTCTGGAGATATTATCTTAGGGATGAGTTGAATAAGTGTACCATTGACCTCCCTTAGAAACCTTCCACACTTTAAAGTCATTCTTATCATGACACAAACCGATGGACCAACTATGTCCCAACATGATTGATAAAACCATGCGGTCATCCCATCAGGGCTAGGCACTTTATGGGGTTGCATCTAAAAAAGAGAGACCTAAATCTCCTCATTCGACACATACTCTTCAAGAATCCCTTTGGAGCCCATGTCGAGGGACCTTAGTTGAGGCAAGGAAAACAAACCCGATAAATCATCATTGAACGAGTAAAGCGATTTGTAATATTTTCTAACCCAAATGGCTTCCCCCCCCCCTCCAAAGAGAAGACTTGCTAATTGCCCTGAATGCAGTACTTTCCTTTCTTACCATTTTTAATTAGGGCAAAGATATGGTAAAATCTGGTGTTCCGTTCCCCTGAGTCAATCCAATCCGAACGTGGTCTCTGAAACCAATGAAGCTCCTCCTCTCAAGGGCACTCTCGTACTCTTTACTCAACATCCTTTCCAAATTAACCATGGAGCCATTATAAGGTGACTTTAACACTTTATGGATCCCTTTAATTTGTGCCAGAAGTCTCTCTCTTTCGGAAAATATCACCAAACGTGTCAAACCTCTTTATTTATCAAATCATGACATACACCACATATAATTTGAATATATTTATATAAAATTATTAATGTTTAGAAAAAAATCAAAAAATAATATTCTTATTATCGTAAAAAATTATAATACTTTTATTTTTTTTATTATATCACCGAATAAAGTATCACATTGAAATAATATTATTTATCATGTAAAAGTCATATTGGTTAAAATTTGGTAGACTCCAAAGCATATAATATTATATTCTAATGTAGGCAAAATTCATAAGATTGAAGTGGAACGTTTATACAAAAAATATTATCATTGACATTGTTTTAGTTATACAAAAAATAATTTGACAAAAATCAAGAAATTTGATTAATTAATCAAAGAATAATACATATAATTTAAAGATAATATCTATATAATATAGTAGGATACACTTTACTTATCATATTAACACTCAAAGATCCCCCTTTTCTCATAGTCTTTCCATTTCTCTTATAGTTTTCTTTTTCTTCTTATTTTCTTATTTATTATCAAATTAATTTATCTCCTCACTTTTTTTTGTCTCTATTATTGTTGATATTCTTAAATTTTATTAGAGAGTAACCGATGATTAGGATAATAATGTTAAGAGTTATTTCTAGAAATAAGAATACTAAGTTACTCTTGAGAAAAAATAAGCTAGATCAAACTAAACTTTACGAGAAATAGGAATGTGATTAAAATATATTACTTACAACCACAACACGGAAAATTTCATAACTTGACACACGATTTTTAAATTGTATTATTGTATGCTATGTATTAAGGTAAATGACACACGATTTTCAGATTAAGTGTTCTCAACCCCTTAATCATAATCTTAACCCCTTAACTATTAACCTTGACCTTAACCTTAACCTTAATTTTAACTTAACCTTAACCTAACCTAAATCTTAAAACTTATCTTTAACCTTAAGTCTTTAAACTTAACCCTTAAATCTTAAATTTTAAATCTTAAACCTTAACCTTAAAATTAACCTTAACCTTGAACTAAACCTTAGCCTTAACCTTGACCTTAACCTTGACCTTAACCTTAACCTTAACATTTAACCCTTTAACCCCTTTACCATAACCTTAACCCCTTTAACTAATAATCTTATGCTTAACTTTAACCTTAAACTTAACCCAACCTTAACCTTAACCTAAACCTTAACCTTAACCTAAACCTTAACCTTAAACTTAACCAAAACCTTAAACTTAAAACTTACACCTTAGACCTTAAACCATAAACCTTGAACCTTAAATCCTAAACCTTAAACCCCAATCTTCATCTTCATTGTAACCTTTACATTAAACTTAACCCTTAAACCTGACACCTTAAACCTTAAACCTCAAAACCTTAAACCCAAATCTTCATCTTCACCTAAACCTTAACTTTAAACTTACCCTTAAACCTTTAACCTTAAACCTTAAACGTTGAATCTTAAATCTTAACCTTGACCTAAACCTAAACCTTAACCCTTAACTTTAACCCTTATATGTTACTTTAACCTTAACCTTAAATTTAATCTTAACCTTAACCTTAACCTTAACTTTAAACTAAAGCTTCCACAACCCTTAACCATAAACTTAAACCCTTAACTAGTAACCTTATTCTTAACCTTAACCTTCTTAAACTAACATTGACCTTAAAATTAACCTTAACCTTAACAATAATAATATTGTTAGTTTGGTGGTAATGTTGCATGTTTTCATTCTTGAGATCTAGAGTGCCCCCTCATTTTATGAGTTTGTTTTGGGCCCACAAAATATAAAGACCGACTCCGCGCCATATCCAAAGATATTCACATACATTGCCATATATACGGTTTACCAGCTAAGTAAATTAAAGACAGAATAATAAATTAATAAAAAATGAGTTGAATAGGAGATAGATATGCTTGAGTATTTCTAATAATTCCCAAGAGCAACCATTTAGATGTTATTAGATATAGGGGCAAACTGGTCATTTCACATTAGTCGGGATTCAATATTCTTCCTAATCCCTCATGGGTAAATAAGAAGCTATCCTATGACACTAGATACCTCTCCTGAGTGACCTTACACTGATTTTGAATTCTATATGTTTTACACCCTAACGACTACTCGGCTAGTCATGATCTCACGGCTTACTAACGCACACTAAGTACTTATATGCATAGTCCGTAATTCGACCCCCCTCCTAGGCAATAGTGTAACTACTAACCTTACCAAATATTTGGCCAGAATACAAGTAGGCAATAATCATAAGCATATAATCAATGGAAATAAACTCAATTGATTTGAATATAACAATCCTAAAATCCAATAACATCAAAATAATCATCAAAGGTTCATACACTTCGAAATCTTCAAGCAAGAGGGTTTTAGTTAATAATGAAATAATGAAAACTAATGAGTAATAGCTGAAGAATCATATTTAAGATACAAAGTTTAATAAAATTACTTTAAAGATCGATGGCAAACAGAGTTTGGATGATGAAGAATGGTGAAATTTGATGGAAACCCCCTTCTTCCCTTCTTCTTAGCTACATGCGTTTGTAGATCTTCCCAAAATGTGTAGTATGTGTTATGAGCTTCTAAAAATTATTATATACCAGCCTAAAAAAGTTTAGGGTCCAAATGGGCTCACTTAAATGGGTTAAAATAGCCCAACCCGTTTTTACTTAGTGTTGGACTAGTTCGAGTCAGGTGGAAGCATTAGCATAACTTTTTCATCTCAAATCCGAATTGACTTCCTTCACTTCTCACGCGTCATTGACTTCAAGATTTATCCAAATCAAAATAAAAATTTAACCAAATATATGACTAATAATTCATGGTGATCGAATCAAGTGACGTCAAGATTTTGCCGGTAAACACTCTAGTATCTCCAAACTTACTTTTTCTCTTTCTACGCGTTGGTTTGAATTTGGTCTCCACTTCTTGACTTTTTCTCATCATCTTGGTGTCTCATGTCAATCATGTACCTAAAATATACATACTTAACACACGTTAATGCACAAAAGCTCTAAAAATAGTAATATATCCAATATGAGATAAGAATTCAAGATATGTCAAATAATAGGGAACAATACCCCATTTAAGTCCAATAAACCCCCAAAAACTTGTCTCGTGATACGATTTTTCTATCATAAAAGACGAGACATCAACCTCCTTATGGTCCTTACTTAGTGTCTGGTTTTGGGAAGGCTAGGACAAGCGAGTAGATCCTCGAACCTTCATCAGAATCCTCGAAAGGGTTAAGATAAATTACCTCAATTTTTATCAAGAGTAAGGTACGCAAGAAAAAACACTTCGTACCGTTCAATTGTTTACACCTAGCTATTCTCCTCTTCTGTATATACATATACATTTCTATTACTATGTTTTTGGTTATGTACTTTATTATTGGGTTGAGTGTGATCTCGAGTGTGATGATGTCGTGATTTTCATGTTATGTCATTAGTTAGCTCGATATTTCTTCTTGATTTATTGGATTTTTGATTTGGGTAACTAACTCTCATGTTATTTATATTCTAACCTTGCAATTTAGTCTCTTTCCTTTACCTTTGAATCTCTCTTGATTTCTATGCCCACTAAATTAGTTTTAGAGAAATTACAAGAAAAAGAATCAAGCTTGTCTTTTTTATGGTTTGCCTCCTCAATACGCATATGGTCGATCAAGTCTTGAATGGGCATGTCTTTCTTTATGTGCTTGAGATAATTTATGTAGTCTCTCCAAGAAGTTGAAAACTTGTCAAAGAAAACGTTGGCCACCTGACACATTTTTATACCTCCAACTATGATTGTGGAACACATGTTTTCGTACACATGTACTTGTTCCATGATCGATTTTTTACGGTGATATAGAAATTGAGCTAGTTACTTTCCATATATGTTTTTATTCCAATATTGTCACATAATTTTTTACAATAGTTTCTTAGATAGACTTAGCAATTTGGACATTTCAAAAACAAGTCAAATAGAGAATTTGATTTGAATTATAATAGTACCTAAAAAACCTATTATCCTTTTATAATTTTATACGAGTAATACAACGTTGAGTTAAATCATCATCGGTGGAGAATTCTAAAATAAAGGGTTGTTTTGAATAATATAGTCCACTTAAAGTTGTTCCGAAAAAGATAAGTAGTTTTTGGAACCAACAACATAGTTGAAATCGTCAAGAGGTTTTGGTTTTGACAAATCAGAAAGATTTTTTACCTTACTACCGAAGAAAATACACTAATCATGATAAAGTTGTAAAAATAACCAATAACTTTATAACCAAAAAAGGGGAGAGAACGGAACTTTAAGCTTGAACGTTATGTAAATAAATTTTTGTCAAATAGTTTGATAAAAACATATAAATATGGAAGAAAAATATAGGGAAAAATACCTCCCATGTTCCCTTTATTTCATTTTATAGACTAATACCCAAAATTTCAGCTACAGACAAGAAGGTACCCAACCTTTATAGATTTGTCCTCTTGTTAGTACCTGGGGTTAAGTCAGAGGTTAAATGCCACATGTCAATTGATTTTTTTCAAATACATTGTTTGAGGAAAATACTAATTGAGGCCAAATTTTTGGCAACTTTATAATTTAAATCCAAACTAAAAAAAACTTATTTTATAAGATCTAGTTTGATTTTTCTGGTTTGATTTTGGAATTTTATACCCCTGGTTTGAAAAGGATTTTTTAAGGTTCTAAGGGTACGGACCTACGAACACTCGTTACCATTTTCTCAAATAAACCTGTAATGGGTATAAACCCACATCCCTTTTTTAATTTGTTTTTATCAACCCACACCCAGTATGTATAAGATGGGCTGTACCAATGGCCAATTACCATCAACATTGTAGCTACACATCTAATTGGGATGTACCCAAGATGCACAAACACCAAAAATATATCATTTCACAGCCTAAAAGCAATACTCGGATCAGACAATTGGTTTTCGAACAAAAAAATCAACAATAATCTTCTTCAAACTCAATATTCGATCAAACAAACAAAAAAAGATGAATTCGAATTAGAATACTAAACACATCCATGTTTTTAGGTTATATGCAACATGAATAAAAAACAAGCTGACATCTATTGGGTTTGTACCCTTCACGCACAAAAACTAGACCCAACACATTTGAAAACCACAATTCAAGGATCAGTACAATACACATTATTTATGGGCTGTACAAAAATAACTATTCACACACACACACACAGATCTGTAAACAATACAAACAAATTGAAAAACAAAATGGGCTAGCCCCATCAGGAACAAAAAACAACTTGTGCTGGCCCCATCAGAAATAAAAAACAACTTGTGCTGGCCCCATCAGAAACAAAAACAAAAAGGAATCTCTGCACACTCAGATTCGAATACAAAACATAAAACAAAAGGGGTTGTGCCCAACAGGAATTGAAACCAACCTGTAATGTATTAGGGTTGTACCCTTAACAAAAACCAATTAACATGCGCAAAGGGTCTGTACCCTTCACGCATAAAAATTAGGCCCACTTATTTACTCTCGATCAACCTTGATTGCGCTTCACGGTGCAGTACCCAGGCGTTGATTTGCTGTGTTGGACCCATGGTGGATTGGACAGACCCATGGTGTATATAGGCTAGACCCATGGTGTTGATAGGTTGTGGATCTCACGACGGAGGGAAGGTCAGATCGGGGATGAAGGTGATGGTGGTGATGCCTGGATCTGGTGATGAATACACGGTCTTGGGCTATACCCATGATGCTCTCAACATAGGAACAAAAAACAAAACAAAATCTTTTCACACTCGTAACCTAGGAACAGAAATAAATAAGAAATCTCTGCACACTCATTACCATTTAAGGGTCAGACTTGTTAGATGGTGGAGAAGATGATGTTGGTAGAGATGATGGTGGTGAAAATCATGCTGGTGGAGATGATGGTGGTGAAGATGTGAAGGTGAGATCTGGGAAGGTCAGATCTGGGAAGGTGGGAAGGTGGGGAGGTCACTAGGTAGTGGTTTTCTTTTGTTTCGGGAGGCAGAGAGGAGGGGGTGGTTATGGTGAAGGTGATGTTGGTAAAGCTGATGGTGTTGGGAAGGGTGGTTATGTCGATGCAGAGAGAAGCGCAGTGACTGGGAGAGAGAAGAGAGAGGGGAGAGAGAAGAGAAAGGGGAGGGAGTTTGGGTTTTAATTTTCACGATATAATAGATTTGATGTTTAGGATTTGCCTTCTTCACTGTATGTAAAGAGAGAGGGGATGACATTTTGGGGTTTTAATCCTATTCTAACCAGGTGGCTTGTTTGGGCTTTAAAATCGAAACTGAAATGGCCATAGGCCTTGGATTATAATTGCCCCATCTTGTTTTTCTTTGGTTATTTTTTCATATTACTTACCCGGTGAAGTCCATATGTGTACATAACGTGAATATTTCCCTATTTATTTCTACCTTTGTTGAGCCCAAAATTAGACCCATAATTGTCCATGTTTTTGGCTTAAATCCAAGAAAAAGTTTTTGTTATTGTGGGTTAAATGCAAAGCTTACAACATCATGGAAACAACATGGTAGGATGTTCTTAGTGTGTGAAAAATATCAAGAAGGTAATGATTGTGGGTGGTTCAAGTGGTACGATCCACTTGTGTGTGTCCATAGCACTCACGTGATACCTGATCTATTGTGTAACATAAACAAGTAGAAGGACGAGATTATTGAATGTTAGAAAGAACTGCGAATATTGGTGTTCTCAAAGATGGACTTGTTGAAATTATTGAAGATGAAGATGATTCTCTTTGTTGTATTGTTCTTGGTGTTTTTGTAGGTAGCCATGAAGTTCAAGAATCTGTGATGGAGTTGGAGACAAATCTGTGAAGAAGACTTGGTTGTAAAGGTTTAATTGTAGAAAAATTAGTGAATCAGGTGGATTATTGATTATTTTGTGAATTAGTAAATGTAATTTATTGTTAGATTTTAATCTTTGAAATGTCAATTGAAAGTTTGGGTATATTAGTTGAAATGCTTGTTGTTTTGTTGCTGAGTTTTTTTTGTTACATAGGAGAGCCACTTTGGACTCGGATTCATTGACTCGGTTCGAACGTGCACCACTAGATTGGATGACCAAGACCCTGGCCAGTGAGCTAATCCCAACTGGTTAGTTGCTGAGTATTTTTGTTGAAAGTTCTGGGTAATATATTTTGGGTTTTATAAGTTTTTCTTTAAGCACAGTGGTTTTTTGGGTTGTATATGTGTTGTATATGAGTTTTCTTTGTTATATAAGTCCCAAATTTGCTGATAGGTCCCTTGAATTTCCGAATTTCTATATATTCCAAAAATTGTAGATATGGCCCTATAGTTTAATATACTTTATCGTTATGTTATAATAAATTACTGATGGCCCCATGTTCTCAAACACATGTGATCAAAATGTTATAGAACACTTATTAGGTAATATATATATATAAAGCACAATTTGGTCCATGTCCTTCAATAATTGTCGTATGGTCCCTAAATATTTAAATTAATGCAAAAAGATCCCAGAAGTTTGTATGATCTAATAATCAATGTTTTAAAACTTATGTATTGGTCCCTAAGTTATAAATAGTGCAAATTGATCCATTTACTTCAATTTGCTTAAACAAACTGTCTAAATAATTGCATTAAGGTCCCTATTATTTTAATATAGTGTAAAAATGTCCTTGAATTTCAATAAAGTTGGTTATAGTGTATAAATAATTGCAGTGTAGTCCCTAAATGTTTAAATTAGTGTAGAAAGGTCCCTAAAGTTTGTATGATCTAATATTTAATTTTTTTAAACTTTTATAGGTCCCTAAAAGTTATAAATAGTTCAAGTTTGATTCGTGTATTTCAGTTTGCTTAATCAAACTATCTAAATAATTGCATATAGGTCTCTTAAAGTTATAATTAGTGAAAAAAAGTCCCTGGACTTCAATATAGTTGACTATATTAAAAGATATATATGAACTTAAATAACTTTAATATAGTTGAATATTTATATCACTTTATACTAATTCAAAAGACTTACATGAGATTGATCAACATAGAAATTCATCCTCAAAATAAATTAAATTACTAGCATATTCTTCTTAACCAAAAGAGTAGGTCATGTTACCAATAGACTACTAAACCAGAAGACTATTAGCTAATAATTGCATATCATTCCAACTACAAACTTAGGCTTACACATGTCATGATGATCATTAAAGCTCTTAAACTTGTGTTTTTTACTCATTTTTTCCATCTCCCGAATCATTGACACCACCATTGAAGTAATCTGAATCACTAGGCAAGTTGTCAGTCTTCATCACTATACACCTTCTCTTGTTGATCAAGTTTTTACTTAAATTGGGTAATTATCTCGTTCTTAGTAACTTGTGAAGAAGCATCAATTTTTTTGCCCTTGACCAGAGCTGCTCGAGCTTTCACCTGAAATAACCCAAAAAGTGTTTTTTAGTTATCAAATATCATATTCTATGGTAGACATACAATATTCATATAATAATAAATCATCCTCTTAACCATACATTTAAGCAGGGGTGAGCATGGTTCGGTTCGTCTCGGTTTTTGGCCAAAATCGGAACCGATCCGAGTAATTCGGTTTTTTATAATTTAAAAACCCAACCGGACGGTTTGCATTTGGTTACACAATCGGTTTCGTTTAGTTCGAAATATGGTTCGCTTTGAATTTGAAAACTTATGCAATAATATTTGTTACCCTATTTTTTTAAATACATTGTCCAATAGCGAATAATATTCCAATACAATTATAATAGTATTACATATTCGGGAAATTAATATACCAATTAAATAAAAACTTATAACCTAACAATGATTATTTTAATTTAGAAGACTAGATATATTTATATTATTATAACTATTACTTCTAAATTCATACAATCATGATTAATAAAATCAATCAAGTAACTGATACTTACTAATATTATAATATATAAAAAATTCTCACTAATAACACCACCGAATACTAAAACACAAATTTCACGTAGATGATAAATTCTCAAAAAAAGTTTCTTTCACAAAATTGTTATAAAAAAATTCTCACATTACTTATTTTTCCTTTCTCGGTTCGGTTTTTGTTCGATTTTTTTGGTTTGGTTTTTGCGTAGTAAACCGAACCGAAACAAAAAATTCGGTTTTTGAAAAATTGAAAACCGAACTGTTTGGTTTTACGGTTTTTGGGTTTTTTAGTTCGTTTTTTCTGGTTTTTTGATTCGGTTTGCTTTTTTGGTTCGCATTTGCTCAGCCTTACCGTGAAGATGAACACCAAAAGTTTGAAAATAAACAAACCTATCTAACTCTTTGAATAAATTGGAATGCCTTTGAAAATATTGAAGATTTGTAGAAGATAACATGCTTAAACTAGGTTATAGTCTTGCATTTAAAAAAAAAAGCCATTTTGGTTTTTTTGCTTCAGTGAAGGTTTCTTGATCTTCAGAAAATTAGCTGTATGTTCAGGAGAAGTTACGCATAATGATAGGGGTTTTGTATTTGTTTTATAAAAAATCTCAAAAATACCCTGCATTTTGGAGGAAAATGTAGTCCATGTAAGTGTCACGTCACTTATAACAGTATATTTAATGCCGAACACTTACGGGAGGACAAAATTCAAATGTTAAAGAATCTATTTATCTACTTCTGAAAAGTTAGGTATCTATTCATAAAAATTGAAACGCTAGGTATTGTTTGGAGCATTTTCCCAAAATAAATATGAAACATTAATATTAATACCAAATACATTTTAATTTTTTATTTATTTTGTCAAATGGAAATATATACTATGCTGTAGATCTCCCCGCCTAGGCGCGCCTAGGCGCCGCGTAGGCGTCAACTCCCCCCTCAGGCGCTTACGCCTAGGTAAAACTCTAGGCGTTTTTGCCTAGCGCCTTAGTCGCCGTGGAATAGGCTCCTAGTCCGTCTAGGCTCCGAATAATGGCAAAAAATAGCCGCCTAGGCGGTGATTAATGGCAAAACCTGCCCGCATAGGCCTTCTTGTTATTTTTCTTATTCTTGAGAATTTTTTAATTGATATTATAACTTAATTTTTAGTATTTTTATATATACTATAGTGTTGTTAGATGAATTTTATGACTTAAATAGTTAAAATTGTTATAAATATTACATATATATTACTAAATATATAAAATTACACAGCGGGATTCAGAACCGTATAATCGCGCCTAGGCCCCGTGTAATCCCGCCTAGGCGCTAGGCCCGTGTCGACCGCCTAGGCCTCAAAACCGAGATCTACAGCATAGAATATATATAGATTGATTTGTTCAAACAAGTTCAAACATTTTGTTCTTAGAACTTTCATATATAAAAGCTAGAATTTGTCAATTTTACAACCCCCGCAGAGCAACTAAAACAAGGTGGCGTACACGCGGGGTTGAACCCCAAAATTTGGATATTAAGTAGAAAAGGTAACATAAAAATTCTTTCACAATTATGTTACCCAACGATGGGGGATATCGATTTATGCATAAGATAAACACATAATTGTTTTTTTGTAGGCGCTTCTATTGAGTCAACAAAGAGGGATATAATTAGTCTTGAAGGTTTTACCAAATTATCGAGCATTTAAACCTACTCTTTTATCTTACATCTCGTTTCTTTATTTTTGTTTATATACTATTTTGACTATGGAGGCCTTGGTTGAGTATCTTGTTTTCATGGCTGGTTTTGGAGTTAGGTCGAAGAGGCGGTTGTTTTCTGGTTTTTTGACGTTTTTAGGGATCCCTTATCACCTCTATATAATAGTGGGGTTGGATTGGTAGTAATATGATGTTTTTTCATATCAACCAAAAACAAAAGTAACAAACAAAAATAAATTGAATAATTTTACAAGGAAAGGCAAAACCAAAGATACTTTAAGATAGCAATGTATTTGTAACCATATCCAAACTCCAAATAAGAGAGAGTAATAAATGTTCCCTTTATCAGCTTATTCTTCACATAAAATGCGAGTTTATATAGAACTCGATCATTATAGCCAAGGAGTATTGTAAATGGGAGTAGTAACAGATTTAACTTGAAGATACTTATCAATACCATTAGACCCCTGGTCCCTCCCAAATCCACTCATTTTGTACCCTCCGAATGCGCAATCTTCACCAAAAGCGAAGTAACAATTCATCCAAATAACACCGGCACGCAGCGATCTCGAAACTGTGTTTGCAATGTTCAAGTCGTTTGTCATAATTCCTGCGGCTAATCCGTACTTTGTGTCGTTAGCTCTCTTAATCACCTCATCAATGGTCCTGCATTTGTTTTCCATAAATAATTAGTGAGTGGTGGTTGTAAATGTGGGCCCTAAAGAACCCAGATCTAGAAATGGTCTCATGTATACTTACTTGAACTTTAACACTGACATAACAGGTCCAAATATTTCTTCCTTTGCAATTATCATATCATCCTGTACCAAGCCAAAAAAATAATATATATATATATATATATGTCAAGAATACACTCTAGAACAATTTTAAATAAATAAATTATCGATTAAAAATTTCATACTGTAACATCTGTAAATATGGTTGGCTCAATATAGTATCCTTTCCCTTCACATGGTTTCCCACCTGCTAACAATGTTGCACCTTCCTTCTTACCATGCTCAATGTAAGAAAGCACTGTTTCGTACTGTGTTTTGCTTATCTATCAAACCATGAAAAGTACTTAGAATGTCTTGTAATAAAAAAGATTATGACACTTGCTAGCTAGTATTATTGTGAAAAATATATGGTTAAGATTTATACTTGAGGCCCTTGAGAAGATTTTGGATCAAAAGGATCACCAACAATCAAATGTTTGACCTTTTCTTGCAAATTATTCACAAAATCATCATAAATCCCTTCTTGAACATATGTACGAGAACCAGCCACACATATCTCGCCCTGGAATCAAGGTTATTAATTAAACCGTCAAATTTTAAGATTAATATTATCGTACCTATACAAAATGAAGCTTACCTTATTGAATATAGCTGCCTGGAGAGCAAGTTCTGCAATTTTATCAACATCTACATCATCAAAGACTATGAAGGGTGATTTTCCTCCAAGTTCAAGTGCAACAGGTTTCAAGTTGCTCAAAGCTGCAGCTTGCATTACAAGCCTCCCTGTTTCGGTAGACCCTGCAAAACTAACCTGGAAAAATATAATAAAGTGACTATCACACACTTAATGAAAATTATTTTAATTATTCATCATGTTTGAATTATTCTTACTTGATCAACATCCATATGAGAACAGAGAGAAGCACCAGCAGTATGTCCAAATCCTGTTACAACATTTAACACTCCATTTGGAATTCCAGCCTGTTAAAGAAAGAACCAAAAACAGATTAGAGAAATCGCTAATTTAAAAAAAAAGGGAGCTTACCAGTTTTCCTAAATGAGCATAAAACAAGGCGGAAAGAGGTGTTTGTTCAGCAGGCTTAACAACCATTGTACACCCTGCAGCTAAAGCCGGGGCAACTTTCAAGACAAACATTTGAGATGGAAAGTTCCATGGAATGATGTGTGCAACTACACCAATAGGCTCCTTTAAAGTGTACGCTTGTAGTTCTCGTGACATTTTAAGAGTCTGACCGTGTATTTTATCTGCATAACCTGCATAGTAGCGAACCATTTCTGCTGCACCTGGTATGTCCACAGCCTTGCCCCATTGAAATAGTTTCCCTGCGTCGACAGTATCTAACACAGCTAATTCTTCTACATGTTTTTCTATTAAATCGGCAAACTTCATCATTATATTTCTTCTCTCCTGATTTTAATACAAGGAACAAAATTAGCAATCAATAGGAGAATATATATATATATATATATATAAACTTTTGATAATCAATTCGTTTGTTCTTAGATGACCTTGAGTCATTACCAACGAGTTCCTCTAAAAGAACTCGTCACAAATGACAAATGGTCATTTCCGACAAGTTTTTCCTGAGGAACTCGTCGGTAGTGACTCAAGGTCATTTGAGACGATAATTTGTTGTCTTTAAAAAAAGTCAATTTCCCGCCACGTGGTCTTTACCATTGGCACTTGTCATTAGGGAAGACAAATGTCGTCTCTAAAGACAAAGTTCAAATTTTGAGACAAGGTATTGGCATTTTAATTAATTTTAGTTATTTTTTAGGGTCTTTAGATACGACCTAGAGGGTCATTCCTGATGACATATATTGTTGAGAATGACAAAACACACCATATATCATCTACCGAGAGTTAAAAACATATCTCGCTAAAGAACTTTCCAATTTCTCTGATCTGCAAAAGCTAATCTGGCGATTTCATGACATATTATCTCCGATTCTATCCCATTTCATCTTCATTTCAGTTCTTGATATGATTCTAATCTATATTTTTATTTTATTTCATTTTTTTAAAAATTATACTAAAACTATTTATGTTTAAATTTCATTGTCTCAAATATGAAAAACAATAATTTTAAAATTCCAATCCAATACATATCCAAAATCCACTCCGAATTATTTTAATTCTGAATTATCTTTTCCGATTATCATAATAAGTTTATTTTATTTTGGAATTATTATAGTAAGTTAATTTTAATTCCAAAATTATTTTTCAATTAATATATGGAATTTTTGAATTACTTTAGTGGAATTGTCTTATTTATGTATTATATTTGTAATTTTTTTTTGATTTTAGGGGCCTCGGAGCAATAAAATAAAGTTTAAGGACCATAGGAAAAATAAAAAACGTTTAGGGGACTAGGAAAAATAAAACAAAGTTAGGGGTCATAGGATAAATAACATAAAGTTTAGTAGCCATCGCTTATATAAAACAAAGTTTAGGGTTTATGATAAATAAAATAATGTTTAGGTGTCATAGAAATAAAACAAAGTTTAGGGCCATATGATAAAAAAAAATTATGGGCCATATGAATAAATAGAATTTTACAAGCCATAGGATAAATAAAAAAAGTTTAGGGGTCATAGGATAAATAAAACAAATTCTAGGGGCCATAGAATAAATAAAACAAAGTTTAAGGATCATATGATAAATAAAATTAAGTTTAGTGCCATATGGTAAATAAAACAAAGTTTAAGGGCCATAGGATAATTAAAACAAATTTTAGGGGTCATAGGAGAAATAAAAAAAGTTAAGGAACCATAGGATATATAAAACAAAGTTTAGGGGTCATAGAATAAATAAAAGAAGTTTAGGGGACATAGGAAAAATAAAATAAAGTTTAGGGCCATAGGAAATATATAGAATAGTTTAGGAGCTAATGATAAATAAAACAAAGTTTAGAGGATTAGGATTAACAAACAAAGTTTAGGGGGCCTAGGAGCAATAAAAAAAAATTAGGGGCCTAAGAGCAATAAAAATAGTTTAGGGGCCTAAGAGAAATAAAAATAGTTTAGGGGCCTAGGAGTAATAGAAAATAGTTTAGTAAGATTTTTAAAAATGTAAGGGGTATTTTAGACATTTAATTGATCACAGATGGTTGTCGTTATGTCGAGGGGTCACGATCGGGATCGAAAGAACAACAATCTACCTCGTACATACAACACGACAAGAACCCGACGTAATGCAACATGTATTGTTGCCCATATTCTATTATTCTATTTATTGTATATATTTTATTATATTATTATTTATCGTATTATCAGTTTACAAATAGGTTAAAAGTGTGCAAGACGAGAGGGAAAGCAATTCCGCAGTCGGTCATTCGGGCGATGCAGAAATTACAAGACAAGTTGCTGGATAACTTTTTCATTTTGGACAAGACCTAGAACCCATATACAAAGTATGAGTAACAAGTGGCCGCACGATAGGACTGCCAGTGAGAGAGAAAGTGCCACCCTGCTATAAATCGTGGTTAAATGTGCCGCCAGAGATGATGCAACATGTCCTTGACCGATGGGTAATTACCGTTGCCTTTTCTTAATTTGCTTTAGTTACTATTCAGCGATTTGATGTGTTGATATTTTATTGTAAGATTTTTTTTCCATATAAATAGGATTTGCACAGACAAGTACATCGAGTACAAGGACCGTTGTAAGGTAGATTACTTCCAAAAAGGGTCTCAAACTGAAAGACGTGTCAGACGAGCATTGGAAGTTGTCGTGAAGAAATTAAAGTAGTGATCAAGCGATTGTAATATTTTTTACCTTAAAAACTAGTAATATTACTTATTGATTGACTGTGGAAATTAAATCTTTAATATTTACAAAAATACAGTATCAGGCGGAGACAAACAAGGCCAATAGGCCCAAGAAAAAAACGCTCGAGTGGGGCATGATCGAAGAACTACTCGCATCAGCGAGCTGACTTGTTTGAGATATAACCGTTACAAAATAGATTTAATATGTTGGCTAAAAACTCATACATGAGGGTTACGAAGAAATACCCACTTTTGATGATGGCTAATTTTCTAAAGTGGGTCGGTTATGACGAGAAAAAAGGAATGTAGAGGATCAAGCGATATAGGGACACCCACGCAAGTTTTTGAATAATCCTTTTAATTGAGAAAAAAAATTAATAATGTATATTCCATGTAACATGAGGTGTTGAGGAACCATATGCGCTCCCTAGTCACCCAAAGTTTGCAGTATGGGTCTACTAGTACCTCTAGTTTAGGCGCGGATGTGAGCCAGAAGGATATGGTGGTGCAGTGCTGCAACTAGGGTCATGGTTAGATTTTCCCAGATTTGGGTAGTTGGTGTGGGCCCGCCTCCAAATAACGAGAGAAAATGATCAGCCGGAACTCAAATTCCTCCAGATTTGATTTGAAATTTGGAGGGCGTGGTGGAGGTGAGTATCTGGTATCTAAGGGTCGAGAACCCTTTGTTCCACAAACCGATCAATCGAGGACCTCCACTACTGCCAGTTTCGCTCCTCCAGCACTTAACCTATAGAATGTGAGTAGGATGAATAAAGGGTTAAATTTTTTTTGTAGTCATTGGTTTATCCACTTTTGTTCTCGGTGCTAATACTAGCGTCCCTCCTTCCGGTCCCTCTTCCAACATCCCTCTTACCGGTCCCTCTGGCAATGTCTCCCTTACCGGTCTCTCTGTTGGCGTCCCTCCTACCGGTCGCTCTACCTACGTTACTCATTTTGCTCGTAATCGTAGAAGACTCCAAAACGAGGATGATGAAGATCTTAATTTCCTATAGTTACTTATCTCGTTTAATCTATATTTGTTAAGATTACATTTATCTAAGGCTTTATTTGGATTTGCAACAATTCATTTTGATCCGTACTACTATCGTATTTTTATTTTTAAGGCTACGTTTATAAGTACTGTTGATAAAAAATTTGTAATATTAATTACTTTTTTATTTTCGAATGTTTATTCCATATTTTTATTATTTTAGGTTGTTAAATTTGATAGAGTAATGCTGGGTATCACCTCAAATCGCATCACCTTTTTATCGCCTTTTAGGTGGATCTTAAATTGACCAATCATATGATTTCTCGTTCCTGATTTATCATATACTTTCTCCTTTATGATTGGTCCATTTAGGAGGCGATAAAAAGATGATGCGATTTGGGATGATATCCAACATTACTCATTTTAATAACATTTAATTTAAAATGTGCAACTATAATAAAATAAATAAAATCTAAAATAAATTTTACAATTTTACTTTTCTTAGAAAAAAAAATTAAGATAAATACTGATGATATGTTGTTGTTAGAAAATGAAATAGATCATTACAGACAAAATATAGTCCTCATTAATGATAATGCTCAGTTGAGACGAAATTTGTCGTCTCTAATGATCAAACACATTATGGATGAAATTAGTTCGTCGACATCGATAGTTTATTAATTGCGACGATATAATACCGACGACATATTTCGTCTCTACTGATACGCAAGCAATGCCAAAAACTTTCTGCGGATCGTCTCTAATGGGTATCTTTACCCACAAAATTTTACCGACGAAATATCGTTGTAAATGCTAGAAAAGCTATCATTAGAGACGAATTACATGGTTAATAGTGACGACAAAAGTCATCTTTAAAGGCTGATATTGTAGCAGCCATACTTATACTCATCATAATAAGCAAACATAGTAATAATACACATAATTTTTTACAAACAAACCAAAAAAATCAAAAATTTGAATTTTTTTACTCGTTTAATTTATTAATAAAATTGATATAGTTAAATATAAAGAAAATATATTTGTTTCATAAAAAAATTTGACAAAGGCGGGTTTCTAGTCAATAATAATTATTTTTCCACCTAACTTTATTAGTCTAACATCAATAATGAGTTTTTTTTAACAATAGGAAGAATTGCGCCCTAAAAAAAAAAAACAATAGGAAGAATCTTTTTCTTTAATTTTTTTTTTCAAAGTCACCTTTAATAAATAGTTAAGAAAGTAGTAAATAAATAACTCTATCTTTATTTCTAAAGATAATTTTTAAATAATAAAACCTTTATATATTGAGAAGATAAAAATATAAAGTTTAGACTCTCTTTTCTAATATTTGTTTACACTAATAAAAATGTATATAATAAGTATAAATAGGTATTGCATTTTATAAGTTTCCTTTTTTTATGAATTCATATGTATGTGAAATTATAATTAAATTAGTTAATTAATTATTATTATATTATATATAATTATAATGTATTTAAATTTTTGGTTAATTAGGTAATTCTTATTTATTATTATTAACTTAATTTTTATTTAATATTTCTATAAAACAAATATAAATGATCTCATCTACTATTTAGACTTCAATTTCAAATAAAATAAAGGTAAAAATTAGCCTACCAGGCTTACTATTTATTTTTGAGTAGTTGTTTTGAAAGGTTTTGAATTGAGAAGATGATGAGTTGAAAATTCACTATAGATATCTTTTAAAGTTATAGTTATAAAGGTGGAAGAATACACTTCAAGGTGGAGACTGTGAAATATATTTTATATATGAAGTTATATAAAATATATTATGTTTGAAGTATATTAAAAGAAATTGTGCCAAGTTGTTTAACATCATTTTGATCCCTGTATGAAACAGTTTGTTTCATTCGGGCGGTGGAGCTGCTGCCTTGATCCTGTGCACCTTCAAACCTTTATATTAATCCTACAAATAGTTTCTTTTGTTGATTGAGTAGTTTAATTCATCATTTGAACCTCACCGAAATGTATCTCTCTCTTTTTGAAATTTTTTGTTTCAGATTTTAACATTCAAAATAGTTTTAGATCCACTTCTATATTGTAAATCTCTTGTAATAAGTAAAAATTATCTTGATCATTATTGATTAGTTTTCAGCGTAGTTTGGTAGGCTTGAGATTTCTAGGTTAGATAGTGAAGTTTTAGGTTTGAATATGGTGCATGTAACTCGTAATTCAAATTCATACGGTAACTTGTAATCCAAGATTTTTAGTGGAAAAACTACTTTCATCCGAGTTAAACGTGAATATAGGTCGAACGTGACAGAATCACAATAAATTTGATGTGTTTTTATTTTTTGTGCACTTTTATCTTTATATATTCTTTGATTCAAACAATGTCTATAAATTTTTACAACATTTTTAATATCCATTGGCAGATAAAATATATATTTTCTTATTAAATATGATTGACAATTGAATACCTGTATTGTGAACAACATGTAACACTAGTCCAATAAAAAAAAGAACATGTTACATGCATAAAGAAAATGTTAAGTAATTATGTTATAATTTTATCATTGACTTTTATTTACCGTTCTTATTGATTGTGCTGGATAAAAAGAATAAAAGGTGATTGGAAATTGACGAAGAGTTAAGAGTATTTACACAGCCAGGCAAGCGAGGCCATGGTCCGTTGTCGAAGGCTTCACGCGCCGCCTGTACGGCCAAATCAACATCTTCCTTGCCTCCTTCTGCAATTGGTGTTATCACTTCTTCTGTTCTTGGGTCTATTGTCTCAAATGTTCTTCCTACAAGTTTCATTAATTTTTTCATAATCCAGCTCAACTATTAACTAATCAAATAAATTATAAAATTTAACAAGCTTTTAATAAACAGAAAACGTAATATCATTTATTGTAATCATAAAAACAGACTAATCAATGGCGACATGAATGAATACTTTGAAAAAGAAGCTTGGAGAAAGTGAAAACGAAGTGTAATTAAAGGAAGATGTTTGAGTACCTGTAACGGAATCAACAAACTCTCCATTGATAAAAAGCTTTGTGAAATTTATATTGGGAATTTTAACGTACGATTCTGAACTTCCATTACTTTCCCCCACCATCTTTCAACAATACTTTGAGGATATTTCTCCCATCCAACTCGTGTATGTTCGCTTTAATCAGCGAATGACACGTGTCAGGATGGGAATGATCCTAGCCTTTTATTTTTTAATAGTTTTATATTCAATTGGTAAATGACGCTGGTGCCCTTCTGCGGCTGTTAATGATGATGTTTATAGTATGGTCCAATCAGTGAATAGGACCATTTACAATTAATTTTTTCTTTGTACAGTAAATATATTAATTAAATATTCAGCCATTTCGTTCTATCAGTTTAAGTATTATGAAAGTTCAATGTTTTATTTCGTTCCAAAAATGACGGCGTGATCAATTTCTTGTTCCATACCGAATCGTTTTTTGTTGTTTAAAGTCAACGTGTAAGTTAGCTTATACCACACGTGGCACGTTAGGAATAAACCAATATTATTTTAATATTTTTTTTTTTTTTTAAAAGGTCAAATCGGTGCAAGTGGATTGTTTATTTTGAGATTAAAAAAGTAATGTAGTATTTTGGTCCCCATTTTAATAGCTTTGTGTGTAAGTTGTATTTCCCTGCTAATGTGTTACTTATGGGTTAATTCAACACCTAGTACCCCGTTTGATTTTTATATATGTTGATACTAGTTTTTCCCTATATTTAATAGCGTATTTTAAGTAATCCGGTTTTAACTAGATAATAGTAGTTTTTATCACTAATTTTCGTGGTTGAATTTCTTTATGTTGGTTTATTGTTCTAATTAAGCTTAATTTATGTTGTAGGGTAGTTAGGATATTAATGCTGGTGGTTAGGTGATTGTGACTCGGTTGTTAGGATATTTAGTGGATATTTAATGCACTATCAGCTACCTTCGAGTTGTCGGAATTAATGCGGAGCAAGATTTTTGGCTATAAAAGGAGGGGTATTGAGGCATTAGGAATAACCATCCTAAATTGTTGTCTCGGTAGAGGTGATTAGAGTCTCCTAGTTTTGAAGTTGGGAATCGGTTGAGGAAATAGCTAGAAAAATGGCATCAAATGGTTAGTTATTTCTATTAATGTATGATTTTGTATATTTCAACTAATCTTGCTAGTATGTTCGTTTTTTCCGTTACGATCTTGTAAATCTACTAGTAGATTGTATATAGTTCCGTTTATTTAATTTTGTTATTTATTTACTGACGTTGAATTTTTTAATTTTAAATTCATATATGTGTATTTTAGTTTATGTATATTTTTTTTTGAATTTTTTTTTTTTTTCGAAATGCATGTAGTTCAATAAGTAATTAATCTTAATTTTTTTTTATTAAATATTTTGATTTAATTATAATAATAAAGTTTTTGTAAATATTTTTTGTCTATGTTATGAATTTATTTTTTTTAATTTTAAAGTTTGATTTGTTTATTTTAGATGGGGTAATTATTGTTATTACAAAAAAATTTATTACTCAAATAATTATTTTATTTTAATAATTTTTTTTTCGAAGTATATGGATTTGAAAACGTAAATGATGTATATTTTATTTTAATAAATATATTGTTGTACCTAAAATAATAAATTTTGTTACATTTTGTTAAATGTTTTGTGATAATTTCTCTTTATGGTTAAATATATTTTTATTTATTCTAATTCTTTAAGTATATTTTATTTAAAGAAATAGTTTTTTCGAATTATATTTTGATGGAAACTTAATTGTATTTTAATAATTAATGGTTAATATTTTATGTTACATTTTTTTTGACGTTTTTTAGAATGATTTTTTCAAATTTTTAAATTAATTGTTTTTTATTTTATTGTAATTATTATTTTATTTTGCATAAAATATAAGTTTTTTTAATATTATTTTTTTGTTACCAATTCGTGGTAATTTATTTAAATTTTTTTAATTTTTTAGCTTAGTTTAGTTGAGATAATTTATTTATTTAATTAGTTCGTTGCAAAGTATATTTAGTCTAACATTCGAATTTTGTCAATTATATAAGTGGATTAGTAAAAACAGTATAAAGTGAACTTACATAAAGCATTTTGTTTGAATATCTTTAACCGAAGCTATAACTATTTTTTATGGGATGTTATCATTGAATCTCTCTTTTTTAATACTCACGCTCACTAACCCATTACTGCCGTTAGGCTCTATAGGTAGTTGCTCCAGAAACGGTGTTGGTGAAACGATGGTTGACGAGGACGTAACATCCCTGACCCGTGAAGATGTGTTTAAGTTGAGGTTTGTTAGCGAGGAAGAAGCGTACATGTTCTATAACACATATGCTCGCGCACTCGGTTTTAGTGTTAGGAAGGATCGGGTTGATAGGGCTGTCGGTAGTGGCTCCAGAGTCGTCGGTAGGTTATATGTTTGTTCTTGCGCCGGCACTCGTCAACAGAAGTACTTAGATATGAAAGACAGGGTTCGAGGTCATAGGACAGAGACAAGGTGTGAATGCAAGGCTCGCCTTAAGGTTAAACTGGACAAATCATTCGAATGCTTTGTAGTGACCCATTTCGTCGAGGAGCACAATCACGATTTACTCCCTGCAGGCACGTCCCACTTTCTGAGGTCCCACAGACGTGTAGATGCAGGACACCTTGATCAGGCACTTTCGTTGAGAGACTCTGGAATACGACCAACTAAGATAATGGATGTGTTGGTTAGGGAGGCGGGTTCATACCAAAGCGTCGGTTTCTTGAGGAAAGATCTGTACAATGTTCTCGGTAGGATAAGGGCGAAGGAAACTAGTGAGGGGGATGTAAATGTCACACTAGCCTACTTAGAAGGTAGGTGCGCGACTGATCCGTTGTTCGTCTTCAAATACACGTTGGACGATGAGAATCGGCTGGATAAGCTTTTTTTCTGCGATGGGAGATCTCGGAGAGAGTTTGCGATTTTCGGAGACGTCCTTATTTTTGACGCGACGTACAAGACTAATGCATATTGTTTCCCGCTAGTAGTGCTAGCGGGAGTCAACAACCACCGTAAGACGTGTATATTTGGTATTGCGTTGGTTAAGTACGAGACGACGGAATCGTATGTGTGGGTACTAGAGACATTAACTGATACAATGAACGGGAAGAAACCAAAATCGGTTGTGACAGATGGTGATAGATCGATGGCCTCGGCGATCGAGATTGTTTATCCGCGGGTAGGCCACCGTTTATGTTCTTGGCATCTTAGTCGCAACGCTGTTACCAACGTGAAAGTTGATGGATTTGGGAGTATATTTAAGAAACTAATGAGTCTTCCCGTGACCGTAGAGTTGTTTGAGGAAGCTTGGTGGAAGATGGTGGCGGACAATGACCTATGGGAGGACAAATGGATACGTGAGACTTACGAGAGGCGTGGCATGTGGGCCGAAGCATATTTGCGTGGTAGTTTTTTTGGTTTTGTGAAGTCAACTCAGCGATGCGAGGGTATGAACTCTTACGTCAACAGGTTCCTAAATCAGAGAGTCTTGTTTATTGAGTTTGTGAAATTATTCTTGAACGGTATGATAACCGTTAGGGACAATGCCAGCAAAGAAGAGTACATCACCAACTATACAAGTCCCGTATGTACGACGATCATGCCAGAGCTAGAGTTAGTAGCTAGCAAGCAATATACCCGGGACATCTTTTTAAAGGTCAAGAAGGAAATTGCAAAGCAAGGTGACATATCACATGTAGAAGTCTCACAAACGTATGGATCTCGCACATATGTTGTTATGTCGTATGAGAACCGGAGGATTACTCGGAAAGTGTGTATTTCGAGCGATGGGTCGAGGATGAGACTCGAGTGTAGTTGCCTTCTTTTTGAGTCTCATGGGATACCCTGCAGACATATGTTCTACGTGATGAAGCACGAGGGGGTGAGAGAGATACCCGAAAGTTGCGTCTTGTTTAGGTGGACACCCGATAGCAGCTTACACATAAGGGACAAGTGTTTGGCGGAGTTTAAACAATCCGAAAAGGAGATCGCGAAGATGGGTTACCTGAATGCTAAGTGGAATAACATTAGGTTCCATGCCGCCCGGAGTAATAGGGGATACAACGCTACACTAGAGGCTTTGACCAATGTTGTTGCCAGGACTAGCAATTTTCCTAACGAAGACGGTACATGTTTCGATATTCCTCCCCCACCTACGACGAACATTGCGGAAGATCCAGAACATGCACGACCTAAAGGGACCGGTACAACTCAACCTCGCAGGTGTAGTCGTTGCAGGCTACCAGGACACCAGAAGAATAACTGTCCGAACAAACAGAGCCGGTTACGTGAGAACGAGTCTTTTGTTGATAGAGCCCCGGTTGCCGGGGAGTTTAACATTCCACACCCTTATGGGTTTTATTAGATTCGCGTCAACCACGTACGTGGTAACCTTCCAATCGTGTTGTTTCGTGTCGTGTTTAGCATTTCGTTTTTAATAAATTGTTATTTTGCTTCTGCCTGGACAAATCGTGTTTTAACAAAGTCCATTTGTCTTTTGACTTATTGTTTTGACTTTTTGTTACAATAATCACCAATTCGTCAAACTAGTCTATTTTTTTGTAAAAAAGGGAGGCATTTTGTTGAAAATGGACACAATTGATGGTTTCTTGACCACTAGTCACACTAGGTTGACTTTTGGTCAAACTAGTCTATTTTTTTGTAAAAAGGGAGGCATTTTGTTGAAAATGGACACAATTGATGGTTTCTTGACCACTAGTCACACTAGGTTGACTTTTGGTCAAACTAGTCTATTTTTTTGTAAAAAGGGAGGCATTTTGTTGAAAATGGACACAATTGATGGTTTCTTGACCACTAGTCACACTAGGTTGACTTTTGGTCAAACTAGTCTATTTTTTTGTAAAAAGGGAGGCATTTTGTTGAAAATGGACACAATTGATGGTTTCTTGACCACTAGTCACACTAGGTTGACTTTTGGTCAAACTAGTCTATTTTTTTGTAAAAAGGGAGGCATTTTGTTGAAAATGGACACAATTGATGGTTTCTTGACCACTAGTCACACTAGGTTGACTTTTGGTCAAACTAGTCTATTTTTTTGTAAAAAGGGAGGCATTTTGTTGAAAATGGACACAATTGATGGTTTCTTGACCACTAGTCACACTAGTTTGACTTTTGGTCAAACTAGTCTATTTTTTTGTAAAAAGGGAGGCATTTTGTTGAAAATGGACACAATTGATGGTTTCTTGACCACTAGTCACACTAGTTTGACTTTTGGTCAAACTAGTCTATTTTTTTGTAAAAAGGGAGGCATTTTGTTGAAAATGGACACAATTGATGGTTTCTTGACCACTAGTCACACTAGGTTGACTTTTGGTCAAACTAGTCTATTTTTTTGTAAAAAGGGAGGCATTTTGTTGAAAATGGACACAATTGATGGTTTCTTGACCACTAGTCACACTAGGTTGACTTTTGGTCAAACTAGTCTATTTTTTTGTAAAAAGGGAGGCATTTTGTTGAAAATGGACACAATTGATGGTTTCTTGACCACTAGTCACACTAGGTTGACTTTTGGTCAAACTATTCTATTTTTTTGTAAAAAGGGAGGCATTTTGTTGAAAATGGACACAATTGATGGTTTCTTGACCACTAGTCACACTAGGTTGACTTTTGGTCAAACTATTCTATTTTTTTGTAAAAAGGGAGGCATTTTGTTGAAAATGGACACAATTGATGGTTTCTTGACCACTAGTCACACTAGGTTGACTTTTGGTCAAACTAGTCTATTTTTTTGTAAAAAGGGAGGCATTTTGTTGAAAATGGACACAATTGATGGTTTCTTGACCACTAGTCACACTAGTTTGACTTTTGGTCAAACTAGTCTATTTTTTTGTAAAAAGGGAGGCATTTTGTTGAAAATGGACACAATTGATGGTTTCTTGACCACTAGTCACACTAGGTTGACTTTTGGTCAAACTATTCTATTTTTTTGTAAAAAGGGAGGCATTTTGTTGAAAATGGACACAATTGATGGTTTCTTGACCACTAGTCACACTAGGTTGACTTTTGGTCAAACTATTCTATTTTTTTGTAAAAAGGGAGGCATTTTGTTGAAAATGGACACAATTTAGGGATAGTCAAATGGAAATTACAGTTACACAACCAATATTTAACTAATAACCAAACCTAGAAAGAACAATACAAATACTTAGCAAACATAACACGCCTATAACGTCCTATTCTACATCTAATAGTGCATAAAAATTAACAAAGTAAAGCATTTCTAATTCAGATTTCCGGATGTTCGACGGAAATCAAACTTTCCTTATATGATCTAATTTGTGAGAAGTAAATTCTCAACCTTCCGACAATTACGTGGTTAATATTGCATGATACCAACTCATCCTCGAAGCGATGATCCATGTCAAACTGATCGCTCCCACAAAGTAGCGCCTCGTCTCTCCAGTAGAAATGACAATAATTATACCCTAACGGACCAACACGGTACAACTGGGCCCATGAGTCTTCATCCCCGTATTGTGGCATTGACCAAACGTCAATACAACATGCATATTCCCCATACTCCTCGCGTGCTATTCTTTCAAAAACTGCCAACGAACCATTTACCAAACCCAAGTTGTTTCCAAGCACCCCTTCCGGTAAAGACATCTCTCCAAATGCATTAGTTGTGACATCGCAAGTCATGATAGAATATCTATTTCTAGATACTAGTGCTGGACCGAGTGGCTGAAATGTACCGTCTCTAGGCCTGGCTGTCCAATGTAAGACTCCATTACACGGAACCCCTGTACCGGTCAAGAGAGGGAATTGATAATTTAGCCTGGTCCAAGCCCTCCCTGTTATGTTATACACGCAGGAGGAATATGTTCTATCAACCTGTATAAATGCGAATAATTTGAACTCATTCGAGTGCGAAGAATAACCAAGACCAATTGTTTTTACGTCTGCAAATTCTCTCTTTAATTTCAGTCTCTTTGTCTTTCTGGTTTCACCATCGGTTTCAACATTACTAGACAAGAATTCAGTTATCGAAGGGATCTCAAGGTAACTTCTTGTGGCGGGGTTGCATAAGACGATATCCGTGTTGACGTAGAAACCAAAAAGGCCATGCGCGGACCACGACATTGTAGGACAGAAGGCAAAAACGCCATCGGGGACTTCAATTGAATTGTATAGAGTAAGTGTTTCTGATCGGTACGTTGATAATCTTGAGAAAGGAGGACGGAACACAGGGTGTGTTGCCAAAAAAAAGTCACTGTTGTTCCTGTTCGCTTCGAAATGTAGGCGAACAAAGTAAGGACTTCTTATTAGATGGAGCCATCGTTGACATACGCACTTCATTCGCATGAGTTGCATGACAGATAAATTTATCATAATAATAGCTAAGACATGATCTGGAAGATGTACCTCAATTGGATTCATTGAAATTTTTGTTGTTGAGAAAAAATATATAAATAATTAGGTGTTGGTTTAAGATGTAAGCTACTGATTTGTAATATTGGGTGGCATATATAGTGGTTAAAAAAACTAAAAATGGGAGTTATTTTTTTGTGGAAGTTTAATCAGTAGTGGGAGATGTTTTGATTAGTGGGTAAATATTTTTAAAGATTTAATTAGTTACTGAAGAAGTTTTTTTTTCTGTCGTTTAGCTCTTGATTTTCCCCCGTTTAAGCTCTTTTATATTTTATTAGCTACGCTTTTAATTTTTATTTAAGTCTTAGTAACCGGTTAAACTATAACTTTCTTCTAATAATTGTTATTAAACCCCTATTCTTTCGAGTGGTGGAGGATCATCGTGTGATGCGGTTGAGTAAATCATCCGCTGCTGATTTATATTAATACAATAAAATATAAAATAACAAGTATTACGGTTTACAGAGGTGGGGACAGGTGGTTATTTTTTCAACGTGATATGACGGTTTGGTTTGCTAGTGTCATCTACACCTAGACACGTTATAGGTATAGGTATTAGGGTTATGATTATTTTAGCCACCCTATTGCCTACTCAAATCAAATCATACTAACCAACGATTCAACCCACTTTCGTCAACCACTCATTCACCCATTGCACTCACCGCCATTAATTTTCTGTTCCTAGCACTAGCAAAAATCCATGGAGGACGACGAACTATTTGGTTTCCCAATAACACCTTTCTTCCTTCAAGGAAGTGAATCAGTTGGTTCACAGTCTAACACAAGCTATACGAACATGGTGCGAGAGAAACCAACGATAGACAGTACTGTAACGAAAGCGTTGTTGTTGTTAAGCGAACGAGCTCGTAACCAGGCCATGGTTGGAGCTTCTATGCAGGTACATCTGTGCTATAGAATGGGTTATTTATCAAATATTTTTTATTTAACTGTTATGAAGAAGATATTTGAGTAGGTATAATATTAATGTTCTTTGTTGTGTTGAATCTGGACTTTCGATGTACACACTAAGTTGTTGAGCAAACATTTCTTTTGTTTTTGTAGCAGTTAGATCTAGGGTTAACTACTAAATCTTATAGTCAATGTAGGATTTCAGAAATATTACACTGTGTTAAATGAATGAATTATTCTTTCTATAAAATTGTTCATGCATTTTAATCTGTTACGCATACGTAATATGTTTTTGCCTTCCTGTTGCGCATGAGTGTGTTATTATCTCAAGGATTTCAGATGCTTTGATTCATTAAATTATTGAACTGATGTCTTGCTAAATCCCTCATATTCACAGGCTAACCCCATCAACAAACCACCATTACGCGTCTATGCAAGGAGGAATCATATAATTGGAGGAGACAAAAATTCCAACAGCAGCAGTAGTAATTCAGCTGAAGTTTTTGATGTCCACAGGCCACCTTGTTCCCCTTGTCGAATAACTTATCTCGAGAGCCAAATTCTTGATATCCTAAACGGAATGACAAAAAGGAACTTGTATTTGGAGCGTAAATGCGAGGAGTTCAATGATCGTATCGTAAAGGTAGAATCCATGATAAAAGCTAGGGAGAACGACGATGGTCTACAAACGTGTTTGGGAAAAAGAATCAGGGGCCTTGAGTTCCCTTAATCATTATGTTTAAACGTCGTTGTATTATTCTCTCGAGTAAGTCGTGAAATTAGTGTTCTATTTGTAATAAACCTGTCACTATTACTCAGTGTATGGTGATCCAGTAGTAGTGTGCTTTGTTTTTGAATTTGATCATGCTCCATATGTTGGATGCTGAGATTATGTTGTTGTTGAGAGGTATTTCTAAACTATGTAATTGTGTTATGTAATTTCATGTTGTTCAATAATATGGTGATGTTGCTAATAGATAAGTATTGTTTGTGTTGAAATGGAATACAGAAAAGATTCTGGGGATTCAGTATATATTATATGCTACAAAAGATTGAATGTTTGGTGCAACCATACCAGTATTTGAACCACCATATCTGATTGAAAAACCACAAATAAGTAAAATATTTATAAATGTAATTTGTAAAATAAATATGCTTTTGGGTTTCCATCTCATTTTTGTTAACTTGGGAATGCTAGTAAAATACAACTAGTGTTCTTGCTTACCTACCCAAATGCTAATTTCATGACATAAATTTAAATACTTTGACTTACTTACACAAATGCTAATTTCATGACACAAATTTAAATCAACCCAGTAATTAACCCACATACCTAAATTATTGTCTGCAATGCCTTAAACCGTTTTTACCCTTAATCACATTAAATTTAGTCTAAGTCTTGACATAGTAATGAATACCATGTAGTTCCCCAAAAATATTTCTACAACTGCACGTTTAATCATGACCTAAAAACCAACATAATGAGCTCCATTATATAACCTTCAGTAATACTTGGGTTTTTTATATTTGGTCACTCATAGAAAATAATGGAAGAGCAAAGGGCGGTTGTTAGAGCACTTGAAAAGTTGTTCCACCCCCGATATGCAGAAATAAACACAGATAGTTTTCCTTTTCGTCAACAAGACCAAGTCCCACACAAGAGGACTAAAAGATGGATGGCTATTACGGACCAACAACCAAGTTTTAGAGTGGATCAAGTGCCAGTTTACCCTAATCCTTTGGTGGTAAATCTTCTTTTATGTTTTTCCATGATAAATTCTTTGATTATGTAACAACGGGAACGAGATCTTTAACATGCAATAACGAAAAAATATGTGTTTTCATATTTTTTTTATATTATCAGCCAGCACAGGTCATTATTCAACCACCCAACATGTACAATGAAAAAGGTTGCAGCTCACAAAACCCAACCCTTCCTATACGCGAAAATAATGTTTCTGTATTGAGAGGACCAGCTGAAAGCAGTCAAGAAGGGATGCTACGGATGATTAGAGAATTAACAGAGAAAAACAGGGTGTTGGAGAGGAAGTTGTTAGATGTAGAATGGAAGATGTTGAATATGGAACGCAAGTTAGAAACCATTTCATGTGAATCGAAAAACAAAGGGAAAGAACACAAGTTTATCTAGGTTGCTCTTGCTCAAGTGGTTGGATTTTGGATGTTTTTTTTGTGAACCTCATCAGATTCGAAAAAGAAAAGTATTTTGTCCCCAAGGATGCGGGTTATTTCATTTTGCAGTTGTAGAAGAAGAAAAACCTCTATCAATCATTAGTCACTTTAGAAAAAATAAATGTTACCATTGCAAGGTTTATTGTGTTTTTTAACCTTGTATGATAACATTTTGGACTAATTGTAATTGTGGGTGGTTTTTTTGTGTATGCATCAATTAAGTTTGCTATTTAAAGTAATCTAGATCTTCTACTTGTGTTTCATTCAACGGTTTATTTCTTAAAGTTCATCCTGTGAAATATGATATTAATACTAATATATTCAAGTTACCAAAACACAGGTGTGGTAAGCTAAAAAAAATTACTTGCCCCTCATAATTTAAGGATTTACTTTATCAACCCATGGTAGCTCATCCATTATAACCCATATATAACTCTATAAATATAAGGGGTACATCATACGAACCATCACAAACAAATAAAATATCACACTCTATTTTTTTATCAAGCCGGTTTCCATGCTATCGAATATGGTAAGTGTATTGCTTCACCTTCTATTTTCTTTTTATCTTAACGTATAAAATTTTTTGTTGTGCAATGTAAGACCACTAACTTCACTTTCCCGTAACCGCATTCCAGATTTACGACATGACTTGCGATTCTTCATCATCCACTGTTTCAGGAGATGTAATGTGTTTAGGTGATTCTGAAGACCAAGGTGATGACCCAATGATAGATATGCGTTATCGAGAGATATTATGCCCAAGGGATAGATGCTATCGTCCATGTAATATTCGATGCTACCCATTCCACATGCACAACAAGAAAGACAAGCTTTACCATGACTGTCCTAGGCATGGATACGTTAGGCTAGCCTCTCCTTACAGTTTGAATATCCAAGACAAAGTGAAACCTCAAAAACGTTCTTACAGAAAAGAGACAATAATCATAGTGCTTCTACTCTTGGTTTGTTACTTATCAACCGTGATTTACAGGCAGCATTAGCACAGTTCGTATCGCATTAAGTAATTCGAAGGTTATGTTTATGTTTATTTTCAAGTTATTAGTATCACGGAAAATGTATTCATGATACTCTGTTCCCAAATGTTCAAGTTAATGCAGGAATGGTGTTCTTGTTTTTAATGTTATGATATACGGTCTTCGTAGATGTTTTATCCAAACAAAACAAAACCTTCCTGAAAAGGATTTGTTTAATGTAGATGGGGATTGGAATGAAGAATAAATCACATAAATGTCGCCTTCATCAATTTAGTAATGGAAAATAATAAAAAATAATCAACAAATCAACTCCAAAAAGTCAACCTGTCTACATTGCGTCCTATATTCTCCAACATGTCCCTTCCTAGGGGATAGATAGCTGAGCTGTAGCGGTTGAAAAAGCAAGCTAACAATCCAATCATGGATGTGGCTTGTCTCTTTCAGAAAAATAATATCTTCTTCCAATTCAAAACCATTAATTAAAAAAATGGAAATGTAAATTCAAAACACAACAAATGGAGTTAGTGTTACCAGAAACGACGGAATTCACATTTAACATTTTTATTTAAAAGGAAATACATAAAAGGAAGTACATAACAAAACGATTAAGAAAACTAATTTTTCTTAATCGTGGTTCCGGTCTATTAAAAACGGATTACTTTATTTAAAAGCTACTATCAATACCAACACTAACAGCAACATACAAACTATTTTCATTCCAATCTTGTACTCCTCCAGTGCTTGGTTTATTTCGGATACAGCTCTACTTTGATCTTCATTTGAACTGGAAATTGCAGACGAACACTCTCCGCCAGCGGTAGCACTCCTTTCGTCTTCGTTCATTGGATGGCACCATCTCCAAAAGCCACAAATGTCACAGTAGAAATATAGTGCACCGTAGTTCCCTTTTGACACACCCTTTGTGATTATGGGTTCTAGAGTGGTTGGAGGTCTGCATCTGCACTGAACTGGTGAAACAAATATGGCTGCCTTGCTACTTTTCTTTTTCCCACCCATCTTCAACTCTCAAGTTTTTGAATAACTCACAAAGTGTATGTGTATGTGAATGTGTGCGTATCAGGTGAGATTGTGAGGTGAATTTATGGGGGAAGGAAAAAAATATAGCCGTTGAAAAACACAACGGTAACATAGAGAGGAACATATGTCACACGGTGTAATGGTAGAATAACTACCCTAGTTTATGTATTTTAAACAATAACTAATTTAATTATACTCTTAACCTTAGCATTTATAAAAATAATAATTCCGAAATAGGTATATTAATTATAAAACTAAGAAAATGATTGTTAAACTTAATATATTTGTTACTTATAATATTGACTTTACAAAAGTCGATAATGTTCGTGTCCAATCGATATTGTATATACTTGTGGTGCTTGGGAAATATTTACAGTACCTTTTTTTTTTGATTAAGAATACCCTAATATGTCATTTTTCTTCAATAGATAGTAGTAAAAAGTTTGATACATATGGAGCAAACGGACTTAAATCAGGAAATCGTCACTAATGGTCAAATTAGTTTGACTTTGAGCAAGTCTCCCAGAACGTACTATGTCGTTGAAAAATAGCGTAAACAAATGAAACTACACTATAAGTCAAACTTAGTTGACTTCTTGTCAAGCAACTGGTTTTTTGATACGACTATTTTTTTTTTAAGTTGGTAAAGGCCGTATAAGGCGTGGCAGTTAATTTTGGTTGCCAGTAAGTTGAATTTGGGTCAAACTACGATGGTCATTGGACTAAGGTTAGAGTATGTAGGTAAAAACGGACTACAAAAGGTGAAAGTTGTAATTTGGTCAAAATAAGTAGCAAGTGATCAAACATAGCGAGCAAGGTGTTTATAAACATCATCATTACATATTGCAGAAGGGTGTTAGGGTCAATTTGCAAAAGAGTAAAAAAGCATTGAAAATTACGTCTATGTTGATTGAAAATTTAATTTTTTTAATACTTTTATGTTGTTGAATATATCTAATAAGGGTATAATTCTAATTGAATTTCGTCAAAATGGTTAACCATTAAATAAATCTAAATGTATTGAAATATTCTTCTACTATAAAGTTGTTAGGGGTACAATCATGTATTATCTAATTTGTGAGGGGTGAATATAAACCTTTCCCAAAAGTAGTAATGTATTTTCTAATTAAATGCATATGTTATAATAAATTCAAGTAATGTCCTCAGTTTTTTTGTTTTAGTTATTAATACCCCCGTCCTCCCCAAAACGTAATCCGCCAACACTTTAAAGATCAAAAAACCCAATTCAAGACCTAACCCCTTCTGGGATATCCATGAAGAAACCAGATAAACCGAGCAACTTCGTGCCCAGATTATCCAAAACCTATAACTTACCACGAAAATGGAAACGCGTAAGATTAAACCAGACATTTTTTCCAATTAATCCTCCCCAATACCAAAGCAAATCCCCTAATTCGGATGAGGAGGAACCGCACGCAGAAACTAGATTGTTGAAAAGTACTAATCCAAAAGACGAAGAGCTTATCAACACACTAAAAGATCTATTGGAGAGTAGCAAGCAACTTCACAAAATAGCAGAGAGGATTGAAGCGCGGTTGGTTAAGTTTGAGTCTAACTCGAATACGAATTCTGAAACGGAAGGTGTACAAACTCTAACTGAGTTTAAATTTTTTTAAGAATATGTTTATGACCTAGATTTGCAGATGTTTTTCTGGGTGTGTTGATGCGTTTATGGTTTGAAATCAATTTTCTGTTGTTATTTATCGGCTATTATTGTGTTCACTTCTGAATGTGTAACGCTGTCTTATGTACGCTTGAATGTTTAAAATGTATGAGTTTATTTTTTTTTCATATTTTGCAACCTACTTATGTATAAACAGATGGTGAATATTATTGATTTTTATTTCGGTAGTATTATCATTAACATTAGTGTTGAATCATTTGTGACATAACATGTAATTCATCTGAACCAAACCTTGCACATAAATTATTTAGCAGAAGGAAATTAACTCCAAACTAACCAAAAACAAAAAAACAGACATCAGAAATAATCCCTCACACAAAAAGAAATATGAAAACATAACATAATCTACCAAAGTTCAACAGCATACTGAAATCCAACCACACCAATTCTTAAAACACAACCACAAAATCCATAAATGCTCTTCAAAAAATTAACGAGGATCGATATAGTATCGTAGCGAATTTTTTTCCGACCTAAACAGCAACTTGGCCATCTCAAATCTCTTTCTTCTTGATTGATCTTCCCCCCAAGTGATAGTTTGACCAGTGTGCTTCATCATGTCACAGACATGGAGGGCACAATCGACTGTGGCTCCTTGCTGGGGAACCCATTCCGGAAAGGCAGGTGGAAAATAGTTTAAACGGGGTAGAATTCTTGCTTTATCAATACACCTCAACCATTCAGCTAATTTACCCACCTACATTACCATACCAACTACTTAGGTTGCATTTATAGGATTAATCAGAAAATAAAACAAAATTGATTCATATAATATGGACTCACCACACTTTTATACTGTTTAGCTGCTGCTATGCGGGCGGGATCCCTAGGACGCAGAGAATCACAGTAACATAGGGTCTGGTTCACAAAATCGGCTATATATAGCACCCAGTGTTCATCGTCGACGTTTACGGGAAAGTAAATCTAAAAAAAGTAGAGAACATAGTTGAAATTTTTTTACCATTTAATTAGAGTACAAAAATAGAGCAAATACATTATGTAAATATCTAGAAAAAACAAATGAAGTATTTTACCCTTTCTACATCCGACACGTCTCCGTTGTACCTTCCTATTTCGTAATATACTCTTGCGTTCTCCTGGACGGTGTGCATCTTGTTAACAAGATGAGTCTGCAAAATAAACCATGATTTTCTCAGTTTATGAAACATGAAAACACTTTAACCAACTAGAAGGCAACAAAATGTTACACATACAGAAAAGTATGTCGGCATGAACCAATACTTGCACTTTACATCATTTTGTTTCGCCTCGTCCACCAAAATCTCGCCGTAAAGATCGATTACCTTCCATAATCAAAGAATAAAATCACAATTTACCAAGGAAAAAAAAAATGAGGCGAGTAGCATATCTTAAATAATGTAGCAAATCAAACGCGAATATAAAAAAAAAACGAAAACTCACATCAGCAGATACAAACTTCCCAGGATTTAATAAATTGCGCATCTCCTTGCGGCTCAGGCTATAGTTTGGGAATGATATAAGCACCTCCCTGTTGAAAAAACTTAATAATTAACCTTTGACTTTGTCAAGTTTAGTGAAACTTAAAATAGAGATGATATTAGAACAAACCCAGGTGGTGGTTTTGGGTCATTCAAGTAAGTGAACAGCGCCTTATCCTCCTTGTCGATTTTTCGCGCAAAATCTGACCATCCATTCCCTAATCCCCTCCTCACAGTATATGGCTTCCCAATATCTGGTTTAGGTGTCCTACAATCACTAGAAACAGCCACCACAGGGTTTTTGTCCTTACCTTTTTTGTCGACATCTGATTTAGGACTGTCTTCAACATAATCTAGTTTCTTTCCTCTACAAGGACTTGGTTTGTTTCGGGGACTTGGTGTACGGTAGCCCATTTCAACATCTCGTGACATCAACTTAACCTCTCTTGAATCAATCAAGGAACACAACTCTTCCTCTTCCACATTTGCTTGACCCGTTTTTTCTTTTTCATTTATACTCAGAACCCCAGCAATTTTATCTACAGTTCCCCTAAGTGCTTCAAATTCTTCTCTATTGACAGCCTCCTTGACCGGGGTAGAAGTTTTTCCTCCAAGCTCCTCATCCACGATATCTTTTTTTCCTTCAACAGCTTTCTTCATTATCGTAAAATCTACAGATTCTTCCTCCAATTCAAACTCCACAAACCTGCATTTCTTAAAGTTAGTCCCACCATGACGGTTCAGGAACCTTATCTTCTTCGACATTAGCGGGGTGTCCCAGTTGCGAGAAAACGGTAGCGTTAAAGGAACGGGCTCAATCTTATTATGTCTTTGAACATACTGAAAGAACAATACCTGCAAATTATGTAACAGCTTGTTACATAAGGTCTCAAATTGTACAAGAAAATACAAGTGATAACATCCAAAAATCATAAACGTAAGGGAAAAGTTTCAATCTCATCTGTTAAACAAACCTGAAGCACATAAACACAGCCGGTGATGTACTTTGTTTTGACATCAGGTCCCGCTGACATAAACTGATTAATTCCTTTGCATATTTCCTCGTAGACCAAACGTGACCAGTTGAATTTAGGAATTAGTGCTACGTCCTTCAACGCATGGAAATATGACCTATCAACCCCCTGTACATTTGGCGAGCACAACAAAAAGCCTAACACATACATCATGAATAGCACTTTGAACAAATCAGCATGCGTTTTACACGCAAGAAACCTATTTTCAATATAGTTTAAATCAACAGAATTGCTCTTGACCTTATAGTCCTCAAAGGTAAGTTCTAAAGCCCTAAATCCATGACAAAAATCACCATCTAGTGGGGGTAAAGGCCCTACATTGGGTATACCTAGAACACGATGCACATCGTGATAAGAAAATTTTAGTTCAGTCCCATTTAAAACAAAGGAGCTAGTAGCTGGATTAAATGATTCAGCCATTAGCTGACAAATATCGTGCTTGAGCTGGGTCTTTGGTAAATCAAGCAAAGCACCAAATCCAAGCTCGTGAACCACCTTCCTTTGTATTGTTGTTAGATTGGCAGATATATCTGCAATCTTTGATAAAGATAATTTCGTTTGAATCTTCACCTACATTACAACATGACAAAAATGTGAGCTATCTGTTAGTGGTATGGAGATAAAATACAGAACACAAACACACATGCTAAGGCCTTACATGTGTCCACATAACAAACAAAGAACAAAATATTTTAAATTGCGGATTGATACAAATATAACTTACTGAATTGCGTTTAATTCTTTCTCTTTTCTCTAGTAAGTCGCAACCTTGGCTCTCTAGAAAGGCATCTTCATACACCGCCCTTCTACTAACGGGTAAATCATAAAATAATTCAGCCTGAGCATCCCAATCCAATATAGCATTGGGGAATTTTTCCAGAATCTCTTGTCCAATAGAAAATCTATTTAATAGAGTTTTTTAAATGTTAAGACAACTTCAATAGATAGATATCTCGCGCACCAAAACGTACCAATTTGGTCACAAATTTTAATTGATTAAAAAGGTTTCCAAAATCGAATTACAACGTAAGAGCAGCAGCTACTTACGCATAAAACTCCGCTGCATTAGTGGGAACGGGAATCTCCGCTCCATTACTCAAATGTTCAACCCTGGGAGCTCGACTAACAGCAAAAAAGAAATAGGTCAAAAACACATTTAACTATATTACCCTTAACTACTTTAACCATAATTAGATTTCAATTCGAACCTAATATTAATACACTTACACTTTGATTTTTTCTTTGTTTTTAAATACATTCTTTTTCGCTTCTCTCTTCATATCTTTCTTCAAATCTTTCTTCAACCCTTTCTTCATCTCTTTCTTCATCTCTTTCTTCATCTCTTTCGTCAAGTCTAGTTTTGTTTTGAAAGTAATGTACTAAGCTTCAACGGGTAACAATGGTGGCTATGACTGTACGAAGGTAGCTAGGAAAGGGGTAGGTAGGTAACGGAAGCGACTATATACTATACTTTTGATTTTTATATCAAATATTAAAAATAATTCTAAAATATGCATGATTGACACGTGCATTAGTCAAACAGTTATAAACTATCTACGGGAACAACAAATTAGACTAGACTCTTAGTGGGAACAAACATTATGACTTAGGTGGAACGAAAGTATACAAAGACATGTGTTATCGAGGAACGATAGTGACTAAAAAATAAATCAAAAGTAGGAAAATTTAAAATCCACCTCGAGCCCCACAAAATATTGTTGCTTTTAGGGGTGTAATAGTAAATTAATAATGCTTTTTTCTTTTTTTTTTGGGTGGTGTACATACACGAGTTGTACCAAAGACCGACTCTTGAGAAAAAGCAGTGCAGTGCAGTAGTGCATACGATGAATGGGATATAAATACACCGAAAAAAATAAGAGAGAAAGTTATGGCCTGCACGACATACTTCATTTTTCATAGGGTAATTACGCAATTCTAACCCACGTTAAAAACTAATGCCTGGTTGTTTTATATGAATAACAAAATAATATAATAGCTGAGAACTTAGCTAGCAGCTTCTGCTAATAGTACCGTGAAGAGTAAATATAATTGATGCTGACAAAAATAATTCTTTGAAGTAAAATTTAGTAGAGCGCATAAATTCCAATTTTCGGAAATGGAGAAAAAAGTCCGAATTCATAATTTACCGAAAATTCGAAAATTTCGGCGTAGAAATTTCGAAACCTTTGGTTCAGAGATTGCATAACTTTTGGGTTAGAAATCCAAAATTTCTAAATTAGACCACCGTAGTACTGTGGTTAATTATCAACAATTTTCAAGAAATAAATTAACTAGTGTATTTGTCAAACCATTGTTGTCTTTTCAAAGAGTTTAATCGAGAGACTTTTATTAGTGTCCGGAAATAAAAAGAGCTTAAGGGAACTAAATGGGGTTGAGAGAGTTCGAATGGTTAACGGGAAATTCGTGAAAAGACCAGGTATAGAGCACATTGTTGAGGTTTCGGGTTATTCGGGATGTTCGAGTAATTCGAGACTGGTGAGTAATTCGGGATTTTCCGTAACGATACTTTGAATTTGGGAAAAAAATAGAGGCCGAAAATCGTTTGTGTTGGTGGTTAGCAAAAAACAAAGAAGGAAGTTGCGAGTGAAATACGACAAACTCAAGTTAGGCGAGAAAAAGCACGATTACTAAAAAATTATTGAAATATTAGAAACGCAATTGTTGAGAGCACAAATTAAGGTAAACCTTGAAGAATGTTTAATAGTTATCAGAGTTTGGAATACAAGAGGGTGTTGGAGAAAATCTAACAATATACTAGAACAGTTAAAAATGGATTTCATATAAATATATTCCAAAAAAAAAAGAAGTAATACAACAACTATTACAAGAAAATGGAATAACAAGAATATAAATGTATACAAAGTATGTAATACTACAACTATTACATGGAAAAATAGAAGAACTTATATGGAAATTTAGAGAAAAGGAAACAGATACAAATACACTGGAAAAAAGTGTAGCGGCATTAAAAAAGATATTTCGGGAGAACTGGTATCTCTAACAATTGTATCACTCTAATCTCTGTGTCAAAAATGATTTGACTATTCATGGAGAAAAGAGTTTCCTATTTTTCTAAATTCTTACTTCTTTATATTCTATTTTCTATTCTCTCTAGAATACTTTTTTCATTCTCTATAGAATAGTTTTTCTCACATAAAGGCTCTCTAATGCTCATTAAAACCAGACGTTATGTTGACCAAGGCTTGCTAACTTGTGTAACAACAAAATTACAGAGCCGTTAATCTTAAATAAATAGTCATTAAATCATCATCAAGAATAAAAAATTATTTTATATTAAATAATTTCCAATTGTTTTTCCTCAAAATATAATGTAGAACTATTAGTACACACATAGTATTTTTTATTTATCCCAAGAGCATGAATAAATTAATAAAATCAATTGGCTTTTATTTAATAATTCTAACAATCCCCCACTCAGGTTCTTTGGGAGGGAAGGTGAACATGTTTCTATAAATACCAGCATTTGGGTGAATTGTACTTAAGTGGAAATATCATTCGATTTGAATTGAAACGTAGTGTAGTGAGGAAACCAACAAAAACATATCAAGTGCACGTACTCTTAAACTTGACGGTTTTCGATCAAGTCCCTCACAACACATACTCTACCCGACTGATAGTTACATATTCCTCAAACACCACCCTTTCCTTACACATAGGTTATCTCCATGAGAGTATAGCCTGATTAGCCGACCTCTTTCGGATTTTGAGATCATTAAGAGCAATAAAGCTCACCCTCATTATGTATCTCGCGAATTCATCAAGTCCTTTCTCTTTAGGACCACCGTTATGGGATATGAATTTATGGTGAGTTTAACAACTCATCTCTTGGGAATATCAAAGACGTCTCCTTGAAGTCGTATCTTAATAATGACGGTGAATTAATTAAGTCCTTATCAATTGACCACCATTTGATGAGTATGAATTCATTATGAGTTATAAACTCATCCTTAAGCTCTTTCAAGAGCAAAAAGCCCCCACTCTATTAGTTAACTCATCAAGTCCTTCTCAATAGGACCACCACTGCAGGCTATGAATTCAATAAGTAGAAATAGTACACAACAACCTCAACGTTGAATTCATCAAACCCGTTTTAATAGGACCACAATACATGGCTATGAATTCATTAAGTTTGAGAAATATACAACAACCTCAACGGTGAATTCATCAAGTCCGTCTCAATAGGACCACCATGCATGGCTATGAATTCATTAAGTTTTAATTTTCTCATGTATGCACAATTTATACTATATGGATAGGAAGTTAGTGCACCATATAGAATTATTAGTCATAGGTTCCCCATTAATGGGTTCTAGTCCTATCACTCAACGTTTCCAGGAAACAAGTCAACCATTTTTTAATTATTTATATGTGACCCAGTTTGCGTAACTAAATTCCTTCAAGAACTACATGAGAAATTTTAAATCGCGTATCTAGATAAATAACACATCTCTCGTACTTTATTAAATGACAAATAATAACCCAATGGTCACCACTTGAGTCACTGTACAATTTGGACAATAGCGAGTTGAGTATAGTTCATTGATAACATCATAATCCTTATAATTATTTCATATTCATTAAGGGGTACACCCCCTACAATTCTCTTATTCATGAACACTAGTATCATAAGAAATTCGGAGTCAAACCTTTCTAACAAGGTGAGACTAACTAAGGTAAATTCCATTATTTACTCAAATGAATTTTATCCTTAGGATTAGCTTTTCACACATCTTTTATTCACAAATAGAAGGATAAAAGAAGTATGTCCCATGAATGAAAGTACCAAAAGTGGATCATGTCATACACCTATTAACAAAAGTGTAAGACAAACTGATCCATCTTTTATTGAGATATTATTCTATTAGCAAGGTGGCCGTTTGAAAACCCAAAACGATTTCCTAAGTTTTCATACTTTATCCTCTTGACCCATAACTGCCAACCCTTCAAGTCGTACTATATAGATCGCTTCATCTACATTTTGATTCACATATAGATTTAACATCCAACTGGTGTATAATCATGTTTGTGAATTATAGTTAGTGAAACAAGAGTCGAAGGGTGGATTTATAAGGGAGTAGGGGTCAAAGTAATCCTAAAACTTATATAAATATGGAAAAATAAGGTCTTATCCTTGAGTCGATTCACTTTTAGACTTTTATGGGACTAATTAGACCTTGTTGGGTCATTTCCCCGTGACATATTTCTTCTCATCGGAATCATCACCCCCATGTCTTTTATGAACCGTTTCACAGATAGTATTTGTTGACTTCTCAACGTTACAAAAAAAGGTGGGGTTCATCACATTATCCAAGATCCATCCCCTAACCACTGAATTAGCTTTCTTGAAACCAACTTCGAGAGCCAGAAACCTAGCAAGTAGTTCTTTGGTATATTCCTTATTAGCCTTTATGGCGGGGAGTGCCTCGAGAATGACAAGGTCTAGTTTATGTTGTTCAAGGCATATCAGTGGCTTTTTGGCCAACGCTTGTAGTTGGAACAATTGAAAGACTCCAACTTAGTCACGTCGACAATGGCTTTTGCGTTCAAGGATGAAGCAACCGCCGATATAAAAAAACCTTTTTTCTACCAGTGATATTAAAAAAATATTTTTAAAATTGTTGGAGAAAATCTAACAATATCACTAGAATAGTAAAAAATGGGTTTCATATAAATATATTCCAAAAAAAAGTAATACAACCACTATTACAAGAAAGTGGAATAACAAGAATATAAATGTATACAAAGTATGTAATACTACAACTATAACATGGAAAAATCGACAATCAAAACTTACATGGAAATTTAGAGAAAATGAAACATATACAAATACACTGGAAAAAAGTGTAGCGGCGTTAAAAAATATATTCCGGGAGAATCGATATCTCTAACAATTGTATCACTCTAAAATCGGTGTAAAAAATGATTTGATTAATCATGGAGAAAAAAGTTTTTATTTTTCTAAATTCTTACTTCTTTATATTCTATTTTCTATTCTCTCTAGAATAATTTTTCCATTCTCTGTAGAATAGTGGTGGGTCCTGGGGTGTTATAAAATAATGCAATAAAAATAAAGGATCCACAGACCGCAAGTGTATGGTTTTCCAAGTAATACTCCGATAAATTGGGTTTTGTTCTCAGGGATTGAGCTGGTATAACTCAAGTGTTCAATGAATAAGTAGTAGTAATTGCAATTACAGAAAATAAAAGACAAAAGATATTTGTTTGGTTTTGAGTTATTAAACTACTAGACGCAAAGAAACAAATTACTGAAAGTAAATACTAAAAGATTAAGACGAAAATATAATCTATACTTGAGTCTCGCTAGGGAATCACCTAAACTTACATAATTAATGCTTTCGTTAAGGGCAGAACTGATATTTCTATATTAGTCGAGACTCTAATATCTCCTAGCCCCCTGTCGGGTGGACCTAGGAGCTATCCTAAAGTACTATAACCCCCTGTATAGGCGAATAAGCCTCTTCGGATGTGAAGTATTTACCTCTTTGGTAATTAGTTAAGTCTGTCGGTCAATAACGGACATTACACGGATATTACCTAAGTCTGTAATCAAACCCCCCCTTCCGTGGGATGATCACTTCGCCACTAAAGTGAATAGTATAATTATTATAACCTAATTCTAATTAGCTAGGTCAGAAATAGTCATGGTTCTAAAAGGCGCTAGGCGCTATTAGGGCGGTCGACCACCTTCGAGCGCCTAGATGGCTAGGCGGCCTATTAATCGGAATTTAGGCGGTTTCTGCCTAGGCAGTTTTTATATTATTTTACATTTAATATATATTACTAATACATTGAATTGACTATTATTTACATCCTAACATATTTAAAGTAGATCAATTTAGCATAAATAATATATATTTAATTATATAATTATAATATATTATTATTTTTAACCTAAAAGATGACCAATTCGAGAAATTAGACTTGAAAATTTGAAAAAGCATACCTTATTTTTTTCTCGTGCGTTCAAACTCTAAATTAAGTAGTTCTTTCTTTATTTTTTGCTTATGTGTTGAGTTGGATTAGATTGAAGTAGTTATTTATTGGATAGTATGCTAGGTAGTATTTGGTTTGGGGGGCCCATTAATCCAATTGAGTAGTTTATTAATTATATTATTCATAGAAGAACCTTCAAGCCATCTTCGAGAGAAATTCTAGGCGGAATGCTCTTTAGAACGCCTAATCGGAGCGCCTAGTCGGCTAGGCGGCCTTGTTTTAGAACACTGGAAATAGTAAATAAGAACAAAATAGTATCCAATATAAAATACCCAATTCAAATTAAACTAGAAACTAATTCCAAATTTAAATACATTAATTAAATAAATTAGGGTTTAACCTATTACGCGATTCTCAAGAATATAAGGATTAGCTCATATTAAAAGTAAAAACAGAAAAGAAATTAATAATATACATGTTCCTAATTACGATAATAAAATAAGAACCTAGATAGAGGAATGAATTGAGCTGTTGTTAGAGGAAAATGATTCTCCAGCTCCTGCTTCTTGCTTCCGCCTCTTGACGCTCTCTCTAAGGATGATTTAATTTGAAGGTTTAATGAGATGTGGTTCTGACTCTCTCTCTAAAGATGTTGTAAATTGAAGAATAATTGAGAGATACTGAATAATGAGGTCTAAAGGAACTTATATAGTGCTGAAAATCGGATTAGGTCTAATCTTGGACTTAATTGAGTAATTAAAAGCCTAAGTCCAATTGGCAATTCCCGTAATTGACGTACAACCCGTAGTAAAACGGTTGTAACTTTTGCATATCAACTCCAAATCGAGTCATTCTAGTTTCAAAATCTTTCTAAGTAAAAAATGCAACTTCATTTTTTCACGACCCAAAGGCTGAATTAGTGTCTAAGTGGCTCTAAAACAACAATTAGGAACAGCCTTCCAGATTTGTAACTTTTTTAATCAACTGTTCTGGATATCTTTTCTTGTCTTTGACTCCTCCGCTCGATCTAAGACTTTAATTATCACTTCTCCTCCTTATCTTGGTGCTCCATAGCATCCATGAACCTAAATATTTATACTAAAAACAAACAAATTAACGTACAAAAGCTCTAAAAATGCAAATAACATAATTCCAAAGGGAGAAAGTGTAATATGACGAAATAAGCATAAAACTCTATCTAATAAGTCCATTTTCTACCTAAAATGATGTCTCCTAAGGACATATATTTAGAACAAAAAGGAAGACATCAAGACCCCAAACTCAAACCTTTGTCGTCCCGATAGAGTAAAACAAAACAGATGTCTAAGGTAAGAAGCAACATGCAAAATCTAAAGAATAAACCCAAAGCAAACACCTATCATACAAAATCAAACACATAAATAATTTCAATCCAAAATTAACTTCACAATGCTAGAAGATTACACTTGATACTTAGATCGAGATGGTGGCAATAGGGTGTTCATCAATCCTTACTTGATTTGAACGCTCCACTTAACTTACAACCTATTAGAAAAAATATTAGTCCACTACATACCTAGAAATCGTGAGGTCTTTAAGGTTTTAGCGTAGGCTTAGGGACAGTATGGTACATTTGGATAATGAAAAGTGAGCTTTTGACTCTCTCCTCACTAGCCTTCAACAAACTGTCCAGATCTTGAGTTTACACTCACATATGATCTCGCTCACTCAACGCAAAAATTTAGCATCCCCAAAATAAACCCAATCCTATCAATATGATTATTATAAAAATATTCCTTTGCTGTTTCTTTTATTTAAACATTTATTCAATCTTTTTTTGTAAGTTAAACATGACATTATTTTTAATGTTAGATGTCATGCTAACTTATTTTCTCAATTTTTTTCTTTTTTGAAATCGGCAAAGGAATTTACAATAAAGTGCATAATCATTTAAGCACGTTGCAATCTACCCAACAGATGGTTAAGTTGTGGAATGGTAGAGAATGATGAATTTTGGGTGCAAACCCTACTTCCCTCCTCTCCAGGCGCTTGATATCTCTCCAGATGAAATAAAATGACTAAAAGTGAAGTGTCCCATTTTGATCATTTGTTCAGGTTCGAGTCACGTTGGTAAGATTGCCATAACATTTTCGTCTCAACTCCGAATTGACTTCTGTCACCTCTCACACGACACTGAATCTAAGATCTTTACAAATAAAAAAGAATCAGGTCCATGGCTAACCAATTAATTATGGTGACAGAAACAATATGACGATGCACTTTTATGGTTAACACTTTAACTTCCCAAAAGTGTCTTGTAGCTTTATTTACGCCTTGACTTGGGTTTAGACTTCAATTCTTGACTATTCATCGTCCTCTTGGATCCTTGTGTCAAACATGTACTTAAAATATACACACTTAACACATAATTAAGGCACAAAAACACCATAAATGAATATTATCCAATATATTGTAGAAAATTACAATATGGAGATTATTAGGTACTTAAAAGCTTAAATATTTTGGCTTCATATGTAAACTGGGTTATAGATTGCGTTACAACACCTTCATATTCGATTGCGCTAATTGGGTTATTCAGAGCTAAGGTTCGAGAGGATTAATGAAAGAAGAAAAATATTCGAATTGAGGGAGGATTCGTAAGACAAGAGCTCATGAAAGATGAAGATCAAAGTTTCTAAGTGAAGTCGATGTAGAAGATGGAGATTTCTTTCGAGGGAGGATTCTATCATTTTGAAGATCAAGAAGAGGTTCGCATATGTTGCTATGAAGATTGCTATCGAGCAATTGGTCTCGCATGAGTAAACTTGGGAAGATTCTTGGCACTTCTCCCAAAGGGAGGAATTGTTGGGTTGCGGCTTGAAGTCCAAGCCTAATAGTTCAATTAAACTTGGAGACCAAGATAAATATTACTTGACTTGAGGTTCAAGTAATAATATATTAGAAAATTATTAGACCATGAAATGTATTACTTGACTTGAGGTTCAAGTAATAATATATTAGGAAATTATTAGACTTGTTCCCTAAGTAGTATTTCCTATATATATGGAGCTCCATAGTTTATAGTTCTATGTATCATATTCCCTCCCCACAGAGAGGTTGGGTGGGGTATGTGCCGAGGTTGTGTGATCATCAACCAAGATAGGTGTGAGACCAACAAAGTGAGTGTGAGTGATACACTTGTGAGAAAACATAAGAGTGATTCTTGTAGAACATAGAAAAGGGTTGTTCTTCTTGTTCAAGGTTTTTTATATTATAGTGAAACGGTGTGAACCTCCGTAGATGTAGGCAATTTGCTAAACCACGTAAATTTTGTGTCTCTTTTATTATTTTGTCATTCTTTTATCTCCGTTTTATTTTTTCTTCTCAAAACTCATGCTCTTAGCTATAGGCGATCATGGCTCGGTGAAAATTCTCATGGATTCGTTGGGAGAGTTTAGTAAGTGTTTGGGTCTTCATCTAAATGTACTTAAATCTAATATTTCCTATGTGGGAATTAAAAGTGAGATTGTTGATTAATTCTTGGAAACTACACAACTTGAAAAAGGGGTTATGCCGTTTCAATATATAGGGGTACCTCTTGGTGCTTCGATCTTATTTTAGAGATATCTCTCATTGATGAGTTGGAAAGCTATTTTCTTTCTTGGAATGCTTCTTCTCTCTCATATGTGGGCTGTGTTAAGCCAATTAGATCGGTGCTTCAAGGAGTTGTTTGTTTTTGGCTATCCAATTTTTGGTATCGATTTGTGTGTGATAGGATTGTGAGTATTTCTAGTAGCTTTTGTTGGGATGGAAAATCTCCACAAATCAATTATAAAACTATAGCCACATCGAAAGATGAAGGGGTGACTAAGCCTAAAAGATCTTGGAGCTTGAAGTAAAGCTTTGCCCATGAAGATCTGTTGGAAAACTGTGACGCAATTTTTTGTGTGTATTAAATTGGTGCACGGTGAGTATCTGAAAAATAATAATTTTTGGTTGCAAGGGAGGAAGTTGGACTCTTTGGTCTTTAAACAATTATGGAAATTAAAAGTAGAATTGATGTTTGGTGAGACAGGGAGAAGAAAAGTTGTTGCATCATTTGATCTCCACCCTAAATGATCACCCCGTTGCTTATGAGCCGCGTAGTGGTGAATATTTTATTTCTCTATAAAAATCACCTTATGATATTTTTGTAGCTGATCTTTTTTATAACTTGTGCGAGTATTGTGGGGGACCTTTTTGTTATTTTCAAACAAGTAATCGTTATATGGAAGACAATACAAGAGAGACTTCATATTAAGAATATGATGATTTATATGGATCTGGATCCACTTTGTGAACTGTATGGTGAAAAATTTGAGTCAAATAAACACATATTCTTTGAGTGTGCGTTTTAAAGAGTATTTGAGATGATATAAAAAGATGGTTGGGTATTGAAAAAAGATAAGTATTATCTTGAGTATCCTTAAATGGCTCAAAAACTTTTAAATCGGAAAAATTGAAAGAAAAAAAACATGGAGAGTTGCATTTTCCGTTGCTATCTATCATACTTGACAGAAGAAGAAACAACCTAAATATTAGAGGTGAAACTCTCTCCAAGAAAAGAATAATCAAGGATACTAAAATGTGTATTTCGTCAATTTTATTTTCTTTGTACCTCTATCATGCCTTTATGGAGAATAATGGAATTGGTTTAGCAAATAAATAGTGATTATTTTTAATTTTTGAGTCTATGTAAGTAATTCTTGTACATTTTATAGTTTTTATTATATTTTTAATGAAATTGTTTACGTTACCCAACCAAAATAAATCAATATATACTCGAAAATAACACATATGTCATAATTTTTAATCTACCTTTAGGTCATTTTTTTCCATAAAATTAGGCTTTAAGGTAGTTAAATTAAACTTAAATAGCTCTACGCGATGTTTCAACTAATTGGATCCTCTATTCATATCTTTAGAAATATACTGTCATAAACAATTCAGTTCAGTGGATCAATAAATTGGAAAGGTTATGCCATTAAGGATTTACCATTCCCTTCCTAAAATATGTAATTTTGATCAAGAACTTCCTAATTGCTTATCATTTCCTCGTAATATCGAAGTGCCACATCAAACTCTCCATTTCCTCCCATTCCCCAAGCTTAGACAAAGTATCTTGGATTTTTAACGATTTCTCAAAAATCTATTGAATCTAACAGTTGTGCTCCTTACTCAAAGTAAACCTGATTCCTATCAAACCATATCTGATATATTGATGCTGCTTAAATTATACTAAGCTCCAGTTTGTCTACTAGGATGGTGAGTGGGAGTATTCAACTCCACTAGACCAGGTCTGACACCTATTATGTCATTCCAACAACTCCAAATGAGGAAATCAGAGTTATTCACCGCGTAATCCACTTGTGCCACACCTGTTGTGTTTTGCAGTAACCTATCACAGGGTAAGATTCTATTTCTAATGCCACGAATCATATGTACAAGATTAAAGAAGGTAATTAGCTCTATCATTTCCTTTAATCAAGATGCTTATGTAGGTGGTAAATATATAAGTGATTACATTTTGGTTTCACAAGATGTGGTTTTAGGCTATGAGAAAAAACTGTGAAGCAAAATACACTACCAGCTTTGATTTACAAAAAGCTTATGATAGTATAAATTGGAAGTTTTTAATCAACACTTTAATTGTTTTCAGGTTTCCTCCTAAATTCATTGATTGGGTGAAAATGTGTGTGTGTTCTCCAACGTATTATGTTTGTATTAATGGAGAAGCATGTGGTTATTTTAAAGGTAAGAGAGGGTTAAGGCAAGGTAACCCTCTCTCACCTTATTTATTCGCAATTTGTATGGAAGTTTTCACAGGGCTTTTCAATCATTTAGCGAGAAGAAGTGAATTTAAGTATCATCAAAAGTGTGAGGTTATAAAATTGAATCACATCATATTCGCCGATGATCTTCTCATTTTCTTTGGAGCAAATATAAAATCAGCTGAGTTAGTTAAAAGGGGCTTGAATTTATTTACAAGAATTTATGGACTCAATATCAATTATCAAAAGAGTGAGTTATATTTCGGTGGTACAAATAATGGCATTCAAGGTAAAATTTCTGATTTACTAAATATCAAGATTGGGAATATGCCTGTGAGATATTTATGTGTGCCATTACATTCAAAAAAATTGAGTGTTGAACAAGGTAATAAACTTGTTGAAAAAATATGTAGCAGTATCAATCAATGGACTTCCAAACTCTTATCATACGCTGGAAGAGTTGAACTGATTAGATGTGTTTTAATTAGTAAAAATTTATTTTGGTTTTGCGTTTTTTTCTGCCTAAACAAGTAATATACAAGTTGAATTAGTTGATGAAGAGTTTTTTGTGGAAAGGAAATCTTGATGGTGCACAAGGAGCCAAGATATCTTGGGAGAAAGTATGTATAAAAAGAGAAAGGTGGACTTGGAATACCGAGAATAGAAGATTTAAATCTTGTTTGTCTATTATTCACCTTCTGGAGAATGTATTCTCAAGAAGATAACCTTTGGAGTAAATGGGTAAAACATAATATTGTTAAGGATAGGTGTATTTGGAGTTTGGAGGAGAAACAATCACACACATGGATATGGAAGAAATTGATGAAAGTAAGAGGTATTGCCTACCAATTAATTTATCATAAAGTGTTTAATAGAAAAGACACTTACATTATATGGAATAAGTGGGTTAATGGATCAAGTATACAAGAGAAACTGAAAATTGAGTTGGAGAAAAGAAACTTAAATAGCAACAAGATAGTTGAGGCTTGTTATGGCAGAAATAGGTGGTGATTTCCACCATGTATTGGTAAAATCCTCCCTACTCTTAATAGCTATAGTTTAAAACCTCGAAAGGATATTAAAGTGTGGAAAGAGAGCACCAAAAAAGGGTTTTCATTTAAGAAAACTCTACTTTATTTAACTTCTGATGTTCAAATTGAGGATGTGAATCGGTTTAATATTGTTTGGGCTAAAACAACTATTTCAAGATGTGCTTTTATTTTGTGGCTTGCTTTTCAAAACAGGTTGAGCACCAAAACTAGAATGTTAGAATGGGGTTGTATAATTAACCCTCTTTGTAGCTTTTGTAAAGCAGTAACAGAAGATCACATTCATCTCTTTTTTTGCTGTTCTTTCACAAAAAGGATCCTGATTAAAGTGTTTATTGAGTGTGATATTCATACTATACGAGTGATTTCGAGGAGTTAGTTGAAATGATTCAAAACATGCCAAATGAAGAATATAAAATGGTGGTAAGTACCATGTTTACTTCATATATCTACTTTATTTGGAGGGAAAGAAATGATAGAGAACATGGAGGTTTGGGCTTAAATGAAGAGCTTATTAGTGGAAAAATTATTCAAATGGTGAAACAGAAGTTAAGAGCTCGGAAATTTAAAAATACAAGCATTAAGAAGTTAATAGATAAACTAGATTTGGGCTAGAAATGCCTTTTGTAATAGTTAGTTATTTAAATTAGTAGTTAGGCCTATTGGGCCGAGTTATTGTAATAGGTTTGAGTAATGTTTTTAAAAGCCTCTTAATGTATTATAACCCATGTTGGACTTAATGCTTAAAATGGTTTAAGTTGTAAAGACATTTGAAGTTGATTTTCATGATAATAAAATTTGATTTGATGATAAAAAAAAGTTACTAAAATGGAAATATTATCCTAGCAATGATTTTTTTAGATGCTAAAATTGTCCATTCTCCCTCTTTTGGTTGGAAAGGTATTCTAGAGGGCAGAAAGGTTTATGAAAAAGATATAAAATGGAAATTAGGAAATGGTTTACAAATTAATGTTCAAAAAGATAAATCGATTAATAATATTGATGATGTTATTAAACCAAAATATCATACTATAACATTAGTAAAAGAATTCTTTCAAACAAATAATAAGAATTGGAATATGAGTCATGTGATTTTAGAATACAATCACGAGATAGCTAAGATTATTTCTTGTATGCCTATCCCTACTTATGAATATAATGATATATGTTTTTGGAACTCTTCTAAAGATGTTAATTATTTTGTTAAATTTTCTTATCTTTTACTAAAAAGAAATACAACCGAGAAGAATAAAGTTGTATCTGACCTTCTCCCTTCTTCTTCACACCTAGATTAAAAATTTCATGAGAAAATGTATTAAAAATAAAATACCCACAAAGTTGAATCTTTATAATAAAAAATATACTAAATCTAAAGTTTGTAAAATATGTAACTGCAATGATGAAACCATTAAGCACCTTTTGTTTGCTTACCCTTGGGCTAGGGTTGTGTGGTTCTTTTCCGCCTTAACTCTTAGAACCTTGAATAATAGCACCTCAAGGATGGATGACCAGTTTTCACAATCGGTTGCCTCTTTGACTGACTCATGGTCAAGATATACAGTTTGCTACACTTTTTGTGTAATATTTGTTGGCAAATTTGGAAAGGTATAAATAACTTTGTATTCAGTGGGGTTAAACCTGAACCTATATTCATGTGTAATCTAAATTACTATAATTGGAAGGAATATAAAGATGTGAATCAAAATCCAAATGATAGTAAGTTGATAAAAGAGCTGAAGGATTCATACCTAGATTCCTCGGCTTTATTTGAAGGATTTGATAAAAATTAGTATTATAAGTACTGGTAAAGTTAGTAAATTGAGTCCACCTCCTACTAATGTTTTTAAAATAAATACCGATGCTAGCTTACTTTATCTGGTCAACTTAGTTAAGACTGATGCAAAGGATATAGAAGCAAGAAGTTCGGTTGAAGCAGAAGCTTGTTTTTTGGGGTTGGGAGATAGCGAAAGGTTTTTCTACCAATTCAATGATTATCGAAAGTGAATGTGAAGTGATAGTTAAACCCTTAGCTAATAGGACCACTTGTAATATTCTTGAGTTTCATATTTATAAGTCGATTTACGGTACTGCAGAGACTTGTAATCTGCTATTTTCCTTTGTTAGCCGCAAAGGTAATAGAGTAGCTGATTGGGTCACCAAACAAAAGCTTGTTGGAAAATTGTTTGGTGATTGGAGGATTTCTCCTCCTTCCCAATTAGCTCAACTTATTTTACTTGATAAAAAATTATGCGGTATCGGGTAACATTTGTAATATTTGACGTTTTTATGCTATTTATAATATAAGAAGTTGACAAAAAAAAGATAATTTCATAAGATAGCAATATATTCGTAACCATATCCAAACTCCGAAATATTAAATGCTCCCTTTATCAACTTATTCTTCACATAAAATTTTGGTTTTATAGAGACTCTATCATTATAGCCAAGGAGAATTGTATATGGGAGTAGTAACAGATTTAACTTTAAGATACTTATCAATACCATCAGACCCATGGTCCCTCCCAAATCCACTCATTTTACACCCTCCGAATGGGCAATCTTCACCAAAAGCAAAGTAACAGTTCATCCAAATAACACCTGCACGCAATGATCTCGAAACTGTGTTGGCAATGTTCAAGTTGTTTGTCATAATTCCCGCTGCTAATCCGTACTTTGTGTTGTTAGCTCTCTTAATCACCTCATCAATGGTCCTGCATTTGTTTTCCACAAATAAATAGTGAGTGATGGAAGTAAATGTGGGTCCAAAAGAGCTCAAGACGGATCTAAAAATGTTTCAGCGTGGTCCCATTTATACTTACTTGAACTTTAACACTGACATAACTGGTCCAAATATTTCTTCCTCAGCAATTATCATATCATCCTGTTCCAAGCAACAAAATATATATGTCTAGGATACACTCTAAAACAATTTGAAATAAAGAAAATATCGGTTCAAAATTTATACTGTAACATCGGTGAATATTGTTGGCTCAATATAGTATCCTTTCCCTTCACATGATTTACCACCTGTTAACAATGTTGCACCTGCCTTCTTACCATGCTCAATGTAAGAAAGCACTCTTTCGTATTGTGTTTTGCTAACCTATCAAATTAGGAACAATATTTAGAACTTCTTGTAATAAAGATGAATATGACAATTACTAGCTAGTACTATTGTGAAAAAATATATGGTTAAGATTTATACTTGAGGCCCTTGAGAAGATTTTGGATCAAAAGGATCACCGACAACCAACTGTTTGACCTTTTCTTGCAACTTCTTCACAAAATCATCATAAATCCCATCTTGAACAAATGTACGAGAACCCGCCACACATATCTCACCCTGGAATTAAGGTAATTAATTAGACTATCTAATTTTAAGATTATTATTATTATTATTTGATATGTGGGTGGTCCAGGCCAGCTTGCGAGCACCACATACGCCTCCCCATGCATACTTCTAGGTGGATCAGAACTAGGTACACAGAAAGGATTCGAACCCTGTACTCCATACTTAATTTACCCCTTAAAGGGCTGAACAAATAGTAAAACCCCAACTGGTTAAGGATATTATTATTCGGAAGTATAAAAAATTAAGCTTACCTTATTAAATATAACTGCCTGGAGAGCAATATCTGCAATTTCATCAACATCTACATCATCAAAGACTATGAAAGGTGATTTTCCTCCAAGTTCAAGTGCAACAGGTTTCAAGTTGCTCAAAGCTGCAGCTTGCATTACACGTCTCCCTGTTTCCGTAGACCCTGTAAAACTAACCTGGGAAAATATAATAAAGTGAGTATCACCCACTTATCTTAATAAAAAGTATTTTAATTAGTCATCATGTTTGAATTTTTCTTACATGATCAACGTCCATATGAGAACAAAGAGAAGCACCAGCCGTATGTCCGAATCCTGTTACAACATTTAACACTCCATTTGGAATTCCAGCCTGTTAAAGAAAGAATAAAAAAAATGATTAACGATACAACTATCAAAAAAATCTAATAAATGGATTTTACCAGTTTTCCTAAATGAGCATAAAACAAGGCAGAAAGAGATGTTTGTTCAGCAGGCTTAACAACCATTGTACACCCTGCAGCTAAGGCTGGGGCAACTTTCAAGACAAACATTTGAGATGGAAAATTCCATGGAGTTATGTGTCCAACTACACCAATAGGCTCCTTTAAAGTGTACGCTTGTAGTTCTCGCGACATTTTAAGAGTTTGACCGTGTATTTTATCAGCATGACCTGCATAGTAGCGAACCATTTCTGCTGCACCTGGAATGTCCACATCTTTGCCAAAGTGAAATAATTTCCCTGCATCGACCGTATCTAACACAGCTAATTCTTCTACATGTTTTTCCATTAAATCGGCGAATTTCATCATTATATTTCTTCTCTCCTGATTTTATTCCAAGGAAAAAAATTAGCAGTATTCCCTAACAAAATCGTGTGCAAGAGCGTATGCCATAGTATTTATTGATGATTCATATCCTGTAAATTTTATAACTTAATTGTAACCTGTAAGGTATAAGTTTATTATAAAATAAGCATAATAACTTGTTTAGGAGATCATACTTATTTATTTTAGATAGGCTTACACAACTCTACTATTTGTTTTTTTAATTGTGTTTATCTAAACGTTTAATTGATCCCCTAAAGTTCAATTTTCAAATCACATTTAGATATTATGTATTTGAATAGCAAGTTTCTGTAAAATAATTAATGATACATATATTAAATTAATCATATCTTGAAAAACCTATCTTAGTTGTCACCTGAGGTATAAGTTCATAATGAAATAAGAATATTATCTTGGTAAGCATTTGTATTAAAAAAAATTAAAATATAAATATATTAATTAGTTGTTTATGAATTTAATCACTTTGAACTCGAAACTATTTGACTTCCAATTAAATTTGATCTCAGGATTTCGTAATCATTACATAATACTTTAATTATTGGAGCAACTATTAATCTTAATTTTTTATATATTTACTCATCATAATAATTAGACAGAGTGATAATACACACACAAATAATTAAAACAAACAAAAACGCATATATTTAAAAAAAAATTCTATTAAAAACATTAATAAAATATAAATTATTTAGACATCACAATTTTTCTTTTAAATTTATAAAAAAGTTAACCAACTCGGGGTTTAAATAAATAATAATTACTTTCTCTGCCTAACTTTATTTTACAATCAAGAACTTTTTTGTTTATTTTTTTTCGAAATCACGATAAACTTAGTTAATAAAAATAGTGAAATAAACAACTTTGTCTTTATTGTTTAAATATAATTTTATGAAAAAAATATTAATAAATATTTTTTTGTAATTTGTATATACTAAAAAAATAAACAAATAAAATTTGATCCATCTTTTCTAATATTTGTTTGCACTACTAAAAATATATAGGATAAGTATAATTACTTATTGCATTTTATTTTTTACTTTTTTTAGCATATGTATTTTAATTTACAATTAAATTAGTTATCTAATTATTATTATAATTTATATGATCAAATGTATTTGAATTTTTGGTTACATTATAGGTAATTATAATATTATCATTATTTGTACCAATAATTTCATTTATCATTTTTATAAAAAAAATATAAATGATTTCATCTACTATAAAGGTTCAATTTCAAACAAAAAAAAAAAGTTAAAATTAGCCTCTCAAATCTTACTATCTTTATGTTTACTCTTATAGAAAATCTAGCCGGTTGACACACATATTGCCCGGCAGGAGTTCTTAAAGTACAAAGTACGTAGTTCTTTTTACTCTGGTAACCTTAAACTTGTTCGAGGTATTTTCGAAAATAAAAATTACACTAGGACTTAAGGTTCCTAGTTAAAGAAATCCAAGGATGGAGAAAGAAGTTTTTAACGTGGAAGATATCTTATATAAATAGAAATTATAACTACATTGCCTTGCCTATCAATATGTTAAATATGCATTAGAAGAAATTTAGACTTATCCAGTTGGACTTTATCCAGTTGGACTTTTCAGTTGTAGGGGCGTTTGATTTTTTTAATAGTTTATGTAATAGGTTTTAATTTTCTTGTTGTTGACGAAAAAACACATCTCATTTAGTAAAATAGACTGTATAATACAATTTAGCAAGTAGTCCATAAATCATTTAATAAAATATTTTATGTTGCAAGAAAATGTGTAGTGTACACAAACAATCATTTTTTAAACCAAATTACAACTTTTAAAGATTTTTTTTTTTGGGGTCGATTGAGTAAAACAAATATCAAATCATATGGTAGATGTAGATCTATTTTTAATAGCATTGGCAGGTAAGATATATATTTTTTTAATAAAATTGATTACAGTTGAATACCTGTATTTGTGAACAAGATACATGCATAAAGAACGTGTTAAAGTAATGATGTTATTTAATTGACGAAGAGTTAAGAGTATTTACACAGCCAGGCAAGCGAGGCCATGGTCCGTTGTCAAAGGCTTCACGCGCCGCCTGTACGGCCAAATCAACATCCTCCTTGCCTCCTTCTGCAATTGATGTTATCACTTCTTCTGTTCTTGGGTCTATTGTCTCAAATGTTCTTCCTACAAGTTTCATCAATTTTTTCATAATTCAGCTCAACTATTGTAATTAATCAAATAAATTATAAAATCTAATAAGCTTTTACTAAATAGAAAACGTAATATCATTTATTATAATCATAAAAACAAGTTAATCAATGGCCACATGAATGATACATTGAAAAAGAAGATTGGCGAAAGTGAAATTAAAGGGAGATGTTTAAGTACCTGTAACGGAATCCACAAACTCTCCATTAATAAAAAGCTTTGTGAAATTTAAATTGGGAATTTTAACGTACGATTCGGAACTTCCATTACTTTGGCCCACCATCTTTCAGCAATACCTTGATTCAAAAAGTCAGACAATATCTTGAGAAAGCTGTGAAGTGCATGCAAATATGCAATGAATGAATGGGATATAAATACACCAACAAAAATGAGAGAGAAAGTTATGGCCTGCACGACATTAACATACTCCATTTTTCTAAGAATAAATATGCAACTCTAACCCACGTAAAATAACTAATGCCTCGTTGTGTTATATGAATAACCAAATAGTATAATAACTGAGAACTAAGCTAGCAGCTTCTGCTAATAATACCATGAAGAGTAATATAATTGCTGCTGACGAAAACAATTCTTTGAAGTTAAATTTTGTAGCAGCCCACAAATCCCAATTTGTGAGACACAAAAACACTGTACCTACTAATTCTTTAGCTGGAACAAATTCTGAAAAAAGCAATGTTAAAGCTGCATATTTGTTTGTCAGCTAAAGAAAACAAACTAGAACGCCCTATTACGCCACTGTTTTTACATAAGGTATTAAGATTGACGAACTATCAACGATCAAGTTACACTTTCAGCTTGATACATCGATTCCCATTCTTGCGTATTTTGATGCTCTATCGGTCATTCCATTTATTTCTCTTCCATGATACACATTTCAATTTGAGAACTTAAGCATACATTTCCATACCTTTCAATGATCGAAAGAATTCTTCAATAGTTCAATTAATACTTGTTGGAATTATTTAGAGAAATCAACAATTATTTATACATAATTAAAAAGTTGTTTTTTAATAAATCTTTTCATTTTTTTAAAGATGTGGAAAAAACTTTTTCTTTTAAATATATCCGACATAGAATATAAAGAAAAAATAGATGAGTATAAAATATCTTACCTTTCTATTCATTTTAAATGATTTAATACTATAGAAACTAAAGGAGAATTGGGTTCGTCCTACACTAGCGTACCACCACCACCACCACCCCTTCCCCCTCCATTCTGCCCGATCCGCCCGGCATAGAGGAGTCTTGGGGAATTAAAAGCTAATTTATACTATCTATGTTCTCTAAGTTTTTAGAACATTTTTTGATATAGAGATTATTACTAGTTAAAGATACTGATACTCTTGAAATGTCTTTTTTAACGTCATACTTTTCGTCGTATGATATCTTGTTCTCTTTTCTAAATTTCCGTGTAAACTCTATTTTTCCAAGTTCGGTAATAGAGGTAGTATTACTTTTTTGGAATATATTTTTATTAAATTTCAATTTTACTTTATCAGTGATATTATTAGTTTTTCACCAACAATCTAAAAAAAAATTCATATCATTGATGGTAAAATAGTTTTTTTAATGTTGATGGTTCATTCATTTTTAACGCAAAATCTTTTCCCGGCGCGACTATATTGGAGCGTCTCAATGGTTCCGACTGAAAATGTTGAGCACAAAAGCTACTAATATGCCTTGAACAATAAGAACTTGAATTTGATATTATCAAGCTACTCCCCTCTATTGAGGCCAACAAAGAAATTACCAAAGAACAACATGCTAGGCTTCTAGCTCTCGAAGTAAGGTTCAAGAAATCTAACTCAGTAGTTAGGGGATTGATCTTGAATAACGTGACGAACCCCAATTTGATTTGGTTGTCATTGAGAAGTCCGTAAAGACTCTCTGGAAACGATTTAGAAAACGTATATGGGTGACGATTCTGATAAGAAGAAATATGTTACCAGAAAATGACCCAACAAGATTTAATCAGTCACATACAAGTCGAAGAAGTAAAACGACTCAAGGATAAGTCCTTATTTATCCACCTTAAATAAATTTTTAACATTACTTTGACCTCTACACCCTTGTACGTACAACAACTCTTCAACTCTTATTGCACTAAATATCATTCACAAATGTGATTATATATCAGTGGGATGTTAAATCTATGTGTGAATGAAGATCTAAATGAAGATCTAAATGAAGAGATTTACAAGGTGCAAGTTGAAGGGTTGGTTGTTTTGGGTCAAAGGGATAAAGTATAAAAACTTAGAAGATTGTTTTGTGGCTTTTAAATAGACACCTTACAAATTAAATAGTACCTTAATAAAAGACACACTTGTAGGTAATACATCCGACCCTTGTATTTAATTTGAAGTAATAGGATCAGATTGTGTTACAGTTTTGTCAATATGTGTAATCATCTTTTGGTACTTTTATTCATGGGACTCACCACTTTTTATCTTCTAATTGTGAATCAACTATTTGGGAGAAGCTAATGAGATCCAAAGCGTAAAATTCATTAGAGGCAATGAATGGATATACCTTAATCAATTTAACTATGTTGGAAAGGTTTGACTCTTTTGATGTAGTGCCTGGTAAATCTCCCTAGTATTCATGCATATGAGAATGGTGAGGGAGGAGGGGAGTTTGTACCACTTAATGAATATGCAATAAATATAAGGACTGTGATATTCTTAATTAACTATACTCAACCAGATATTTTCTATGTTGCAAAGAGATTCAAGTGGTGACCGCTAGGTTACTCTTTATCGTTTAATAAAGTACGAGAGAGGTACTATTGATCTAGGTCGGCATTTCAACAAGTTTCTCTGCAGTTCTTGAAAGATTTTTGTGATGAAAACTGGGTTCCATACAATGATAAAGTTAGCTCCACCAGTGGTTATGTGTTATCCTCAGAAGGAAATGCTATATCGTTGAAGTTTCCTTAATTGGGTTGTATAGCACAAGCCTTCATGGAGTCCGAGTTCATAGCACTAGAGTTGGCAGGACAAGAAGATGAATGTTTGAGGAGGCACCTAGCCGATGTGCCACTATGTGAATAAAGTGCCATACCAGTGCATACATTGTGATTCAAAATGAAGCATGATACATATTTGCACCAGGCATATCTTAGTAAAACTGTTGTTGAAGAATGGTGTGATCGCCTTGAAGTGCGAATGCTTAGTAAAATATCTGGCTGGTCCATTTACTAAAAACTTAAACCAGGAGAGTAATCCCGGAGAGGGATGGGACTCGATCCCGTCGATAGAGAGCATATGACTGATGATTCTATGTGATGCACTATCTTCCCATCTTTATAACGTAAATTGTGCATACAGGAGGATATTAACTCTTAATGAACTCATAACTATGCGTGGTTGTCGTATTAAAACAAACTTGATGAATTCACTATTAAGGTTGACATATATTGCTCCAATTGAAATGAATTCACAGCCATGCGTGGTGGTCCTACTGAGATGGACTTGATGAATTCATTGTTGAGGTTGACATATATTCTTCCTACTTAATGGATTCATAACCTTCAGTGGTGGTCCTATTGAGAAAGACTTGTTGAATTCACTAATAGGTTGGAGGCTTGTTTCTCTTGAAAGGCTTTAAGCATGAGTTTCTAACTCTCAATTAATTCATAGCCACTAAATGATGGTCTCTTTGAGAAGGACTTGAGGAATTCACCGATGATAGTGAGATATATTCTTCATAATATGGATTCAAGGAGACTTCATTGATGATCCTAAAGGATGAGTTATTAGGTTTACCATAAATTTATATCAAGTAAAGGTGACCCTAAGGATAAAGGACTTGATGAATTTTCAAGATACATGATGAGGCTAAGCTTTATTTCTCTTGATGATCTTGTGATTTGAGAGGGGTCGGCTAATGTGGCTAGATGCTCTTGGAGATAACCTATGTGTAAGAAAGGTGATGATTGAGAAATATGTAAATACTAGTGGGTAGAGTATGTGATGTGAGGGTCTCGATCAAAGACCGACAAGTTCAAGAGTACGTTCACTTGATAGAATTTGGTGGTTGCTGAAAGTCCTAGAGGGGGGGGGTGAATAGGATTACTAATAAGATTAATGCCTAATTAAAAATCTTTTGGACAATTATAAGTTTAAGAGAAAAATTCTAAGTCAACTAATATATCAAACACTTATGGGATCATACAAAGGATAAGCTAAGAGGTTCGATATATAAGTGATACAAGTAAAACGAGTTTCTAATCTCTTACTACTCTAGATGACAATATGTTAGATAAACTAGATAATCAATATCACAATATTCATACTAGCATATTATCAAACATATAAAGTGCGGAAAGTAAATAGAGTAGGGATAGAAAGATACACACGATTTATAGTGGTTCGGTTTCCCTACATCCACTACCTAAGGAAGCCTCCTTAGGATTTCAAGCTTTTCACTAAGCTCCCGTGTCTCTCTTAACCGGGTCGAGAACACAATAACCCTTACAACCTCTTCGATAACACGAAGGACAACCTCTTCGAAACCACGAAGGAAACTCTTGTGTAATCACAACACAAGGACACCGAGTATACTCCCGATACTCAAATTCTCTCTTAACCTATCTATTACAAGAACTAGAATTAAGAGGATAAATACAAAGTGTTTAAAGGGTGAAACAACTTTGGTAATGAACTCCTAAAGAGATGATATAACTATAAGCTTAAAACTTCTCTTGAGTAGATAATAACTTTGAAGATCCTTTGATTTACTCCTTGAATGAGTAGATATGACAATTATAGCTCTTGACACCTTCTTGGGTGATAACAATTAAGCCCCTTAATGTATATGGGTTGAAGGTGTGATTGTAGCCTTGAAAGACCTTCAATTTATAGCTGCAAAATGCTCCCAACGGTCATAAGATTTGTCTCCAACGGATATATTAATATCCCCAACGGATATATTCCTTTTGTCTTCATTTTGCTGCAGGAAACCCTAACCTGCGGTGCACCGCGGGGTTGGTGCGGTGTACCGCACTGACCTTGCTTAATTCACTTGCTTTCTGACGGACTAGCCCCCTGGTCTGTGGTGTAGTCCGTGGGCTGCGGTGTACCGCACAGAAACTCCGGTATACCGCACCAAAGGTCTAAAACTTCTTCTAGTGAGTATATCTTTTACTATGATGCTCGGATCAGAAAACCTTATTTACAAGAATTGTAGAGAACATCATTCTAATAAACTTTGTAGTTGATCACTAAAGCTAATTCTCAATGTACACAAAGATAAGGTTAAAAGTATTTGTATGAGAATTAGTTTCTTAAGATAAAACAATAGAGCTTTGATCTAGAAGATAAAGAATGTGCTTTTTGATGAATTAGAGTGCAAGATAGAATATGTATAACAATAGTAATTAGCACACTAAACACAAGAGGATTTGTCACATTAAAACAACCTATTAAGGGAGGCTATATGCCAACAATCTCCCCCTTTTTGATGATGACAAATCCTTCACTAAAACACCTTAGGAATGATATGAAATTTTAAGCTCTTATGAAATTTAGCTCCCCCTCACAATAAGCATTTAAGTAAAAATGAATATAAGATATAAAATGCATTTGTGAGTATTAAAAAGTGCAATTTTGAAAGTTTTAGTGCACATATTTCTCCCCCTTTGTCTTCATCAAAAAGACGGGATAATAAAATAAAATCAAACAACTAATCATAGAAGAGCTAAAACTCAAGTGAATAGATTTTAAAAAACAACATAGAGAGATCAAGGGTTAAAAGCATTTAAAACATTTTAATTTTGAAATGCATAAAGATTAACAATGTAAAGCATGAAACAAGATGAAAGAAAGATATAAGGGATAAGAACGTTTTACCAACTTCTAGATCGGATGATTATCATCTTATAAGCTTTCCAACAACACAAACGATTAGTGCAATTTATGAGATAAACGATTAGTACAAACGATTAATCAAGCATTTTAGTTTTTAAAGATAATTTAAGAAAAACTCCCCCTCACAAAATGCATAGAGTGTTTGTTTCAATTTTGAAAAAGTTTGACCAATAATCTCTCCCCTTTTTACTAAAAGAATATTTGAACCGATTTTAAGAAATCAAGGGGTAAAATTTAATCTTTGAAAAGAATAGGGGTCAAAATGCATTTTTCAAAAGTTTTGGGACTAAATGCACTTTTGAAAAACTTCAAGGACCTAAGTATAACTTTCTCAAGACACTAGGGACCTCAAATCAATATTTTTCAACCTATAGGGATCACAATGCAATATTTTCAACCAATAGGGACCACAATGCAAAATAAAACAATAAACCCCGAATCGCGGTGTACCGGACCATTGTTGCGGTGCACCGCACTAATGCTCGACTAAAAGGAGTAAGAAGTGAGAATAGAAAATAGGCAAGTTGCATAAACACCCGAAACTGATTCGAAAACTCCCCAATAGTTTAGAAATATATTAAAACTACTAAAAACGCTTTTGTTTTGAAAAGATTCAACATGGAAATCTCGAAAACAAAGAAATCAGTTTATTTCATAAATACCCTTATATTTTCTAAAAAATACGAAAAGACCCAAAATCAAAGTTAAGCAATTTTAAGTATGAAAAGGTCAAGTCATACAAGATATTAGCACAATAGGGAATAAACCATATAAGCACATAATGAAGCACAACATAAAGATAGTAAGGCTAAAACAATTTCATGCAAATGAGTTAATGACCAATAATGGATTAATTCCCCATAATTCTATGCATAAAAACATTTTTGAAATGCTATGGGAAATTCAAAAGATTATCGGAAAAATATTTTGAAAAGCAATTTCTTTAAAACTCACCCTTACTAAAAGACGTATGAAAATTCAAATTTGTGGTCAAAGATAAATTAAGATTTGAAAGTGTAAACTAATATCTTTGATCTTTTTCCCTTTTGTCAACGATAAAAAGAATCAATAGGCACTTTTAAAATTTACAAAAACTTGTAAGAATAAAAAGTGCAATTTATAATCGTTGAGGGACTAAAAAGCAATTTCACATAGTAGGGACTAAAAATGCAATTTTTTAAAAATATGAACTAAAATGGCAAATTTTACATATGAAAGATTATGAAGTCCAAACTATGACACTTTGGAGAATTTAATAAATATGAGGGGTCAAAGTGCAATTTTGAAAATTTTGGGGACTAAAATGCAATTACCAAAATTCTAAGAGCCAAAGTGCAAAAACATCATTCATGAGAATTAGATGCAATATCACTAATACCATTAAAACAATGATTAGTATCACAAGATAATATCCAAAGATAACAATAAACACAACTAATCAAATCAAAACCAAATCATAATAAAAAACACAAGCCATAAGGAGGAACGCAAAAATATATACGAGATAAAGAAAAGAAATCACCGGATTTTCCTTTTTCGAGATTTGAGCGTTCTTTCGTATATTAATTCTTCCATTTGTTTCCTCCAAGCAAAGTAACGATCACCTACAAAGAGTGGAGGTTGTGTAGAAAACAACTCTTCCAAAAGATTAAATTCCAAATCGTTTACTCTACTAACGGTTAAGCTATTCACGTAGAGTTAGGCTATGATACCAATTGAAAGTCCTAGAGGGGGGTGAATAGGATTACTAATAAGATTAATGCCTAATTAAAAATCTTTTGGACAATTATAAGTTTAAGAGAAAACTTCTAAGTCAACTAATATATCAAACACAACCAGGTGAGCTAGCTCATCTGGCCAGGGCTCTGTCTCTCAAGTGAGAGGTACAGGGTTCGAATCCCGCAGGCGGCAGAAAGTTATTAGAGTTTGTAAAGTTCTCTCAAGTGAGAGGTACATGGTTCGAATCCCGCAGGCGGCAGAAAGTTATTAAAGTTTGGAAAGATCCCTCAAGTGAGGGGTACATGGTTCGAATCCCGTAGGCGGCAGAAAAAAATTATCGAGTGCGGAAAGTAAATAGAGTAGGGATAGAAAGATACACACGATTTATAGTGGTTCGGTTTCCCTACATCCACTACCTAAGGAAGCCTCCTTAGGATTTCAAGCTTTTCACTAAGCTCCCGTGTCTCTCTTAACCGGGTCGAGAACACAATAACCCTTACAACCTCTTCGATAACACGAAGGACAACCTCTTCGAAACCACGAAGGAAACTCTTGTGTAATCACAACACAAGGACACCGAGTATACTCCCGATACTCAAATTCTCTCTTAACCTATCTATTACAAGAACTAGAATTAAGAGGATAAATACAAAGTGTTTAAAGGGTGAAACAACTTTGCTAATGATCTCCTAAAGAGATGATATAACTATAAGCTTAAAACTTCTCTTGAGTAGATAATAACTTTGAAGCTCCTTTGATTTACTCCTTGAATGAGTAGATATGACAATTATAGCTCTTGACACCTTCTTGGATGATAACAATTAAGCCCCTTAATGTATATGGGTTGAAGGTGTGATTGTAGCCTTGAAAGACCTTCAATTTATAGCTGCAAAATGCTCCCAACGGTCATAAGATTTGTCTCCAACGGATATATTAATATCCCCAACAGATATATTCCTTTTGTCTTCATTTTGCTGCAGGAAACCCTAACCTGCGGTGCACCGCGGGGTTGGTGCGGTGTACCGCACTGACCTTGCTTAATTCACTTGCTTTCTGACGGACTAGCCCCCTGGTCCGTGGTGTAGTCCGTGGGCTGCGGTGTACCGCACAGAAACTCCGGTATACCGCACCAAGGGTCTAAAACACCTTCTAGTGAGTATATCTTTTACTATGATGCTCGGATCAGAAAACCTTCTTCACGAGAATTGTAGAGAACATCATTCTAATAAACTTTGTAGTTGATCACTAAAGCTAATTCTCAATGTACACAAAGATAGGGTTAAAAGTATTTGTATGAGAATTAGTTTCTTAAGATAAAACAATAGAGCTTTGATCTAGAAGATAAAGAATGTGCTTTTTGATGAATTAGAGTGCAAGATAGAATATGTATAACAATAGTAATTAGCACACTAAACACAAGAGGATTTGTCACATTAAAACAACCTATTAAGGGAGGCTATATGCCAACAGTTGCCTCACTTCACTACGTATCAATTCAAATCGAAAGATATTGCCACTTAAGTACAACTCAACCAATTGCTGGTATTTATGGAATTGTTGGAATTATTAAAAGAAATCAACAATTATTTATAAATAATTAAAGATTTCTCTTGTAATAAATCCTTTCATGTTCTTGGAAGATGTGGAAAAGAGTTTTTCCTTGTGGAAAATGTCCCATATAGAAAATGAAGAAGGAAATAGGTGAGTACAAATATAATACATTCCTATTCATTTCAAATATCTTAATACTATGGAGACTAACGGAGAATTGTTAAGGCCCCACATGCGCACCACCACCACCTCCACCGCCAACCCCCGCCCAGCGTCAGCGACGGTGGTGGCATGGCGTGGTCATAGTGGTAGGGAAGTCTTGGGGATTTAAAAAATAAAAATAAAATAAAATTTTGAAGGTAGTATTTATATTAGTTCTTGGTCCATTATATTAATTCTGACGGAATACAAAACGCCCAAGACTTGATGGCTCTTTAATTCAGAATAATGCCTCTTTAATTCACAATATTCTACCTTTAAGATCCAACTGTTTCGGAAGTTACAAGATCTTGGTCAACAAAACGTCTGCATTAATGAGCCTTAATCACAATTTATTAATATGATGATTTTGGCATGCCATTTCTCCTAAAAATAGAGTCATAGTCACTTGCAATTTTTTACACACATAACTAAGAATTCAAAAAGAAAGATAACTCTCTTCTCCAATTTTTCCAAAGACTAACTCTGATAGGATCAGCCCTTTCAGCATCTTTTGCAAGGTGTTCTGGACAACTAGGGGATCAAATATAGAATGAAATTTAAAGAAATTATGGAGAACTATTTCAAAATTGCGTTAGATAATAAAGACGAAGCTGAAAGATTATGAATGCATGTTTTACCGTGTGAATAGGAAGAAAACAGTGAGGTTAAAAATCTTGATCTCACCAACTCGTACGCTTGGATCAGGGTTTATGAGCTAGTAGGTGTTCAACAATGCATTGAAACTATGAAAGTCCTTTGGGAGCTCGTGAAGATTGACTTTCTGGTGGAAAACTTAGAGGAGGCAGAATTCATGAGGTTTTGCGTTAATTTTAACACTATGGAGGCGATCAAGACAGGAGTGTTTATTGAGAAATTGAAGGGAGCAACTTGGGTTTTGTTCGTCTACAAAATTCTAGGGTTGTTTTGCTATAATTGTGGGTTCCTTGGCCATAGCAAGAGCATGTGCACTAATGGTATGATTAGACAACGTTGGAATGACGACTCAGCTAGGTACTTTAATTAGAGAGAGAAAATACATTGAGAAATAACGACAAAGTTCAACATTTTATTTGCAAAAGAGATCGTTAAGGAGTGTTTGATTAAGTGGTATGTTTCTTCCCATTTCGGAGGTTTGATGGTGATAATAATGACGAGAACGATGCAAGCAATAGTGGTAATAATATGTGTAATTTGATCTATATGATGGGCTTATTTGCGGTTCCTTTGGCGGCGCTGGGAAGTGGAGATGGTTAAGGGCAAAATAACCAAGCGGAGGGCGAGTCATATTAAAGAAATAGGGAAAATACGAGACTGGTGGTCCTTTGTGTTTTCTAAAATAAAATTCAAATAAGGATAAGAGAACCACAACTGCAAGTGTACAGTTGTCCCAAGTAATATATGTGATAAACAGATTCGTTCTCACAGATGGATTGGTTGACTCTAATGCTTATCGAATAGTGATTAATTGCACGTAAAGCAAGCAAATGATTTTAAGATTGTTTGTTTTGGTTTTCTATAACTAAGACAATAAATTAAAAGACTAAATTAATGCAAATATTAACCTAGACGCGAGAAAATAAAATAGTTAACGCAACGTATGAAGGGCAGTACTTGAGAGACGCAAGGATTTCACATAACTCTATTCATTCCATGTTTTGTTTAAGGGACAAATCGGTAAATAGTAATGGCCGGGATTCGGAATTCTCCTTACCGCCGTCAGGATGGACTAAGGAGCTATTCTTAGGTGCTACAAACCCCGTCAGGGTGATTATAGTCCACCTTCAAATGATTAAGTTCTTATTACCCAATAGGCTAGGGCAGCACACGGGTCGGTTAACCGACCCGTAGGGGTAAACTCAATACTTAACCCAATATCTCGGTCTGTAGTTTATTAAACCCATTAACCAATTTTTTAAGTAATAAGGAGTCGGGTTGGGTCTAAGCGGGTGGGGTCAGTTTAGGGTCGGGTTCAGTTATGGTCAACATGTAGTCAAAACTTTTAAAACATCTATTAATTCCATACTTTGTATAGTAACTTTCTCAAAAGAGTGGGTTTTTTAAGACATATTACATCGTTTCCAAAGAGAACCATTAAATTACATAACATTACAGGAATTGAATTGAACACTCACTCACACTGAAACTGAATCACTAATACAACTAAATATTATAATACATTTCATTTCAACTTTTGAAACCTATGTTGTGAGAAAGCATCCATTGTACAACTTAGGGTGCAACTGTTGTAGTGATTCCAAAATATTCCAAAAAACAGCTTTCAAATACTTTTATTCTTGTACAACAGGGGTGTAAATCCTTTAGTGATTCCAAAAAGAACTTCAAATCCAACATAATTCCTGTAAATTTGCATCACAGAAGAGAAGAAATTGTTAAATATAGTTAGCCTCAGATTTGGTTTCATCATTGGCTTAACATTTAGCCTCAGATTTAATATCGTCATTGGCTTTTTATAATCTTAGGGACATTTTAGGGACAAGGGACCTCTTTTGAAAATTACAAGTTACTAAAGATTCAATTAAGTAGTTTCCAACTCAACCTTAGATTCCACAATGGATCATACACAATTACACATAGTTATATTGAGGTGTAATCATGGGGTGGGAATATGGGAGATGCAAACATTCTTAAATTGAAAATCTGATAACTTGTAAGATTTGAAAAGATTCATTATACCTTAAGGTTATGGGTTACAATGTGTTAAAGTCGACTCTTAGGTCACACTCAACTCATACAATCCAACATAATATGTAAAAGAGAAGAAAATACAAAAAAGTTAAGATCAATTGAAGTTTTATCTAATTATCTATAACTGTATTATTGAAAAAATAGAAATTGTTAGGGAGTAATACCTGAAATTGGCATAAGAAACAAAGCATTAACTTTAAGCATTCAAATCCATCACCAATTCAGCTCAGTGTTTTGAATACATGCAAGTAGGCAACAAACAGAGACAGTAGAAATCAATGTTTCGATTTATAATTATCATATTCAACCCAGTAACAATAATCATAGTCTCATACTCATAATCAAACGTAATAGCAAAGTTCAAAATCAACCAACTGAAAACCAGTTTCAAAAACAAACAAATACGGGGTTATAAAAACAACCCAGTAACAATAAATCATAGTCTCATACCCAAAATCAAACGTAATAGCAAAGTTCAAAATCAACCAACCGAAAATCAGTTTCAAAATCAACAACCCAGATACAATAATTAATATACGAAACTAAAAGGGGTTTTTCTTTTCATAAGCAACAACAATACTCAAGCTATTAATTAGAGAACACATCGGCTTAAAAATACACAAGGATTAGGGTTATTAATACCTGATAAAAGGGGGTTTTGATTTAAGAAAAACAAAGCCGAGATTAACCCTTTTATAGGCCTCCTCTAAACCCTTCTTCTCATCTAGTAAACCGGCATATAAACAATCGACAAGTTAACCATGGTACAATACCGCACTTTTTAATCAGCGGGATTAGACGGGGATGGGGAAGATGCAGGGCTAGAAGTTTAGGGTTTTCGAGAGCAATGGAGAGAGACAGAGAGAAGGCGGTTTGAGAGAGAGAGAGAGAGAGAGAGAGAGAGAGAGAGAGAGAGAGAGAGAGAGAGAGAGAGAGAGAACGCAGTGATTGGAATGAGAGAGGGGTCAAATGACCCTTCGTGTAATGAAGAGTGAAAAGCAACGAAAACAAAAGCAGCGTATGGAATACGCTGCAATATCTTATTATATATAAAAAAAATACACGTCGGGTCGGGTGCGGGTAACCGCGGGTTTGGCAAAGACAAACCCATCAACCGGCCCAATACCCAAATAATTTATTTTTTTGGCCCAACGGGCTCGGGTGGGGCTCGGTTTGGGTTTTTTCGGGCCAATTTTGGGTCGGATAAAACGGTTTGGCGGGTTTGGGTACCGTGTGTGCAGCCCTAAAATAGGCCATAGGATTAATTAAGCTCGTCAAAGTCATTAATTTCTATCCTACATTCATTAATTGGTTCCATACCTAGACCCCCGTCAAGGTGATCCATTTGCCACTAAATGGAATAGCCTAAGTGTTAAGTCCTATTATTGAGTCGCGAATTCAATAATAGTAAATAAGTAAAAATTAAGGAAAAATACTAAATACCCAATTTGATTTCAATTATTATAATCCCAAATTCAAATACATGAAATGAAATAGAATTGGGATTAACCCATTATGCGTTTTCAAGCACTTTATAAGTTTAGCTCTTACTAATACGGAAAACTAAGAAATTAAAATAAAGAGAATTCATAATTTGTTTACAGAATAAAATAGAAGAGCCTAATTACGGAGTTGAATTGGCTGAGAATTGGAGATGTTGAATTTCTTCAGCTCTTGGCTTCTTCTCTTCCTTACTCTAGCTTCTTCTCTGGTGTTCTGACTTCTAAGCGTATGAATTGTGTATGAATTGTATATGAATTCTATGTTAAAAATAAGAATCTAAAGCCTATTTATAATATGAAATTTGGACTAGGGCTTTTCTAAAGGAGTAAATGAAAATTAGAGCCCAAGTCCATAACTTAAGCCCAAATCTCGTAACTGCTGTACAACCTCCACTAAATCAGCTGTAACTTTCTCGTTTTAACTCGGAATGACTCCGTTCCAGTTGCTAAATTTCCGTAACTCAATAGGGAACAAATCATCTTCACAAGTCAGAGGCTGAATCCACTCTTAGCTGGCTCGAAATCAGCAATCATTATCACCTTTCCAGATTTGCAGCTTGAATTTGTCAATTCTTTCGGGATATTTCTTCTTGCTTTGACTTCATTACACGATCTTTGACTTTATTCTTGGATTCCTCTCCTAGCTAGTATTTAAAACCTACAAACTTTTCACTAAAAAGAACAATATTACGCGCAAAAGTTTAATAAATGAAAAATACTAGAATTAAAAGAGGAAAATCGATTTATTGCATATTAACACCAAAAGTCTATCTAAATAGTCGAATAAACACCAAAAATGATGTCTCCCAAGGGTATAAAATTAGAACATTTAGGGAGACATCAGAGACTCATTGGTGACATCATGAATAATATCTAAGAGGGGGAGGATCCAATCGAATTTAATGATAAAAATTACCTAGAATTACTTAAATTATTTCAAGACGAATTTTACAACATTAGGAAAATGGTGGGGGCAAAGGTGTGATAGAATAATAGATAAATAAAGATAATAATAAAGAGTCACACACCCTTGATAACCACGGAACTCACTGCAAGTATCACAGATCGTATGCAAGTTTTAATGATAAGTCAAGTTCGTTCGCAGGGATTGTATCCGTTAGATCTACTTATATTTAACAAGCGTAGATGAATTTAGATGTTTGGAATAAAATATGAAAGATAAAATAATAAGAATACTATCTAACGCAATTAAATAAATAAAACAATTAAACAAAACAATTAACTAAATATGAAAGTAAGTCAAATAGATTAGGATTACTACGTCTATTACTAAATTGTTATTCTAACCTGTCACATTAAGCATTATATATTAACCAGGATTGCAACAAACCTTAGTGGCTATCTAGTCACACTAGACGATTATGTGGGGTGTCAATAACTAAGAATAATCCTAAGATTGATCAGATCTAGGAAATAGGTCAAAACACATAATACAATATACGCCAAGCTTAATCAATTAAAATAACCAAATAGTATTTAAAGATCAAAATAATAATCCAACAATTAAAAGTAAACTTACAGAATAACCGCTTAGAAATATGGTTGAGAATAGATCTATAGCTAATTACTCTAGGTATAGAGAAGGTGAGATGTAGAAGAGGGGTTGTCAGGCTCCAATCTTCTTCTTCTTGTCTTCTTCTATAGGTCAACTTGCTTCTTGGATGAATAGCTTGATTCTAAGGATGAATATTTAACTAAAGGACTAAGCTATTGTTTAAAACTAAGAAAATATAAGTAAAGACTAATGCTATACTTTGCAATTGAGCAAGGACATGTTTACAATGGTATAAGGGTGTATTTATAGGTGTCTTGGAAGCCCTAATTCGTTTTCTTGAAGGAGAAGTAAGTAGTGGACTCCAAGCCCAACTCAAATTCGTAACCCTAAAAACATGAAATCAGGTCCGATCTTCTTTTGGCTCTAACAGCTTCAATATTCATCCGTTTGACGCGTATGAGTACACCAAATTCATCGTCTCGGAAAGATCTTCGACTTTGCTCCTGACCGTTTCTCCAAATTCCACACCGTTTTTGAGATATAAGCTGATTTGTGGTCGTAGGTGCAGAAATTCAGGATTAAGGCAGGTTTTCCTTTTCCATATTTTTAGCTTTTATTTCCTTATCTCCAATTACCATGCTTATCTCTTTCCATATCTTGTAGTCTTTGACTTGGAATCTAATTAATCTCCATAATTATCTTTAAAGCTTCACACTAAATAAATAATTAAACCCAATATGCTCTAAAAATATTATTTTACTAAATCAAGACTCAAAATAGGAAAGTGTAATATTTCTCAAGAAAATCGACCATAATGACTTCTAAATCACTAAAAATGATGTCTCATCCTAATATAAATCTATCACAAATGAGGAGACATCAAGACCCCCAACTCAAAGTTGTATCGTCCCGATACAATAAAGATAAAAACAAAGGGAAGTCTCTAAATACACACCTAGGTCAATTAAGCACAGAAGACAGAAGATAGAAGAATATGGAGAATAGACTCAAAGCAATTACTCAGAAAATTTCATGTAATAATATTTAAAAACTACATACCTGTACACTTCTCATATCCACAGTCAACACGGCTTGAATTCAAGATCAGATTAGTTTCGCAATGTAAGAAGGATTTGGACTTTACTCAGTTCCCCAAGGAAGCTATAGATTGTTCATCAACCTTCACTAGTATCCAAAGATCCACTTAACTACTCTCTATTGGTTCAATCACTTCTCGATTACATAGCAAAGAATCAAAAGGTCTTTAAGGTTGTAATGTAGGCTTAGGGACGGTATGATAAGTATATTTGGATAATTTAGAGTGAGCTTTTGGCTCTCTCCTCACTAGCCATCAACGAATCGCCCTAGAGCTTGAGTCACTCTCATGAAACGTTTCTCACTCAACCCAATGATTTCTTTGATGCACAAAGTAGCATCCCCAATAACCCAATTAAAGCATAAGATGTTCACATAAAAATTCCACTTTGCTGGTCCGAATATATATATTTTCTTTTCTTTTCAAATCAATTTCTTCTCTATAGCTATGACTCTCTTTTAATGTTGAGATATCACGCTAATTTTCTCATATATATATTTTTATGCCCTTGTTGGCAAATTTAGCTCGTAGCTTCTTTTTCATTCACTATTACCCCGACAAAGGGTTACAATATAATCTTGTGAATCATCATCAATATAAATAACAGAGCACAATTAATAAGCTCAAAAATCCCAACCCAATAACAATTCCCATAATGGTGGACCCACCACCCCAAACTCAAGCTCTAAAACAACTGTCTATGCATCGCGATTCGAGTGCGGGTCATATGGAAAAGTCCTATAATCTAAAGGGATATGGCTTATAACGTAGCTAAAAAGGCTTTAGAAAGGCTAGAAGGGGCTGAGAAGGATATAGCATATAAATCAAAAATAACATGGTGAGAAGGTATAAAAAGGCTTCAAAGGCTTTAATATGAAAGAACCGCCTTAATCACTTTCTACACTATGTAATTTCGTTATTTTCTTACCTTTAGCACTTTCATCAAATGGGTTTGTCAACTAGCTTGGATCTCACGGCCTACACACTTCTCAAGGTTCCCTGAGATCGAACATACTTTCTATCGCATTGCTTACTAATCTTTTCTTTACTATCAATGTGTGTTTTCCTGCAAATACTCAAAGCATACAAAATAAAATAGCTCATAAACATATTACTTACTATCATTAATCCACTGAGCTTATGCTTTCAAGCTATTAAACACACTCTACATACATCTAAACCTTCTCATAAAAATTTTAATTTTACCTAAAAACAGAAAAAATGGAGATGAGAGACAACGAATCCCCACACCCCCAACTCAAAAATGAGCCGTGTCCCCACGACTCGAAAAGACTCGAAAATAAAATAAAAGAAATTAAAATTTTAGCACATATTGCACATAAAAGAATTGGTAAGGAAGAAAGAAAACATACTCTTCGAGGCTATTACCTCGCCTGATCAATACCCGGAATAGGGTGCAGTGCTTTCATGTATGTAAATTTCTATGTACCACCAATTTCGCTTTCCCTTACATCTTCTTATGCTCCATCCCAATCAATCACACTCTAGAAATCTCTTGTTTATCTTCTTCCAATTTCTCTTTGAATAATCTCTCATGAGACAGTTGTTCATCCAGGGATATGTTTTGAACACAGCTACTAGCGTCCCAGAAGCTTTTATTCATCTTTGATATAGAAATCTTTGATTAGAAGGGGTATTGGCATCTTCTGTTCCCTAATTACAATTGCTTGCTTTTTAGGATTTGAATCCACCAAAAACCGGTTCTCTAATTGCTTGACTCCAATTATCTTGTAATTAATCCCAAACTAGTCTCCATCTCATTTGATTTCATATAGAACTTACCCAATATCTTGCTTTGATACTTCATATCCCATACACTTGATAATATCTCTATTCTCTTCATCATCTCTTTTGACCCCCAACTCAAAGCTTTGAACACTCTTGAAATTTGTACTTTATGATCATATGTGGAACAAGCTTTATTTTGGTTAGGTAAGGTGTTAAGATGACAATTCTCCATGTGGGTATGATTGAATCAAGCTTTGATGATATGGGTTTAAGGAATTTTGGGAAAAGATTTTGAAATTCATGGCTTTGATTCTTAATTTCTAGGTATCTTGATATGATTTGGGTGCTTGAATCTTCTTTGTAATGATGTAGGGAAGGATTTGGATGAGAATTCATGGTGATTTGGTGATGTTTTGATGTTAGGTGAAGGTTTGTTGAAGCTTTAATGGAGTTGGGAGAGTTCTGGAGAGAAGAAAGAGGTTTAAGGTTTGATAAATTCGGAATAATAAGCATTAGATCTCCTTATAAGCTTGAAACCCTTTCTTTTCTCTCTCTGGCGGCTCGTGCGGACTACCCCTGCGGACCAGGGGGTGTACCGCGGGGTACACCGCGATATCTGATGGTCGAAAATTTTTGCTCACTGGATGAAACCCGTGGTAGGACCCCGTGGTACGGGTTTTTGAGCTGCGGACCATGGTCCGGTGTACCGCGGGGGTGCTCCGCGGCTCCTACGTCAAAAAACCCGTGGTAGGACCCCGTAGTACGTGTTTGTGCGGTGCATGGCGCGGTATAGGGTCCGGTATACCGGACCCATCAGCTATTTTTTTTTTTCGTTTCTGGATAAGACCCGCGGTAGCAACCCGTAGTACGGGTTTTTGACCACGCGGTGCACCGCGGCTGAGGTCCGGTGTACCGCACGTGGCAAAAACCTCCCCATCAGCTAAATCTCGAAAAGTTATGCAGTTTAGGCTAAAAAATCACCTGATTCCGATATCCGAGCGCAAAGATATGACTTGCCGAAGTTTCGTTCCGAAAATTTTTCTCGCTTCCCTAACTCGATTTCTCCAATACCTAAACATCAAAAACACTAATACCTTCCTCAAATATGCAATATCAACTAAAAATAGCTAAATTAAACATAAATTAAAAACGTAAAAAGACATGAAAATTTAAAAAAACTACGGGTTGTCTCCCGTACAGCACTTTTGTTTAACGTCTTTTAAAGTTAGACGTGTTACCTCGATTAAGGCTTGCGTACATACCCTCCCCAATAACGGGTTAAGTCATGCTCATCTACTATCCGAAGTTTGTGACCCTTCTTAGCTTGTATTTCAATCCGTTTTGACGAAATAACTCTCGTAACTACAAACGGACCCATCCACGAATCCTTGAATCCCCGTGGTCTATTTTCTTGTTTGGGGGCTTTCCATGCAACCATGTCACCAACCCCAAACTCACTTTTGATTCTCTTTTTCACGGGTTGAATGTGGACTTTCTTTTTAATTTCTTTTGTCACAACTCGGAGTGTCGGGGCTTCTATACGTGATTCCTCATGCTTTTCATCCACCAAGTGGAATATTTTAGATTCTTTTCCCACTTGGAAAGTCACGGTTCCCCTATGCATATCAATTATACTGTGACTTGTCGCCAAGAATGGGCGTCCAAGTATCAATGGAACATGTTGACCTGCAATGCTATCAAGGATAACAAAATCTGTAGGTATAGTTAAAGTACCTACTTGGACAAGCACGTCTTCAATGACTCCCCATGGCTTTATCGTTGAATTATCTAGGAGCAGCAGATCAATATCTTTTCTTTTGGCATCTCCCATGCCTAACTTCTCGAACAAACTCTTGGGCATGATATTCCTTCCTGAGCCCAAGTCACACATCGCTTTAGCTTTGAAATTACCACCTATATTAATGTGGAGATATAAAGCTCCAAGATCTTGCATCTTTTGTGGTAATTTCTTTGCAATGGTCGTCAAGCTTTCTTCAGTATGGTCCCTATTCTCAATCTCAACTTCTACACTTTCACTCTTCTTGGACAGATCTTCCTTGCAGACTATCGGTGGTGTAGGCTCTTTATATGCGATTACGTCCTCTATGCATATCGTGCTTTGTTCTTCTAGCTCATTAAGTGGAACTTGTGATGATTCCACTTCCTCCTCTTCTTGAAGGCTGAACTCTTCAACAACATCGAACCAAACATCGCTATCGATTTCAATGGCATCATCATCAATTTGTTTACCTAGGCCAGTTTGCATGTATGGGACGTCGAGTATAGGAACAATGATTTCTTCTGGGCTTGACGTTTTAGTTTTAGTATCACCACTAGGATAAGTAATTCTTTGTAGATGAAGTGGTGATAGTAACAGATGTGTAGGTGGTGGTTCCACCTTACTTCCTTCTTTTTGCACCTCTTGTGCGGTTGTCTCTTCTTTATTGGTTTCTTTTTCTTCTTCCACATACTTGAATTCTGGTTCAACCTCCTTTGTAATTTGATCTTTAACAATTACTTCTTCTAAGCTAAGCTTGGTTGGTTCTTCTACGGTTGAAATTTCGAACCCAACATTGCTATAACCCAGTTTCTTATGTAATTCTTGTTGTAACTGTTGATTGATCGTAGTGAGGTCCGTTAATCTTTGTTTCATTGCTTGATATTTAAGGTGCATAGAATGTATCAAGGTTGTATTAGCATCTATCTTTGCCGCATGTTGCTTTTCCATACTCTCCAGATAACTTATACTTTCAAAAACTCGGTGAGATGGAAATGCTTGTAGAACCTGTTCTTCTATGATGCTTCGGATTAACGGTGGAGTCTCTTGCTGATATTTTAGAGAAGAATTGGTCACTTGCGTGACTTGTGTCTCCAAGGCCTCCACTTTTGCAGTTTGCTCATTGTGGAGCTGCACAACATTTTGAACCAGATTCACTAAATTACCCATCAGTCCTTCGAGCTTGGTTATAGCTTCTTCTTGTGGATTATGCATGGGTTGTGGTGGAGCTTGCAGTTGATAGCTCGAACCTTCTTGATAAAAATTTTGACTTTGGGCCCCATGCATATTTTGTGCGTAATAATTCTCCATACCTAATAAACCTGAGAAGAGACTAAAAAGAAAACGCGTAAAACTGAAAACAAATAAAAACTTCTACACTAAATAAACACCAAATAGATTTAACTTAAAGATAATTCCCCGGCAGCGGCGCCAAAAACTTGGTGGGGGCAAAGGTGTGATAGAATAATAGATAAATAAAGATAATAATAAAGAGTCACACACCCTTGATAACCACGGAACTCACTGCAAGTATCACAGATCGTATGCAAGTTTTAATGATAAGTCAAGTTCGTTCGCAGGGATTGTATCCGTTAGATCTACTTATATTTAACAAGCGTAGATGAATTTAGATGTTTGGAATAAAATATGAAAGATAAAATAATAAGAATACTATCTAACGCAATTAAATAAATAAAACAATTAAACAAAACAATTAACTAAATATGAAAGTAAGTCAAATAGATTAGGATTACTACGTCTATTACTAAATTGTTATTCTAACCTGTCACATTAAGCATTATATATTAACCAGGATTGCAACAAACCTTAGTGGCTATCTAGTCACACTAGACGATTATGTGGGGTGTCAATAACTAAGAATAATCCTAAGATTGATCAGATCTAGGAAATAGGTCAAAACACATAATACAATATACGCCAAGCTTAATCAATTAAAATAACCAAATAGTATTTAAAGATCAAAATAATAATCCAACAATTAAAAGTAAACTTACAGAATAACCGCTTAGAAATATGGTTGAGAATAGATCTATAGCTAATTACTCTAGGTATAGAGAAGGTGAGATGTAGAAGAGGGGTTGTCAGGCTCCAATCTTCTTCTTCTTGTCTTCTTCTATAGGTCAACTTGCTTCTTGGATGAATAGCTTGATTCTAAGGATGAATATTTAACTAAAGGACTAAGCTATTGTTTAAAACTAAGAAAATATAAGTAAAGACTAATGCTATACTTTGCAATTGAGCAAGGACATGTTTACAATGGTATAAGGGTGTATTTATAGGTGTCTTGGAAGCCCTAATTCGTTTTCTTGAAGGAGAAGTAAGTAGTGGACTCCAAGCCCAACTCAAATTCGTAACCCTAAAAACATGAAATCAGGTCCGATCTTCTTTTGGCTCTAACAGCTTCAATATTCATCCGTTTGACGCGTATGAGTACACCAAATTCATCGTCTCGGAAAGATCTTCGACTTTGCTCCTGACCGTTTCTCCAAATTCCACACCGTTTTTGAGATATAAGCTGATTTGTGGTCGTAGGTGCAGAAATTCAGGATTAAGGCAGGTTTTCCTTTTCCATATTTTTAGCTTTTATTTCCTTATCTCCAATTACCATGCTTATCTCTTTCCATATCTTGTAGTCTTTGACTTGGAATCTAATTAATCTCCATAATTATCTTTAAAGCTTCACACTAAATAAATAATTAAACCCAATATGCTCTAAAAATATTATTTTACTAAATCAAGACTCAAAATAGGAAAGTGTAATATTTCTCAAGAAAATCGACCATAATGACTTCTAAATCACTAAAAATGATGTCTCATCCTAATATAAATCTATCACAAATGAGGAGACATCAGAAAAGCATAATTATAAAAAATTATGTGATTAAGGAGGTTTTGGAGGCTAGGGATGCAGATATGGAAGTTTGTATAACAAGATTACAACGGATAATGAGATAGGGAGCAAAGAAGATCGTGTGTTAGATAATTTTGTGGGCGACAAATCAATAAACGAGAACGAAGAGGCGACTATGAAGAGAGACAGTGTAAAAGGTAAAACTATAGTAATGTTTTTTAGAGAGGACGAGAATGAAGAGTCATTTGAATCGGAGGAGGAATCTCTCAATTTGCAATCGATACACATTATACAAGACATGGAATTCGAACAAAGATGGCATGGAACTCCAAGGAGGAGAGTTTTTTAGGTAAACCTTCAATTCTCGTGGCCGAGTAGCCTTAGGAGTATAGCTTCTTTGAGGTACATCAGAGATCACTCAAAGATGAGCATGTACGATCGAGAGGAATTTAACATTATGGGGAGTTGAATAAGCGAGATGCAAACGATTATGTATGTTCTTTACACTAGCTTCTGTGATATCAAGTCTCAAGCACGTGGGGTTTCTGGAACAACGGATAAGAGGGATTATATAATTGAGGAGGGTGAACCGTATATTAGGAGAAAGTACTATTGCAATAGGGTTGATTGTGATTGACATTTGTATGATGAAGAAAGCAGTGATAGTAGCACAAAGGATGAAGCTAGTACCCGCGATATTCCCGTGAAGGAAAGCGTTGTACGTGAAGGTCTGAACGACGATGACTAGTCCTCGGAAATGGCCGGGCTTGATGGATAACGTTATGGTCTAGAATAGTCAATGAGCGAGACGGTCGTTGATTAGAAAAATGCTGAAGTCCCTATATATTCTAAAAAATGATGTTTATGTCGCTTGTCAATTTGAGTACAAAATAAGAAGAAAATGCCTTAAGTCTTGCAAGCAGTTTAAATCTGTTAATAATTTCCATGTGGTACACCCTGGAGGAAGAGTTTTTAGGTTTGGGAGAATACTACTACCTTGGAAAGGTTGATTTAGCCTAGGGGTTGTTAGTATCAGTTGGGGTGTTATAAAATAATGATAAACGATAAAAACTAGCACCCTAACCAAACATGTTACTCACTGCAAGTATTACAGGTCGTACGCAAGTTTTAATTATAAGTTAGATCCGTTCTCAGGGACTTAGTGTGTTATACGAGTGGATTCGAATAAAGTGTAGTAAGAATTAGTTCAATAAATTAAAAGACAATAAAAGTATATATGAGTAATTGTGGAGAGAATAGTGATTAACTAAATACTAATGTAAATAAATTAAAGATGTAAGAATAAGATGAGAAATATAGCTCAGGTTTGCGTGTATGCACTTATCCTTCTATTTCTTCCACTATTTATAAGGGTGATTAAATCTCTTAAAGTAAGTATCCATGATTCTATATTCCATCTAACCCCCATCCGGGTCGACTTAGGTGGTGACCTAACAATTACCAGGGGACTTGGGTAAGGGGACCCTGCGCAATGATCGGTGGTTAATCTCAAACCCTAATGACTATCTAGTTAGGCAAGCCCTTCCGGATCACTACCGCATACTAGACGTTTATGTGGTGTTTCAACGATTAGACACCCCTTCTGGGTGACCATCCAACTTCTATTAATGGGGAAGTCTATACTCGTGCACTAGCAAGAACTATGGTAAATACATCAAAGAACATAAATATAAAGGTTAAGAAGCTCAATCGATTTAAAAAAGTTTTTCCCAAACAAACTTAGATAGAAGAAAATAGAATTCAAAGATTATACATATGCAAAACGCTAGCTATCGGAAAAATATTTCATGCTGGAAACAAATAAACTAAACTAAAGATACATACTGTCAACTTGCTTCTCTTGATGACTTCTAAGAGTAATACGAATTAAGGACATGTTTATAATGATAAGAGGGTGTATCTATAGGGGTTTTCTAAGCCTAAATCGAAATCTTGGAGCAGAAGGTAAGTAATTTGAGTCCAAATCCAACTCAAATTTGTTTCCTACAATATAGGATATGAAAAACTCTCACTGTTTTGGTCATTTCTCCTTCGTTATTGGGACGATTTTTGCCCACTTTATATCGGAACGACCGCAACAGAAAGATCTATCGAACCATTTAAAAGCTCATCCAAATTCGCAGCAGATTTGAAGTTATTTTCACTTTATTAGATGTAGCTGCAAAATGATTTCTTCCATTTTGTGATAAATATATACCCTTAGGATACATCATTTTAGGTGGAAATTAGACTTTTTTGATAGAATTTTATGCTTACTTTAATATATTGCAATTTCTCCCTTCGGAATTATGTAATTGCATTTTAGAGCTTTTGTGCGTTAATTTTTTTGTTTTTAGTATAAAGATTTTAGGTACATGGATGCTGTGGAGCACCAATATGAGGAGGAGAAGTGAAGTTTAAAGTCTTAGATCAAGCGGAAAGGTTAAAAGAGAGAAAGAACCACCCAAAGAGTTGACGAAAAGACATGAAAATCTGAATAGTTGTTACTGATTGCTGATTTCAAGCCACATCAACACTGATTTAGGTTTGGAGATTCAAAGGAGAAATTTGCGCATCTGAGTTAGCGCAAATTGAGGACATGAATCAGGTGTATTGGGCGTGTGACGCAAAAGTTACGGCTGTTTTACTAGAGGGTGTTCACTGAGTGGCGAGGGATGTCCATTATAGACCTGCAGGTTTGACTAATCACATAGCCAATGAGGTAAGAGGCTTCACATATGAAAGTAGATATAATCACCCGTGAGCGGTTTATAGTACCGTAGGATAGCTCCTAGGTCCACCCGACAGGGGCTAGGAGATATTAGAGTCCCGAGTAGTACACAAATACCAACTTAGCCCTTAAACGAAGACATTAGTTTTGTGAATTTAGCTGGATCCCTTGCGAGACTCAAGTACATCTCTCATATTTGCGTCCATATCTTTACTTTCAGTATTTTCTTTCAGTTCATCATTTCATTAATTTATTTTATTGCATCTCGTAGTTATAATTCAAAACCTAAACAAATATCTATTTATTTCCATTTCATTATTTATAATTAATTCTACTTATTTGATAAACACCATTTTCATATCTATCTGTCCCTGAGAACGAAATACCTCATATTTATACATTACTTGGAACGACCCATACACTTGTGGTTAGTGTCCATCTCTTTAGGGGTGTTGATTTTATAACACTCCAGGAGACACCAAGTTTTTGGCGCCGCTGCCGGGGACGGTAGCGTGTGACCCTGGTTTTAACTATGAGGTATTTTATTTTCCATTTTTACGCTTGGCTTTTGTTTTAACTTTTTCAGGTTCTTAGGTTTTTGGTGTATGTACTCGGATCCCGAGTGCATAATAAAAGCTGCGAGGAAACGTCAAAGAGAGCTACGGAAGCTAGAGAAAGAAATGGCTGCATTAAACTACAACAATTTTAATGATCTTCAGGTGGAATTAGATGATTAGGGAAACCCAATAATCCATAAGCCTCCAATTCCTCAAGTTCAGAATAGTCAAATCAAGGAATTCCCCCTCCACCTGGAGGACAATCTCAACTTCAATTAGGATACAATCCTTGGTTCGTACAAGAACCTAAACAAATTCCATATCGAGCTCTTGTTGTTGGTGTTGGCCCTCCAGATATTAATGTTTCAAGATTCAAACCCGATTCGGGTATTCTAAACCAATTCCGAGACTTCGGAAATTTTTGAGGAGTGACTGGAGAAGACCCAATTCATGCAGTATAGAAGTTCATGCAAATAAGTGATGCATATGTAGTGAAATGTGTAACAAGAGAATTGCAGGTTAACGGAAAAGGTCAATTTCTCAAACATATTGATACTCGAGGATGAATTTGAAATTATCTAACTTAAAGATGCGTCGTTTACTAAGGAATCGGTAGTATCGGGAATCGCATCAGTGACAGTTTACAAGGAAAGCAACATCACTCACAAGATCGCGAAGCGTTGTAAAATCAAATCTTGTCTTGAGGGTGAGGTTTTGTCCATCTTGGTGGCCATGAGATTGATCGCTGACCTCAATCTACGAAGTTACTCATTTTATTCTTATAACCATGAAATCATACAAGGTACTCATAAAAAGACTGGAATTTGTTGGTTCGTTCGGTTAGTGGTGGAAAAAATCTGTAAATTACAAGAAAGATTTCCAGAATGGAAAGTTTTGTACATTAAAATAAAGCTTAATGAGGTTGCATACACTTTGGAAAAATATGCAAGACGTAATTTTGATTTGTAAGTATTGTGCTGGTCGAAAGTTTTAGATAACTGATTATCTTATGTGGTAAAAGTGAAGTTGGATAGTAGGTTTTTGTAGGGTTTTCCTTTGTAATATAACTTCGAGAAAGAAATATATGGGGATATCAATTATTCTATAAGATAAGAACGGAGTTGATTTTACAGGTGCTTCTATTTAGTCAACAAAGAGGGTTGTAATTAACCCTAAATATTTTATCACATAATCTAACATTTATAAGTACTATTTTATCTTAGACTCGGATTCTAATCACTCTTGTGTCTTGAATTTAGTTTATATACTATTTTCACTATGGAGGCCTTGGTTAAGTATCTTGGTTTTATATATATCTTTTAATGTAAGATAACCAAAAGCGAGAGTAAAAAAATTAAATTAAAAAATATTCACAAAGGCAAAACCAAAGATACTTTAAGATAGTATATATTTGTAAACATATCCAAACTCCAAATTAGACAGTAATAAATGTTCCCCTGATAACTTATTCTTCACGAAAAATGTTGGTGTGTACAAAGACTCGATTATTATAGCCAAGGAGTATTGTAAATGGGAGTAGTAACAGATTTAACTTGAAGATACTTATCAAGAGCATTCGACCCCTGGTCCCTCCCAAATCCACTCATTTTGTACCCTCCGAATGCGCAATCTTCACCAAAAGCAAAGTAACAGTTCATCCAAATAACACCGGCACGCAATGATCTTGAAACTGTGTTTGCAATGTTCAAGTTGTTTGTCATAATTCCTGCTGCTAATCCGTACTTTGTGTCATTAGCTCTCTTAATCACCTCATCAATGGTCCTGCATTTATTTTCCACAAATAATTAGTGAGTGGTGGAGGTAGGTGATTCAAGACGGATCTAAAATTTTTTCAGCGTGGTCTAATTTATACTTACTTGAACTTTAACACTGACATAACAGGTCCAAATATTTCTTCCTGGGCAATTATCATATCATCCTGTTCCAAGCAACAAAATATATATGTCAAGGATACACTCTAAAAAAATTAAAATAAAAAAAATATCGATTCAGAATTCATACTGTAACATCGGTGAATATGGTTTGCTCAATATAGTATCCTTTCCCTTCACATGGTTTACCACCTGCTAACAATGTTGCACCTTCCTTCTTACCATGCTCAATGTAAGAAAGCACTCTTTCATACTGTGTTTTGCTAACCTATCAAATCAGTAACAAAATTTAATAATTTTGTAGTAAATATGCGACACTTACTAGGTGGATAGTACTATATTGATAAATTAAATGGTCGAAATTCATACTTGAGGCCCTTGAGAAGATTTTGGATCAAAAGGATCACCGACAATCACATGTTTGGCTTTTTCTTGCAACTTATTCACAAAATCATCATATATCCGTTCTTGAACATATGTACGAGAACCAGCCACACATATCTCCCCCTAGAATTTATTTATTAATTCAATGGTGTACTTTTAAGATTATTATTATTATTATCGGAAGTATATAAAATAAAGCTTACCTTATTATATATTGCTGCCTGGAGTGCAAGATCTGTAATTTTATCGACATCTACATCATCAAAGACTATGAAGGGAGACTTTCCTCCAAGTTCAAGTGAGACAGGTTTCAAGTTACTCAAAGCCGCAGCTTGCATTACAAGCCTCCCTGTTTCCGTAGACCCTGAATAACTAATCTGGAAAAATATAATAAAGTGAGCATCACGAACTTATCTTGATGAACAATATTTTAATTAGTCATCATGTTTGAATCATTCTTACATGATCAACGTCCATATGAGAACAGAGAGAAGCACCAGCAGTATGTCCTAATCCTGTTACAACATTTAACACTCCATCAGGAATTCCAGCCTGTTAAAGGAAGAACAAAAAACAGAATAAATAAATCACTAATTTTAAAGAAAACATTTTCTAAAAACAGACATTACCAGTTTTCCTAAATGAGCATAAAACAAGGCAGAAAGAGATGTTTGTTCATCAGGCTTAACAACCATTGTACACCCTGCAGCTAAAGCTGGGGCAACTTTAAAGACAAACATTAGAGATGGAAAAGTCCATGGAGTGATGTGTCCAACTACACCAATAGGCTCCTTTAAAGTGTACGCTTGTAGTTCTCGCGACATTTTAAGAGTCTGTCCGTGTATCTTATCTGCATACCCTGCATAGTAGCGAACCATTTCTACTGCAGCTGGTATGTCCACGGCTTTGCCCCAGTGAAATAATTTCCCTGCATCGACCATATCCAACACAGCTAATTCTTCTACATGTTTTTCTATTAAATCAGCAAACTTCATCATTATATTTCTTCTCTCCTGTTTTATTCCAAGGAACAAATATTAGCAATCTATAGGAGAATAATTTTGAACTTTCTATAATCAATTAGATATCCTAAGAAAATCGTGTGCAAGAGCGTACGCGTAGCATTTATTATTGGTTCATATCCTGAAAATCTTTTATCTTAATTGTAACCTGTGAGGTATAAGTTCATACAGAAATAAGAATATTATATTGTTTATGAGATCTTGTTTATTCACTTTCGTTCTCGTTGCTACTGCTGGCGACCCTCCTTCCTGTCCCTCTGCCGATGTCCCTCATACCGGTCCTGCCGACGTCTCTCTTTCCACGCGTAATCGTAGAAGGCTCTAAGATGAGGATGAACAAAATCTTAATACTCCATAGTTTTTATCTTGTTTGATCTATATTTATTAAAACTACTTTAATTTAAGACTTTATTTGGGTTTGTAAAAATATATTTTAATTCGTACTTCTGTGTATATTTATTTTAAGATTACTTTTATTTGTATTGTTGATAAAAACTTATAAAATTAATTTTTAATATTGTTTTTTAAGGTTTATTCCATATTTTTATTATTTAGGTTTGTTAAAACACTTAATTTTAAAATGGGAAACAAAAATAAAATAAATAAAATATAAAAATTATTTTACAATTCTGCGTTTTAAAAAAATAAAAAATAAAGATCAATATCGACGATATTTTGTCATCAGAAATGAGATGGATCATTAGAGACAAAATGAAGTTATCACTAATGATAATGCTCAATTGAGACGATAGTATCCTCTCGAATAAGATTAGATCCTTAGAGATGAAATTTATCGTATATATACACAAGTAGTTCATCAGTATTGATGGTTTGTCAACTGAGACAATGTCAATATTGACGAGTGATACACAAGCAATATCGGACACTTTAAATATTCGCGACGACATGTATTCACCAATGTTAAAAGACTATTTTAGAAACGACTTACATGCTCGAATAGAGACGACATGTTTTCACAAAGTCAGCTCTAAAAATCGATAATATAGCAGCGATACATTTACTCATCATAATAAGAAACAGTGATATACACATAAACCAATTAAAACAAACAAAAATAAAAAATTTGAACTTTTTTCCAATTAAAAATATTAATAAAATATGAAATATATAAACATCACAAGGTATAAGAAAACATATTTTTTTCATAAAACAAATTGACCAACTCGGATTTCTAATATATATTTATTAATTTTTTGGTCTAAATTCTATCATACATCAATGAGTTATTTTACTTTTACAATATAGAAGTGCTTTTTTTTTTAATTCAAATTCACCTTTAATTAATTAGTTTAAAAAAGTAGTGAAATAAACTTTATAATTTCTTTTTACAATATTAAAAACCTTCTTTTTTCAAAGCCACTTTTAATTAATTAGTTAAAAAAAGTAGTTATGTAGTTTTATCTTTATCGTGTAAAGATAAATTTACAAATAAATTATTATAAATATTTTTGTAATTTTTATGTATTAAAAAGATAAACAAATAAAGTTTAGCCTCTCTTTCTTAATATTTGGATGCACTAATAAACATGTATATAATAAGTACATCATTTAATAGAAGAATACAGCTTACCAACTCGTCCAATAAATCAATTAATAAAATACTTAATTTGTAAATAAGTGTGTAGTATAAAAAGTTTTGGTACACAGATAATAATTTTTTTCAACAAAAAAAAAAAGTACAACTTTAAAAAAAAATTTGTTTTTGTCGATTAATGAGTAAAACAAATATCATATGGTAAATTTATATTTATTGAACATTAACTCTAATTTTTAATAGTAAGATACGTTTTTTTATCAAAATTGATTGACAATTGAATATCTGTATTTTGTGAACAACATACCTAAATAAAGAAAGTGTCAAGTAAAGATGTTATTTAAGTGTAAGATTAACCAAGATAAATTTATCTTTGTCTTTGTGGTTTATTTACCGTTCATATTGAGTGTGCTGGATAAAAAGAAAAAAAGTGATTGAAAATTAATAAAGAGTTAAGAATAATTACGCAGCCAGGCAAGCGAGGCCATGGTCCGTTGTCAAAGGCTTCACGCGCCGCCTGTACCGCCAAATCAACATCCTCCTTGCCTCCTTCTGCAATTGATGTTATCACTTCTTCTGTTCTTGGGTCTATTGTCTCAAATGTTCTTCCTACAAGTTTCATCAATTTTTTCATAATCCAACTCAAGTATTGTAATTAATCAAATAAATTATAAAATCTAACAAAAGCTTAATAAATAGAAAACGTAATATCATTTATTATAATCATAAAAACAGGCTAATCGATGGTGACATGAATGAATACATTGAAAAAGAAAATTGGAGAAAGTGAAAACGAGGTGAAATTTTGGGAAGATGTTTGAGTACCTGTAACGGAATCAACAAATTCTCCATTGATAAAAAGCTTTGTGAAATTTATATTGGGAATTTTAACGTACGAGTCTGAACTTTCATTACTTTGCCCCACCATCTTTTAGCAATACCTTGTATCAGAAAATCAGACAATATCTTGAGAAAGTAGTGCATGCAATTAATGAATGGGAAGTATTTTGAGTTTTTTCTAATATTAACGTATTTTTAATAAATAATTGGCAATTTGGCATATAAAAAAAAATATTTTCAGATTTAGCACAAGGGCGGCATCTCGAACACCGCCCTTAGGCAAAATTGTATTTTTGTTAAGGGCGGTGGTTGAAAGACCGCCCTTACAATTTTGCCTAAGGGCGGTGTTCAGGATGCCGCCCTTGTGCTAAATCTGAAAATACTTTCCTTTATATGCCAAATTGCTAATTATTTATAAAAAAAATGCTAACATTGAAAAAAACTCAAGTATTTTCCTATACATTAATATATAAAATGAAACAAATAGTTAATCTTATAATCTTTTTTTTTTTTTTTGAAAAGAAACTATATATTATTTTACTTTTTGTAAGTATTATTTTCCTTTTTTATATGTATATTTTTTTATTATATTATGTATCTTTTATTAATTATTTTCTAAAAAATTTATAATCTGTATAATTAATGTAATATAAAAGGAGAACAAATTGATGACTCAACCATATTTATTTGACTTTTAGCAAAGGTTATCTAACTTATTTGACTTTTATAATAGTTATTTTACTTTTCTTTAATATATGAGAGTTTTTTAAAACTTAGAGTTATATTGACTCTAGTAAGATTCGATCACAGAACCATTTAATATTTGTGAAATAGTCTAATCACTATACCAACTATCGATTTTACTTTTATTTTACATTTCTTTTGTTATATGGGAGAGCCACTTTTGAACTCGGTGTTATTAACACGGTTCGAACCTGTACCGCCTAAATAATAACCAAGACTCTAGCCAGTTGAGTTAACCTCTACTGGTTTATTTTACTTTTTTCATGCATGTTTTATTTTATTTTTTTATATATCTTTTATTGTTTTAGTAATTATGTCATGTGTTTTTTATTATTTTTTTCCTACAAATTTTGTTATCTTATAATCTATATAATATATAAAAGAAAATCCAATACCTGACTCAGTCATTTGTCATTTGACTTTTGTCACGTGTCATCTTACTTTTTTCATGTACCATTTTACCTTTTTATCTATTTTTTTAGAGGAATCTACAATATGGAGCCCAAATATCACATCCATTAGGATATAAAACCCAAGTTACTATTAATTCTAACAAAAGCCTAGTTTCAAATTTTGGTTGGATTATTTCCATCTATACCCTTTTCAATTATTTTTTTTCTTCAGAAATTCGTTTTTTTTCTTGTTCTTCTTTTCTCTAAACGAATAGATCCGTACCCATGGGTACGGACATATATTTGTTTTTCAGTTTTTTAAGTTATATTTGTCCATCTTTACCCGGGTTTGCATCTATCTAATTTTCTAAATACCCATAGGGCTGTACCACGTCCATGTCCAATGAAGTCAAAAAATTGTCTAAGTTAAAGTCCATGTACAATGAAGGCAAAAATTGTCATAGTCCACACTCCTAGGGCTGTACCCCAAACTCGTTTGTCCAAATACATGTCCAATAAAAGCAAAAAGTTGTCCAAGTCTGTGCCTTTAGGGCTGTACCAAGCCCAAACCCTCACACACTCAAGTCCAACTACACATAAGAATAACAAAATCGGCTGGACACATAGCTGGAATTAGGGCTGGACACATAGCTGGAATTAGACCAGCCCATTATGGGCTAGACCAAAGACAATTTTGTGTTTCAAACTAATGGGCTGGACACAATATGTCATAAACCCAACATTTTAAAACAAGAAAAAAGAAACCAGCGAACAAGGCTATGGTCCACGGTGATGGTTTGAATCTGGTTCACGGTGGTGGTGAAGGGCCTGGACTCTTGGACCAAATTTGTGGGGGAGGTTTTCCTGGACTCTTTGACGCTGGAGGGAGGCGGGAGTGATGGAGGTGGCTCTCTTGGAGATCTCGCGGTGGCGGTTTTCCTGCGCTTGGTGAGGCGAAAGAGCGGAAGTGGAGTGGTGGTGGTCTTGCAGATCTCGAACAGAAAGGGGTGGAATGGAGGTGTTGCAGCAGATCTCGAAGGTGGCTTCGTTGTTGCAGATCGATGGTGTCCAGATCTGTTGCAGCGGCGAGAATGGCGGCGCAGAGGAGGGGCGGCGAGAATGGCTTCACGGTGAGAATGGCTTCACGATGGAAAATGTTGTAGATGGTGGTAGGGCGGCGAGAATGGCTTCACGGTGAGCAGAACTGGGATGGCTGCAGCAGCGGGATGAAGGAGAGAGGAAGGTGAGCAGAACTGGGATGGCTGCAGCAGTGGGATGAAGGAGAGAGGAAGCAGTGGTGCGTTGGTCAGTGGGGTGGTGGTGCGTTGGGATGGGGTGGCAGTGGGATGAAGGAGAGAGGAAGCAGAGAGAGAAGAGAGCTGCACAGTGAAGAATTGTTTTCAGAAAAAAATAACCCTAATAGGTATTTGGTTTTTGATTTTCGTTGTTCACAGTAGGTATATGAGAGAAGGGAGGGTTTTTGGGTCTTTTTAGTGGGTTTCAGTTAGGAGAGAACTAATAGTTGGTAGGTAATAGGATTGGGCTTTAGTTTGTTAATTCATATGGTTTGGGGCCTTAAACATTAATTCACCCATTTTTTTATTATTTTTCTTATTATTATTTCTCTAAAACATTTGTAATCTATATATCTATATAATATATATAAAGAAAACTCAATAGTTGATTCTATCATGTGTTATTTAACTTTTTCCATACGTCATTATATTTTTTTTCATATGTCATTTTATATTTTTATATATCTTTTTTTTCTTATTATGTTATGTGTCTTTTATTATTTCTTTCCTAAAAAATTTATTATAATATATAAAAGAAAAATTAATAGTTGACTCTATCATGTGTTATTTGACTTTTCTCATGTGTCATTATATTTTTTTTCCATATGTCTTTTTACTTTTTTATATATCTTTCTTTTTTTTTATTATGCCACGTGTATTTTATTATTTCTTTCCTAAAAAAATTATAATAATATATAAAAGAAGTATCAAGAGGTTACTCTACCATGTGTTATTTGACTTTTTCCATGTCTCATTATATTTTTTTCATATGACATTTTTCTTTTTTATATATCTTTTTTTCTTCTTATTATGTCATGTGTCTTTTATTATTTTTTTTCAAAAAAAAAATTAATCTATATAATTTATATGATATAAAGGGGAATCAATAGCTGACTCTACCATGTGTTACTTGACTTTTGTGATGCGTAATTTTACTTTTTTCATGTATCATCTATATATTATATAAAAGGAGAATCAATCGACTCTACAATATGTTATTTGATTGTTCTCATGTATTAATTTACTTTCTATGTATCATTTTACTTTTTTATATATCTTTTATTATTTTTCTTATTATATCACGTGTCTTATTATTTCTTTCCTAAAACATTTGAAATATGAAAGTTTTGAGATAAAAGTTTTTCGATTAAGGTACCACATTACAATTTAATTTTTTCATTATATATCTTTCCTACTAACATTTCTACAGTAAGAGGTGCGATCGAGAGGACTTTCGTAGCGGCATCATCCGAAAGAAATGAGCTTAAGGGAACTAAATGGGGTCGAGAGAGTTCTCTTGGTTAACGAGAAATTTGAGAAAAAATCGGGTAAAGAAAACATGGGTGAGGTTTCAGGTTATTCGAGATTTTTGAGTAATTTGGGTTTTCAAGTAATTGGGAGTTGTTGTATAACGATGCTTTGAGTTTGGGAAAAGAAGTAGAGACTAAAATCTGTTTGTGTTGGAGGTTAGTAAAAAACTAAAGAAGAAAAAGAAGAAAGTTGCGAGTGAAAAACGGAAAACTCAAGTGAGCCGAGAAAAAGTACGATTAAAGAGAAATTATTGGAGGGTTAGAAACGTAATATTTGAGAGCACAAATAAGGATAAACCTTGAAAAATGTTCAATGATTATCACAACTTGGAATACAAGAGGGCAGGGCTGATCCAAATGTTTTGGAGGCATACAACAAACAAACAAAATGAGACCCCTTTATATAAAAAAATATTATAAATAAACATATAACAACCACTAGCATAACTAAAATATCACAACTTGGAATACAAAAGGGAGGGGGCAGTACTAATATTTCGGGGACACAAAGCAAGAATATATAATATTTCCAGCAAACCAAACTTGTTACTAGATTTTAACTACGTAAATCGATGATATATATACATACATGTTACATATAGATGATGGAGGCTCCTAAAAACGTTAAAAAGACGAGGGCTTGAAGCAGCCGCTTCTCCAGCTTACCCTCAAGCCAGCTCTTCAAGGGGCTTCAGCTCACCCCATTAGAGACAAGATGTAATTATACTTATCCGAAAAAAGAATACTGATATTATGGGTATTTCAGAAACAAAAAGTACTAAACTTAGTGTAAATAATTCCATGAGAACTTTGCTACAAGGGTGTAAACATATATATTGACAAAGTTGAGCATGGAAGAATTTTGCTTGTATGGGATTCACATAAAGTTGAAATTGATATCCTTGGGATAAGTCCTCAAGCCATCCATTGTAAAGTAGTAAGAAAGGTAACATTTATTAATTTTTATACTTATTTCATCTATGGATTAAATGATAAGGTTGAAAGGAGAAATTTGTGGAAAGATATAGAAAACTATGCTTCTAATTTTGACCCCCTCGTGGCTTCCCCTTGTTGGTTTTAACAATATATTGAATCATGATGAAAGAAAAAATAGAAAGGTTGTAACTACGGGAGACTTTAACGAGTTTGCGGATTGTTGTAATGCCATTGGTTGAGAAGATCTACAATATTCAGGTCAATTCTTTACGTGGATAAAAATATTTGGTTCGTGAAAAGTTTTGGAACTTTAAGACGGACTTGTGGACATTGAATAAGGAGCACTTTTCTCACATTTACGAAAGAGATAAAAGAGCATGAGAATATATCAAATAATGCAGATCTTAAAGAATTGGTGGAAATTCGTAAAGTTGTGAATAGACTTGGGAAAGCCAATATTAATTTTCTTTAACAAAATGTGAAGTTTGGTTATAACTTGAAGAGTGATCATTTTATTAAACTCTTTCATGACCTTATTGCAAATGTTAACTCCTAAATGGGGAAGTTACTACTTCTAGTGCTCAAGTTAAGGATGTATTTTTTACAGTATAATATGAGGTAATTGGGGCCGAGAGTCAAGATGGAAAATTTTGATTGTAGTGTGTTTGAGTGGAGTAACATTTTTATGGATAGTCAAGGTTTGAATTTGAGTAAAGAGGTGATGTCTCCCTATTTGTGATGAATTAATCCTAGTTGAAGACATCATTTTTAGTGATTTAGGAAGTCTTCTAGTCGATTTTCTTGAGAAATGTTACACTTTCCTATTTTGAGTCTTGATTTAGTAAAATATTGTTTTTAGAGCATATTGGGTTTAATCATTTATTTAGTGTGAAGCTTTGAAGATAATTATGGAGATTAATTAGAATCCAAGTCAAAGACTAAAAGATATGGAAAGAGATAAGCATGGTAATTGGAGATAAGGAAAGAAAAGCTAAAATCATGGAAAAGGAAAAGCTACCATAATCCTGAATTTCACCACCTACGACCACAAATCAGCTTATAAATAGGTGTGGAATTTGGAGAAACGGTCAAGAGCAAAGTTAAAGATCTTTCCGAGACGATGAATTTCGACTACTCATACGCGTCAAACGGATGAGTATTGAAGTTGCTAGGACCAAAACAAAAACGGGCCTGATTCCATGTTTTAGGGTTACGAATTTGAGTTGGGCTAGGAGTCCACTACTCACCTTCTCCTTCAAGAAAACGAATTAGGGTTCCTAAACACCTATAAATACACCCTTATACCATTGTAAACATGTTCTTGCTCAGTTTCAAGCTTAGACTTAGTCCTTACTTGTATTTTCTCACTTTTAAATAATAGCTTAGTCTTTATATTTAATATTCATCCTTAGTATCAAGCTATTCATCCAAAAAGCAAGCTGACCTATAGAGGAAGACAAGAAGAAGAAGTTGGAGAGTGACAAACTCCTCTTCTACATCTACCTTCTCTATATTTAGGGTAATTAGCTATAGATTTATGCTCAACCATATTTCTAAGCTTTTATTCTATAAGTTTTACTTTTAATTGTTGGGTTATTATTTTGTCTTTAAATTCATAAATACTATTTGTTACTTTAATTGATTGAGCTTGGCGTATATTGTTATTATGTGTTTTGACTTATTGTTACAACCCTAGATTTGGCCAATCTTAGGATTATTCTTAGTTATTGACAACACCACATAATCGTCTAGTTTTGATCCTTTGCCTAACTAGATAGCTATAAAGGTTTGATTTAATCACCATTGATTACTCAGGAATCCTTGGTAGTGGAGAGGTTGCTCCTAAGCCTAATTGAGGCTAGGTAGAATTTAGAATCCTGGTTAATATATAATGCTTAATCTGTGACAGGTTAGAATAACAACTTAGTAAAATAGACTCATATTAGTAACCTTTATCTATTAGACTTACATTCATATTTATTTATCTGCATTCATATTTATTATTTCTTACTAGATAGTTATTCCTATTATTATATTTTATTCTAAACATATAAATTCATCTACGCTTGTTACATATAAGTAGATCTAACGGATACAATCCCTGCGAACGAACTTGACTTATCATTATAACTTGCAAACGATCTGTGATACTTGCAGTGAGTTATGTGGTTCTCAAGGGTGTGTGCTCGTTATTATTATCTTTATTTATCTATTATTTTATCACACCTTTGCCCCCACCAAGCGGTCTCTAGTGGAGAATTAAAAGAGGCAATTTTTGAATTTCAAATGATAAAGCACCCGGACCCGATGGATTTTTCTCGCTATTCTTCGAAAAATCTTGCGAGCTTATCGGAGATGAAGTTATACAATAAGTACATGAATTCTTATATTTTAATTTTTTTTAAAAAAAACTTTTTTTTTAATATACTAGATTAAAGTTATAAATTTATCAATTTTCATAAGATCGACTTATTAAATATTGCAATTTCGGTATACAAATACATGTCTCTATTTTGCATTTGAGGGTAATATTACTTAGTAATTTATTATTACATTACTTCAATGTTTAATTTTTGTAGATAATTTATTCATCATATTTATAAATTAGAATATTAATATAACATATAGTATATTAATATACTAACGATACTATATAAATTAAATGTAATGGTGTTCATTTGTATATTTTTTGGATAAATACTAACTACTGTGTTCATCAACTAAAGAGACGAGGAACGTAATGGTGTTAAATTCTCATATTTTCATTTTGAAATTAGTAGTTATATATTTATGTAACATATTTTTACCTTAAAAATTTTAAAAAAATTGACCCCGAACTCTTATATATTTCAAGCACCCCTCAATTTAGTGTCTGGATCCGCTCCTGGTTACCAATATACCTTTCTAATTATTTAATAATAACTATATTAATTAATGAGAGAAACAAAATAATTATAAAATACATTTTTTTCCAAAAAGGGTTCGGCGTAATTTTTTAATCTTTTTTTACCATTTCACTACAAAAAAACTGCTAATGGGTGACAGTTATTTTGCAGGTGCGCGACACTGATTGAACTGTCGCCAAACTTTTGGCGACACTTTTCCAACTGTCATCTAACGAAAAACAAATGTCCTTATTTTTTATGTCGCCATCTTTTAGGGACTTTGTAGGAAAACCGTCGCTTAATATTTGGTGACATTTTTTACAGTGTCACCCATCGCTTTAGGGACACCGTTTTAAGTGTCGCCCATCGCCTTAGGGACACCGCATTAAGTGTCGCCCATCGCGTTAGGGACACCGCATTAAGTGTCACCCATCGCGTTAGTGACACCGTTTTAAGTGTCGCCCATCGCGTTAGGGACACCGTTTTAAGTGTCGCCCATCGCGTTAGGGACACCGTTTTAAGTGTCACCCATCGCGTTAGGGACACTGTTTCAAGTGTCGCCTCCGCGTTAGGGACACCGTTTTAAGTGTCACCCTCTGCTGTAGGGACACCATTTTAAGTGTCGCCTATCGCTTTTTAAAAAATAAAAAAAATTAATATACGATTCCTATTTGCTATAGCATAATTCAACTAATTCTAAAATAATTTGTGTAATATCTACTAGCTCATAATTCAGCTTATCCATTAGTTCCATCTCGTTTTGTCTTCGTGATGATTTTCCTGATATAAAAAATATAAAATAATTAGATATGCAAAACATGGAATCAGAGATCAAGAACTTTTAAAACTAATTTCATTACCTCATAAACTAACTTTGTGCACCTTTCAGCTTCTTTTTGTTAAATCTCTTCGAGTTCTTGCATTGCCTTCTTATGAATATTCAACTGGAATACAAATTAAATAGTGTAAATATATAAATTAATTAATTACCAAAAACAAGATTTTAAAATAATTACCTTCTCAAGGCGTAGAAGCTGGAAATTTCGAGAAGAAAATTCGTAGAAAATGATTAATCCAACTTGTAGAAGCTTCAACACCTGTAATCCATTATAATACAATGATAAGCTAAACCTCTATATAAATTATTCTAAAAAAAACTTACAACTCTCATTTGAGGCCGAGCTTACAAAAACTGCATTATACTCTTGTTCCACACATATAACACACAACTCTGGCACCAATCTGTCATTTTTTTAACATTTGGTTCATTATCAGCTTGAATATTCGGATCTAAAGTTAAACAAGCAAATTTAGTTACAAACGTACAAAATCGCTATTACATAAACATGAAATCAAGTTACCTTCACCCTCTTGCCCTGTTTTTTTAGCAGCAGCAGCAAGAACCCTAACACATTTCACAGAGTTTAAATTAGTATATTATTACATAATTAATGGCAATTTTTAGTATATAATTGAACCTTTTTCGCATTTCCCAATGACGCCTTCTTTCCATTACATAATTAAATGCATATCTAGCAAATAGATAAACCCAAGTGAGGCATATTTATACCACCTGAAAGTTAAACAAATCCGTATTAAAAAAATGCAATATGTTCATAAATAAGTCAAAAGAAATACAACCTAGCCCATTTCCCAAAATTTTCAACGAGCTGCTCGGTTGGTTTTTTATTTTTAGATTTTTTTTCCTTTTTCAAGGAAGGGCCCAGGGGACAACTTTTTTCCTTTTAAAAAAAGTCTAGGGAGAATTTTTTTATATTTAGATATTTTTTTCTTTTATCTAGTATAGGTATGAGTGCAATTTTTTAACTTTTTTCCATTTCCAAAAAGAGAGCTGGACGGGAAGCAATTTTTTTATTTAAATATTTTATTTCTTTTCTGGCGGTTAAACTTTTTTTTATAAAGGAACTCGGTTTTTTATTTCATTTTATTTCTTTGACAATAGGGGCCAGAGTGTAATTTTTTTTCATAGTTTATTCTTTTTCAACGAAATTCCGCGAATGGAATATAAATTTAATTTTTTTTCTTATCTTGCTTGGGGCTCGAGAGGCAATTTTTTTTTCTTTTCCAACAAGATGAAAAATTACCAACGTAACTTTCTAACTGAAAATTCACTAATTAATCAAAAAACAAAAATAGTTAAATAATGTAATTTTTTCGGCGAGGCGTCGAAGATGAATTTTTTAATTTTTCTTTTTCATTTTCAGGGAGGCCCGAGAGGAAAATTTTTATTTGATTTTTTTCTTTTTCCCGCAAGTGATAAAAGAGGTGGAGGGATTTTTCTTAATTTTATATTTTTAGTTCTTCTTCCTCAAGGGCTAGGCAAACTTTTCTTATACATTTTTTTTTTCACTCGGGGGCAAAATAATTAATTTTCTAGAACATTTCTTTTATACAGCCTAATGCCTTGGGGGTAAATTTTTCTTTTATTTTTATTTTTCTGGCAAAGGGCTTGACAGGAAAATTATGATTTCTTTCTTTTTCAGCGAGAACCAAGGTTAGAGGATTTGTCCTATCTCTATTCCAAGATTGGGATAAGATTTGTCACATCTTTATCTCGGGAATGAAATGATATTTTTTTGTAAGAACCAAAATTTTTTTACAACCCAACACCCTGTACAGAGATGAGATTTATTCCTTATCCAATTAAAAACCTTCTAATTTTTCCATGTATATTATAGGACTTATGGCATAGTTAACATACAAAATTTTTGTAGGGACTTATAATGTAATTAACTCCAATAAAACGAAGATGACCCTTTACGGGGTTAGAATATCTAAAAATTTGTCATACTTTACAATTTACGACTCAATTGCTATAAAAAATAACTAAAAATGATAGTTTTCATCTATAATTTTTTAAAATATGATGTACAAATTTTGAGATATAATCCGCAATAATTAGAAACTTAATTTTTTTTGTTCGTGAATTGTGTCTATGATGTGATTTAGCTCTCCCCCGGACCGTCCATGAAAATAAGAAAAAACCCCAAAAATAAGGAAATTCTCCCCGGGGCCTTCTTTGAAAAAGAAAAAAATCTAAAAATAAATAAATTGCCCTCCCGCCCCCTTCATGAAAAGGGAAAAAAAAAATTAGTCCCCCAACATTTCTGTGAAAAAATTATAATCATTTTTTTTATATTTCAATAATAATATAGTTATTGTCTTTTTTATTAAAAAAAAAGTATATTGGTAATAAATTGAAATTTTTATGTTTTCAATGGGAAGTTGTATGACTTAAATGAGAATTATTCCATTAACTAATAAATATAATCATTATTTAATCATTAAAAATGTATGATACTTTTACATCTATAATAATGTTTGGGTTAAATAAAAATTTGATATTTTTTAATGATTTAAATGAAATTGTCCTTTTATAAAATTAATATATAATAAAATATAAAAAGGTTAAAAATTAAAAATTAAATAAATTATAAAGTTTTTCTCTATCTTTTTTTGGACAAGATTCAGAGAACAACCTTCTGTAATCGTTCATCCGACACCCATCCTTGTGAAGCTTCCTTGTAGATCGAAAGTTGTTTCCTACCTTTTCCTAGCTCATTGTCTAGCGTATTTTGTAAGAAGGTCTGCCTGACTGTTCCCCCTTCTCAGTATGTGCCGATGAGACAACGGCTTCGCTTGCTCCGTCAGTTGGATAATTTGACGGATAATCGGTGTATAGTCCATCTTGCCGCTGACACCTTCCAAATACCTTGTATTAGATCAAGGTTATCAGAATAAACGATCTTCGTACTTCTCGGATACTCTGTGCATTGATGCAGTGCTTCAAGAACTGTTATTGCTTCCCTTTTTAGAACTGCGTTGCACCTAGTGGTTGTTTTTGTTCCTTTATATTCTCCTATCCTTTGATGTTTCTACATGATCCCTATACCTGTTGGTTCAAATTTAGTACTAAAAGAGGCATCACACATGAAAATAATGTCTTCCATATCTCGTATCATTGGTTCTTGTATTTGTTGTTGCTAGTCGTGTTGTGTATATTGTTCCTGTTGTCTTGCCCAATCTGTTCCGTGTAATTCTCCCATAATATTTTGTGTTGCTTTGATAATGTGATCTATATCAATATTTGTATCCTCATGGTGCTTTCATCTTTTTTTTCCATATATTCTATAAAATTAAAAGAATGTAGTGTGCAACCTTAGTCTTTTCCCAGTTGCCTGACGTGTATGAGTCAATAACCCCCAGGATCCAGTCTCATAGATTTCTTGTGTCATCTTGTTGTATGCATATCTGAAGTGTTGATGCCGCCCAGATTGTTTTCTTAACTGTGCAGTGCAATAGAAGGTGCTCTGTAGTTTCCTTTTCCGTCTAGCACGATGAGCAAAGTGGTGAATCTGCACATTTCCTATCATAGAGATTATTTGCTATTGGGATCGCGTTATTACATGCTTTCTAAGTGAAGATTCTGATTTTCTTTAGGGCGTCTGCGTCCCAAATTGTTTTTCATAAATTGGGTTTTATATTTTCCGTTGCAGTATTGTTTACGGTTCGTTTAGTACCGCCTTGTCCATTAAAACCGTGTAACCTGTCTTAGTCGTATATTTTCCTTCATTTGTATAAGGCCATATGTATATATTTTCTTGATCTGGATTAAGTATTTGAATCCTCGTTATTTCTAGTATTAAGGGCTGTGAAAAAAATATAATCTAATGTTTCTGTATTCCATCCAACTTTATCTAGTTTCCATAGTTCTTTAACTGTGTGAAGATGGTAGCCTTCCGGTATTTCAAATTTCCAGTTTGTCAAAATCTACTTTTCCGTCCAGATGTTTGTCGTTCACATTGGTTATTATTAAAAAGGGTGAGACCCCCGTACGACCCATTATGTTTGCCCAAAGTCCACTAGCCGCCCCTTATTAAATTATTTCTCTTTGATAGCCCCATAAGAAACTTTTTGTGTCACCGTTAGCCATTTTTTCCATTTTCGGTTAGTTGACCGTTAGTCAACTCTATCTGGCGCCACGTCACTTCCACGTCTGCGCCGATACTCTTCTTCATCATCGTCTCTAACTTTTTATAAAAAACTTTGAATGTTTGAATGCTTGCAGAACAAAAATGGAGGAACCCAACAAGGAATAAAACAAAAACTGAATAGCTCTTCAAACTCACTTGCCCACACCATCCTTCCCACACCATGCCGTTTTCCTACCCAATAATCGCCCCCACTCGTGTCCCTTCTCCATCAACCTTTAACAATCAAAGAACCCAACTCCAAAAAAAGAATTCTCTTCAAACTCCCTTCCCACACCAATCCGCTCTCCTATACATAAGTTGTATCAGCACTAGCAAATGCCTTTGGATTACATTTACAATATCGTTCATCAAACTTTTCCACTATTCGATCAATCTTTTGAGCTTCACTAGGGAGTCTTTTCCATTATCAGGGACACACATAATAGTTAATTAAATAAAAAAAACACTTTGATTTAATCATTTACATTTACAGTACCGTTCAACAAACTTTTCCATTATTCGATCAATCTTTTGTGCTTCACCAGGTAGTCTAAACCCTTGTAAAAACAATGTGGCTTGGTGTGGGAAAAGAGTTTGAAGAGATTTTTTATTTTGGATTTGGGTTCTTTGATTGTTAAAGGATGATGGAGAAGGGACACTAGTGGAGGCGATTCTTGGGTAGGAAAGCGGCTTGGTGTGGGAAGGATGGTGTGGGCAAGTGAGTTTGAAGAGCTTTTCTGTTTTTGTCTTATTCCTTTTTGGGTTCCTCTATTGTTGTTCTTCAAACATTCAAAGTTTTTTTATAAAAGTTAGAGACGATAATGACGAAGAGTATCAGCGCAGACGTGGCAGTGACGTGGTGCTGATGTGGCGCCAGATGGCGTTGACTAACGGTCAACTAACCAAAAATGAAAAAAGGGCTAACGGTGACACAAATAAGTTTCTTATGGGGCTATCAAAGAGAAAAAGTTTAATAAGGGGCGACTATTGGACTTTGGACAAACATAAAGGGTCGTACGGGGGTCTCACCCTATTAAAAATAGGCAATTCAAAAGAGGAAAAATACATTTTTTTATAAATCAATTTTTTGATTTTTTTTTACTAAAATACTATCTTCTTTTTTCAGATATTAAAATACTATCTCCATTTTATCAAAATGATCTAAGCTCGAACATTATGCCGATAAAATTTTGTCAACCAATTTGATAAAAGTAGGCTGTAAATGAACCAAGCTGCTCGCGAGCAGCTCGAGCTCGGCTCGGAAAAAGTTTGACTCGGGATCGTTCGTTAAACTAAACGAGCCGAGCTCGAGCCTAAAACCGAGCTCGTTTATTAAACGAGCCGAGCCGAGCATGTTCGCAAGCTTTTCTGAAAAGCTCGTGAAAAATATAAATAAATTATAAATATCTGTTACATATTGATATTTGACAATTCAAAAATTTAAAACCAATACTACATTGAAAAAACTTATCTTATCCCAACACTTACATTTCACTCCCCCTCTACCTACTTAATTATAAAAGATCATTCAAATTTTTACAATCTAAAGAAATAATACGTGATTGTATTTAATGATAGTTTACAATAGTCAATTACGTACTAATTAAAAAATTATATAATTTAAAGATTTTCAACAATCTATCTTATAATTAATCCATAAAAGCCTAAGATAAAAGAAGGGATTTCTACCTCTAAATAGATTTAAACAAGCTTTTAAGCTCGAGCTCGAGCTCGAAATAGATTTAAACAAGCTTTTGAGCTCGAGCTCGAGCTCGAAACACTTTTAAACGAGCTTTCGAGCTCGAGCTCTGTTATATTCTCACGAGCCGGGCTCGAACTCTAACTTCAAAGCTCGGCTCGAGCTCGAGCTCGGCTCGTTTAAATTTATAAATAAATAAACAAGCTTGTACATCTACTATTCGGCTCGGCTCGGCTCGTTTACAGCCCTAGATAAAAGCATATACGATGTTGCAGTTGTAAAGAATGTAAATAGAATAAAATATAAATCAATCATTAGTTATTAATGCCAAAAAACAATTTGATCTTAAAACTTTAATATAAATGATAAAAGTTGTCGACTCCCAACCCCAGCGGAAAGAGTCAAACAAGGTGACGTGCATGTGGGTTAAACTAAGGGAGAGCACATGTCGGTTTTACCCGGTTTTGAGGTTAGGTAAAGCAAGGGTAATATATTTTGGTTTAAGGAATTGTTTGGGTAACCCAAGGGTAGGGTAAAAAAAAATTTAGCCTCGAGTTAATTCGGGTTATCCTTCTGTTTACCTGCATTAGTCAACATTAGTCAAACTTTTTTTAACAAATGAAAAGTCAAAAAGAAAATGACAAAATCATGAAAACGGATATCATTTATACTTCTAAAGATCAAAGTTACATCTTTGACATTACAAATCAAGAAGTCGTGAATCGAATAGTTCAAAATAAGTTAAAATCAGTTACAATCCAAAGTATCGGGGTCTTGGTTGAGACCTTTCGAATATCCGAGAAGTCAAATGAAAAACTTCTCTGATATGCATGTTTTGTATATTTTTTTATGACACAGTTTTTTGGTTTGAGTAACGTTAACCCAATAGTTTGGTAATATATAGGTAAAATACATGGAGCCAAAAAATCACAAGGTAACCCAATGGGTAAGGTTGGCTCGGGTAAAATAAACATATAATTTGGGTAGGTTTGGTTAAAATGAACTCGGTTTTTCGGTTTTGATAAAGAATTCCCTGCTCTAGGTTAGACCAGAGGGGGACTTCGGATTGTGAGTAGAAAAGTGTGAAAGAGTAGAAAAAAGAGCATGAAAAATTCTTTAACAAATATGTTACCAATCGATGGGGATATCAATTATTCCATAAGATAAACACGAAGTTGATTTTGCAGGTGCTTTTATATTGTCAACAAAGTTTAGGGCTATAATTAGCCTTGAAGATTTTATCAAATAATCTAACATTTAGAACAACTCTTTTATCTTGGATTGGGTTTCTTATATCTCTTGTGTCATGAATTTTGTTTATATACTATACTATTTTGACTATGAAGGCCTTGGTTGAGTATCTTGTTTACTTTAGAGCTTTTAATATAAGATAACTTGGAAAAAACACCAAAAGCGAAAGTAACAAAACAAATTAAATTGAAAATCCATAGATACATATTCTACGATAGTATTATATTTGTAATATATATCCAAACTCCAAAGTACGATAGTATTATATCTGTAATATATATCCAAACTCTAAAGTAGACAATAATAAATATTCCCCTGGTAACTTATTCTTCACAGAAAATGCTGGTTTTTATAGACACTATATCATTAAAGCCAAGGGGTATTGTAAATGGGAGTAGTAACAGATTTAACTTGAAGATACTTATCAAGAGCATCGGACCCCTGGTCTCTCCCAAATCCACTCATTTTGTACCCTCCGAAAGCGCAATCTTCACCAAAAGCAAAGTAACAATTCATCCAAATAACACCGGCACGCAATGATCTCGAAACTGTGTTTGCAATGTTCAAGTTGTTCGTCATAATTCCTGCTGCTAATCCGTACTTTGTGTCATTAGCTCTCTTAATCACCTCTTCAATGGTCCTGCATTTGTTTTCCACAAATAATTAGTGAGCAGTGGAGATAGGTGTGGACCTAAAGTGATTCAACACGTACTAAAATTGTTTTAGTGCGGTCTCATTTATACTTACTTGAACTTTAACACTGACATAACAGGTCCAAATATTTCTTCCTTGGCGATTATCATATCGTCCTGTTCCAAGCAACAAAATATATATCTCAAGGGTACACTCTAAAACACTCTAAAATAAAAAAAATTATTGAATCAGAATTCATACTGTAACATCGGTGAATATGGTTGGCTCAATATAGTATCCTTTCCCTTCACAAGGTTTCCCACCAGCTAACAATGTTGCACCTGCCTTCTTACCATGCTCAATGTAAGAAAGCACTCTTTCGTACTGTGGTTTGCTAACCTATCAAATCAAGAATGTGCTATTATAATTTTGTAATATATATGATCAAGACACTTATTAGGTAGATAGTATTATATTGATAAATTATATGGTTAAATTTCATACTTGAGGCCCTTGAGAAGATTTTGGATCAAAAGGATCACCGACAACCAAATGTTTGACCTTTTCTTGCAACTTACTCACAAAATCATCATAAATCCCTTCTTGAACATATGTACGTGAACCAGCTACACATATCTCTCCCTGGAATTAATATTATTAATTCACTTGTGTACTTTTAAGATTATTATTATGGGAAGTATAAAAAATAAAGCTTACCTTATTAAATATAGCTGCTTGGAGAGCAAGATCTACCATTTTATCAACATCTACATCATCAAAGACTATGAAGGGTGACTTTCCTCCAAGTTCAAGTGCGACAGGTTTCAAGTTACTCAAAGCTGCAGCTTGCATTACAAGCCTCCCTGTTTCTGTAGACCCTGTAAAACTAACCTGGAAAAACATAATCGAGTGATTATCAATGTAAATTATTTAAATTAATCACCAAGTTTGAATTATTCTTACATGATCAACATCCATATGAGAACAAAGAGAAGCACCAGCAGTATGTCCAAATCCTGTTACAACATTTAACACTCCATCTGGAATTCCAGCCTGTTAAAGGAAAAACCAAAAACAAATTAACAAAATAACTAATTTTAAAAAACAAAACTTCTTCTAAAAAATGGAGCTTACCAGTTTTCCTAAATGAGCATAAAACAAGGCGGAAAGAGGTGTTTGTTCAGCAGGCTTAACAACCATTGTACACCCTGCAGCTAAAGCTGGAGCAACTTTCAAGACGAACATTTGAGATGGAAAATTCCATGGAATGATGTGTCCAACTACACCAATAGGCTCCTTTAAAGTGTATGCTTGAAATTCTCGTGACATTTTAAGAGTCTGACCGTGTATTTTATCTGCATAACCTGCATAGTAGCGAACCAATTCTGCTGCAGCTGGCATGTCCACAGCTTTGCCCCAGTAAAATAATTTCCCTGCATCGACCGTATCTAAGACGGCTAATTCTTCTACATGCTTTTCTATTAAATCCGCAAACTTCATCATTATATTTCTTCTCGCCTGATTTTTATCCAAGGAACAAAATTTAGCAATCTATCAGATAATAATTTTGAATTTTCTATAATCATTTCGATCAACAAAATCATGTGCAGGAGTGTATCACGTATTATTCATTGATGGTTCATATCATGTATATTTATATGTGAGGTATAAATTCATTATGTAGTAAGAATATTATCTAAATAACAAGTTCATTATGAAGTAAGAATATTATCTAAATAACAAGTTCACGTTTATTTATCTTAGATAGGCTTAGACAACTCTACTATTTAATTTTTAATTGCAATCGTCTAAGATTTTATTGATTTAGAACTACATAGGAAAAGTCGTTACTCCAAATTCGACTGATGATCCTAACTTAACTGATAATTTAAAATAACCTAAAGTTCGAAATTTAAATGTCTTTAGATATCATTTGTTTGAATAGCAAGTTCATGTAATAGAAATGATACCTTTCTTGATCTAATCATATATCTTGAAAAACCTATCTTAGTTGTCACATGAGATGTATAAGTTCCTTATGACATAAGAATCTTATCATGTTTAAAGATCATGTTTATCTTAGATAAGCTTAGATAATTCGACTCGTTTTTTATATTATGGTGATCATAGAAAAAAGAAGAACGGTTGATCCAAAAGGTCTACCCAAAAAAATAAATAGTCTAATAAATTCATACCAATTTCACACAACCTATTCTGAGAACATAACAACTAAACAAAATCTCAACCCATAAAAAAACTAATCTATTAATAAATAGATTTTTTGACAATTAAAAAATAGACTTGCTAAATGTGAAAAAAAAAACTATTTTAGGACTTTTAAATTGATTAACGATCCTAAACTTAGTTGATAATTCAAATTACTTATATCAATACTTCAATTTTTAAACCATACTCGGAAATCATTTTTTTGAATCGTAGCTTTAACAGAAATAATGGTATAGTCAATTGTAAATAAATAATATGATATCGACGGCTTATGACACAAGATAGTATGGTCTTTTTTTTTTTTTTTTGTTCAAATAAGATAGTATGGTCCATTTCAGAGACATATGTAACAGGTGCAGGACCACTCCTAATGAGTAATAACAATTACATTTTTAATTTGTTTTGTTAAACTTTTGGTTTAAAAAAAAGTGAAAATTGTATATGTACCAATTACATAGGTTATATAGACTAAAAACTTAAGATATATAGTATACAAATTATATAGTATATCTAGACTTAAAAACTTAAAATAATATTTAATTAATCATTAATAATATCTTAATAAATTACAATTAAAATTTCATTACCATCAAAAAATATAAATCTGAAAAAATAACATTTACATTTGAAATACGAGAAATAATAATCAGGAATCCGTTTGTTTTACTTAATTGAGATGAGAAATCAAACAGTATCAATTTACTTATAAAAACAATTAAAACAGACAAAAAGTCAGAAACTTGATTTTTTTTTTCCATTTAAAAACATTAATAAAATATGATAGATCAGGTAAAAGGAAAAAGGTTTTTTCATAAAAAAAGTTGACCAACTCAGGTTTTAAATAAATAATAATTATACTCTCTAACTTTATTTATCTAACAATAATATTTCTTTTTTTTTATTTAACCATATCAAGAACCTTTTACTTTAGTTTTTTCAAAGTTAGCTTTAATTCATAAGTTAAAGAAATAATGAAATAAACAACTTTATCTTTATTGTAACGATAATTTTATAAGAAAATATAATTAATATTTTTATATTTATATACTAAAAAGATATAACAAACAAATTTTAGCCCCTCTTTTCTAATATCTGTTTGCACTAATAAAAATGTATAGAATAAGTATAAATAGTAATTGCATTTTATTTTATTAGAAATTATAATTAAATAAGTTAGTTATATTAGGTAATTAATATTATTATTATTACTATTATTTGTAACTTAATTTTTTATCTGTTATTTTTATAAAACAAATATAAACTATTTCATCTAATATAAAGATTCTAATTTCAAATAAAATTAAAAGTCAAAATTAGCCTATCCTTTACTCTTAAAGAATATCTAGCCTACTGACACACATCGACCCTCTCGACCCTAAAAGTAACTTTATGACAAAAATAAGTAAATCATTTATTAGAATAATACACTTTACCAACTCAGTCCAATAAATCATGTAATAAAATACTTTATATGTTAGTCAATGTGTAGTATAAAAATTATTACTTTGTCGATAATGAATAAAACAAATATCATATGGTTGATGTATATTTTTTTTTAATAGCCATTGGCAGTTAAAATATATATTTATTTTTTTGGACAAGTAATTGATTGACAATTGAATACCTGTATATGTGAACAACATACACGGTCATGCATAAAGAAAGTGTTAATTGAAAAAGATATTTACGTGTAAAATTAAACAAGATATTTGACTTAATTGTTTATTTACCGTTTTTATTGATTGTGCTAAAAAGAAATAAGTGATGGTAAATTAATAAAGAGTTAAGAGTGTTTACACAGCCAGGCAAGCGAGGCCATGGTCCGTTGTCAAAGGCTTCACGCGCCGCCTGTACAGCCAGATCAACATCCTCCTTGCCTCCTTCTGCAATTGATGTTATCACTTCTTCTGTTCTTGGGTCTATTGTCTCAAATGTTTTTCCTACAAGTTTCATCAATTTATTTCATAATCCAGCTCAACTAGTGTAATTAATCAAATAAATTATAGAATGTAATAAGCTTTTACTAAACAGAAAACGTAATATCATTTATTATAATCATAAAAACAGGCTAATCAATGGTGATATGAATGAATACTTTGAAAAAGAAGCTTGGAGAAAGTGAAAACGAGGTGAAATTCAGGGAAGATGTTTGAGTACCTGTAACGGAATCAACAAATTCTCCATTGATAAAAAGCTTTGTGAAATTTAAATTGGGAATCTTAACGTACGACTCTGAACTTCCATTACTTTGCCCCACCATTTTTTAGTGATAACTTGATTCAAAAAGTCAGACAAATATTGAGAAAGCAGTGCAGTGCATGGAATGAATGGGATATAAATACACCAACAAACTGAGAGAAATTTATGGCCTACCTGACATACTCCATTTTTTTAAGGGTAAATTCGTAATTGTGATGATAATATTTGACTCCAAAAAGGCCTATACTACATGACAAAGTTGACTGAGTTAAGAGCTTACTATAAAATTTAAGTTAGACGCAATTCTAACCCATTTAAAATAACTTTTTTTTTTTGGACAAACCCATTTAAAATAACTTTTTTTTTTTGGACAAACCCATTAAAAATAACTAATACCTCGTTATATGATAAAATAACATACATGTTAATATTTTTAATCTATCTTTTAAGTTATTTTTTTCATACATCTTAGGCTTAAAGGTAGTAAAAAAAAACCTAAAAATCTCTAATCGATATTTAAACTAATTTAAGATGTGGATTTTGCATTCTTATCTTTAATAATATACATGCTGGAAATACTTAATTGTATTTGGTTTTTTAGTTTTGGCCAAGAAAGTTTAGATTTGAATCTGTTAAACAGATTTAAACACAAAAAATATAAAAGAAAAAAATAGGACAACAAAATAAAGAAGACAAGATTTTACCGTGGTTTAACAAAACTTTGCCTACATCCACACTAGGACATCTGTGTGAGATACTTGATGCACTATAAAATCGGATTACATCTTCTGAATCGTTCTCTATCAACTATTACAGTGTTTGATCAAAATCCTAGGTTTTCAACAAGAAACCCTGGATACACTCGAGACTAATCTTGCTCAATATGCAAAAATAAGCAACTAACATAGTCTAGCACTAATTCTCAATCTCTATAGCATAATATTGGGTATCACAATGATATTCTAGTTTCACAGTAGATCGAATGAGAGAGAAGAGATAAAGAAGCCAAAGAGTAAGCCTGTCCAATTTTTTTGACTTTCGACTATATATATGGAGTCGTATTAGGTATTCAATCTAAGTCGTTTAGGATCATAAGAGATCAAAGGATGAAATCCAACCACGCCTTAAGTAGGTGAGCATTAAACGTTACCGTATAATGAAATGTACTTAAGTAATAAGGTGAAACCCATAACTCATAAAACCGGCCTAAAAGCAAATACGATATTCGACCAGTGGACTTTACAATACAACAATATCCACCTTAAAGTACAATGTGCCTTGGTCAAAATTTTGAACCTCTTCATCATTAGAGTTTGTCAACAATCCATAGTGTCATTTAGTCTACTTATCAAAATATTGTCAAGTATACGTAAAAATAAAATAAAACCTCACCCAACTTTCAACAAGTTTAAATAGTGTTTTAACTTGGTGATAGTCAAGATCATAGTTCCCAAATCTACATGATTATCTTTTGTAGGAATTTTAATTAAGTTAATAGCCATAGAAGAAATTTAATTTCTAATGAGGTGAAATTTAACATCAACATGCTTAGTTCTTTCATATACACATGTTTTTTGTTCAAGTGAATAGCCCTCGGCTATCAAAATATATAATAATAGTTGACTAAGTCAAGTTTAACTCGATAGCAAGTCCTTATAACCAAATACCTTCCTAGAACAATTACAAATAACAACATACTCAGAGTCAGTAGTAGATAAGGCAACTAAAGGATGTAACTGTAATTTCTAAAAAATGCAATTTCTACCAAGTGTAAAACAATAGAAAGTGGTTGATTTTCTCTAGAGTCTCTATTACCAAAAAAATCAACATCAACATAAAAAATTAAATCAAAAGGTACATTACATTTTTCCATAACATAGACCAACCTCAAGTGTACTACTAATATAAGAAACAACACATTTTAAAGCATACAAATGGTCTATCCCAGAATCAGACATTGTCCGCCCCGATCGCGATGTGTAAATCCATACCAAACAAGGGAGTAACGTACCCGCTATTGTACGGGGGAGTTAGCAAGTAATAAAGTATGATAAGTAAAAGGATCATATCGTTTCACAAGGACAATCAAATTCAAATTAATATGGTTTGAGAGTATAAAATGTAAATGTTGCAAAGGATAAATGTCAATAAATTAAAACTAATATTTATTTGGTTTTTGATGATTAAATAACTAATGCGATAAATGGAATTACGAACTAAAATTGAAATGAAGTAAATCTAATTAAAAGATGGAGATATAAGATGAGAAATTTTGTTTGAGTCGTGCTAGTAATACAATGTGTAGCTAATCTAACGTTTCTATAAATAAGGGTGAAGAGGTAATTTTTCATTTGTCGGGATTCAAAAGTCTCCATAACTCCGTCCCGGGTAGCTTAGAAGAAAGCGCAACATTACTAGGGGACTTTGGTAAGGGGAACCTAGGTAATGATTGGTGGTTAATTTTAACACTATTTACTATCTAGCTAGATAAGCCCTCGCAGATCAATATCACACACTAGACATCTATATGTTATATCCTCCATTAACCCCCCTCCTGGGTGATAGCCAAATTGCTTGAGCTACTCAGTATTTTGATAAAATATGAGTAGTATTATAACAAACATATAGTAAATGGAAATACAATATACACTTCAATTAAAATTAATCCCAAATTCAATATAACGTTAAAAAGCTAACATAGGTTCATATATATAGCCATTCTCAAGTAAGGAGGATTTAGGTCATAATTAAATAAACAAAACTAATGTATAAAAATGAAAGAATGATGTTTGAGAGAAAAAATAAAATAAAGTTACTCTAAGAATCAGATTGAAATGATGGATGAATGGTGACAGAACGACTGGATTTTGTGGAAAACCCCTTTCTCTTCTTCTTTTCTACTTTTCTCCAGGCGCTCTCCTCTTAAAATATGAAATATACTGAGAGATAATGATTTTGGAGCTGCTAAATGACTTAGATACTAGCTAAAAAAATATTTGTGGCCTCTATGGGCTCACTTAGGTAAGTTAAAATAGCCCAACCCATTTTTATCTAGTTTTGGACTGTTTCTAGACACGGTGGAAACAAATGACATAACTTATTCATCTGAACTTACAATTGTCTTATGTCACTTCTCACGCGTCACTGACTTCAAGCTATATCTAAATCAAAAGGAATTAAGTCCAAATATTTGACCAATTAATCATGGTGACTGAAACAATATGACATCAAGATTTCTCTAGTAAATGCTCTAACTTTTCAATGTGACCTTAAGCTCCTTCTACTCCTTGGTTTGGGGTTTGACTCAAATTTTTTAATTCTACTTATCATCTTGGCATCTTGTGTTAACCATGTACCTAAAAGCTACACACTTAACACACAATTAAGAAAAAAAATCTCTATGAATAATAACATGTCCAAAACAAGATAGAAAACTACGATATATCGAAGATTAGGAAAAAAACCTCTCCTAGGCCCAATAAAATCCCAAAAATATGTCTTATGAGTAGATTTATCTATAAAAAAAATAGGAGACATCAAGACCCACAACTCAAAGTTTTATCATCCCGACAAAATAAAAAGAAAAAGAAAGTACAAATGGCCTTCAATCAATCAATGAAGAGAGAACTAGAAAAATAATGAATGACACTGAAGAAATTACCCTAACAAGTCTCATATAGTAATATTTACAAAATAAATCAACTATATATTTATCAAACAAACAATCCACACAATTTAAGTTCAAGACTAGATTAACTTTGCAATGCACGAAGGATAGGTTTTTCTCTTAGTATGCTATGGTGGCTATATGGTGTTTTTCAATCCTTACATAGTTTCTAATTCCATCTAACTAATCTCTATTGGTTTGTTTGATCCTATATCACATAGTCAAGAATAAATGTCTTTAAGGCTGTAATGTCGGCTTAGGGTAGGTATGATCGTCTATTTGGATAAGGTAGAGTGAGCTTTTGGCTCTCTCTCTCTCTTTCACTAGCCATCAATGAGTCGCCCTAGAGCTTGGGTTTCTCTCAAAGATGTTCTCACTCAACCAACTTGATGCACTTCTTTGCATCTTCGATAACCCAAATAAAACCCTTATGATCACCTAAGGAATCCCACTTTGTCGGTCCTTTTTATATATCTTTCTTTTGCAAGTTAGCGATGACTCACTTTTTTATGTGAGGAGACATGCTACTGTGATTCAACATTTTTCTTTCCTTTTCAATATTTTTTCTCTTTTCAATTCTTTTACTTTTACCCTGACAAAGACTTACAATATAAACAAGTGATCAAAGGCACAAATACATAGCGCAACGACCCACTTAATGATGTTTACCATAATCGTTCCCACCACCCCAAACTCAAGCTCTAAGACGAGTGTATAATATACAAAGGCTTGTAATGCGACTCATCTAATAAGCTTAGAAAAGGCAGACGGGGTTGAGATGGATAATATATCAAATATAAACGGAGAACAAGCTAAAAGGCCTAAGGGCTGAAATGCCTTAATCCTTTTCTATTACATGCAATCTAGTTACCCTCTCACCTTTAGAATGTTAATTAAATGGTTTATCAACTAGTTTGGATCTCACTTTCTACACATCACTTATGCCTCCCTAAGATCAAACTTACTTCAACCGCATTGCTTATTAATCTTTTCTTTACTTTTTAATGTGTGATTCATGTTTATCCTTTTTTAAGAATATCACACGACAAGTTCACAAACGTACTATTTATTATCATTGACTTGTTACAACTATTCTTAATTGCTACATTCACTACATACTACACCTATTCCCTATACTACGAAAACAAGTAAATACATAAAATGGGGAAAAGGAAAAATGGATACCCATCCTCAACTGAGTAAGTCTTGTCCTCACGTATCGAAACAAACTCAATAAATTTAATAAAAAACACATAATATACAAATTAAGAAATGGGAGAGAGGGGATAAAATACAATACACACTTCAATTAAAAGAATCTTGTATTCAATACAACGTTAAAAAACTAAGGTAGGTTCATATATATAGCAATCATCAAGCAATGGGGGGTTTAATTCATAATTAAATAAACAAAAATAATGACTTAAAATTCAAGAATCATGTTTAAAATAAAAACAAAATACAAGTACTCTAAGAATCGGAATGGAATGATGGATGGATGGTGAAGAATGATTGGGTTTTGTGGAAAAACCCTTCCCTTCTTCTCTTCTCCTCTTCTCCAGACGCTCTTCTCTTAAAAATGTGAAATGTATTGAGATATTATGATATTGGAGCTGCTAAATGACTTAAATACTAGCTTAAAAAACTTTTGGGGGACTTCATGGGATCACTTAGGTAGGTTAAAAATAACCCAACTTGTTTTAGCTAGTGTTGGACTCATTTGAGTTACGGTCGAAGCAAATAACGTAACTTCTTCATCTCAACTGTGAATTGACGTCCTTCATGTCTCACGCGTCACTGAATTCAAGATCTGTCTAAATAAAAAGGAATTAAGTCCAAAGCTTTGACCAATTAATCATGGTGACTGAAACAATATGCTGTCAAAATTAGTCTAGTAAACATTCTATCTTTCCAAAATGACCTTAAGCTTCTTCTACGCCTTGGTTTGGGGTTTTACTTGACTTCTTGACTTCTCACCATCATCTTGGAATCTTGTGTTAACCATGTACCTAAAATCTACACATTTATCACACCATTAAGGCACAAAAGCTTTATAAATAGCAATATGTCCAAAACAAGAGAGGAAAGTACAATATATCGAATACTAGGGGAAAATCCCTCCTTTAGGCTTAATAAACTCCCAAAAAGATGTCTTGTGAATAGATTAATCTATCATAAAATAGGAGACATCAGACATAAGCCTACTTAATAGGGAAATAACATAAGATAAATAAAGTCTAATACTAATCATGGCATACATAAATGATCCAATAACATTTGGATAAGGTAAATGATTCATTTTTACCCTCTCAGACTCTGTTCTAGGGAATTGAGTTTTCTTGAGTAAAAAATTACCAGCTAAAGGCATATAAACATTTTTACATTGTAAATTTCCATACCTTTCTACCAATTTTAGAAAATAAGCGTTTGATGCACTTTTAACTTACAATGCTTTATATTCCTTTCTATGACCATGCTCGAGATCTTCTTGGCTTGACCAAGATCTTTCATATCAAACTCTAACTTAATATTACTCTTAAGTTTCTTATTTTTCAGCATTGAACTGCTTATGAGTAAAATATCATCAACATAAAGTAGTATATGAAGAAAATTACTAGAAGAGTCTAAAACTATAGACAAATGTTGAATTCACTTCTTTTGAATCCCAAACTAATAAAAAATGTATCAAATAATTTATAACATTTTCTTGGAAACTATTTAAAGGCCAACAAAGATTTTTTGAATAAGAAAACATGATTAGGGTGTTTACCATCATAAAAACCCTTGGGACTTTATTAATAAAGTGACTTTCAAGATAAGAACTTTATTATGCTACATATCTTGTTAATAGAAGTCCCAATAGATCTTTGAATATGAAATGCCCTATGGAACTGTGGGATAATAATGCCTTTCAAAATCTATTGGGACTTCTATTAACAAGATAGGTAGCATAATAAAGTGCTTCTCCACAAAAAGATTCTGAAAGGCCAGAAGTATACAAGCAAGCATCTGATTTCCTTAAGAAGTGTTTCATTCATTATTTCAACCACACAATTTTGTTATGGAATTCTTTAGCATTTTTATGCTTCATGATACCATGAAATTCACAAAAATTATCAAACTCATCATTACATAATTCAAGTCCATTATCTACTTAAAGGGTCTTATGACATTTACCACTTTATTTTTCTTGTAAAGCAATTCACTTACATTGAAGGTTTCATTCTTAGTATATAAAAGAAAAGTCCATCCTCTCCTAAAATAATCATCAACCAAAGATAGAACATATCTCCTCCCTCCACGAGTTTCATGTGTTTTAGGTCCCCATAAATCAACATGTATATATTCAAGTATAGATTTAGACATATGAATACTAGCAGCGAATTTCATTCTATGTTGTTTAACTAACACACAAGGTTCACATAAATTCAATTTAGAGATATAATCTTTAACTAACTAACATATCTCCTCCCTCCACGAGTTTCATGTGTTTTAGGTTCCCATAAATCAACATGTATATATTCAAGTATAGATTTTGACATATGAATACTAGCAGCGAATTTCATTCTATGTTGTTTAACTAACACACAAGGTTCACATAAATTCAATTTAGAGATAGAATCTTTACCAAGCAAGCCATCCTTACTGAGAAGACTGAGTCCTAAATCCTGATTGACTCATATGTCTAAGTCTCAACTATTATTTTACAGTAGCTGTATTCTCAATGTTAGTATTAACATTACTCAAATCAGATGTAATGTATAAACCATCAAGAATATATAAACCAAGCGTTTTTGTCCACACAGGACAAGTTTATTGTTCTTATATACATTAGTCACACAATTTGACACTTTATATATGATCTAAGATCATCTAAAACACCTATACATATAAGGTTTCGTTTTAGATCAGTTATCCATCTCACAATACTGATGGTAACCAATTTTCCACTACACATTCTCAGATTAATAGCCCCAATACCTGCCACTTGGAAAGTATTGTTATTTCCCATATACACAGTTTCAGACTTCGATACCCTCAACTCATGAAACAGTCCTTATTAGGGTTCATATGAAAAGTAAACCCAAAATCAAGATTTTAATTAGACTTATATGTATATCATATACGTTTAGAACTTCATAAGTAGCATCATTTTTTATCAGCCAAGAATGTAATTTATATTCAATGTTATTAGTAGCATATTTGTTCTTAAGTGCAAATCGATTCTTCTTAAGATGGACAACCTTACCACGTTGATAACGTTTTATAGATTCAGGCTTATAGTTTTATTATTCTTTCCTTTCTTTTGTAATTGTTAGATTTATAAGGGTTAAGTTATTCAGTTATGTGTTTCACAAAGAGGTTATTTCCTACTCTTATCAGATTCTTAAATCTAGTTCCATTGTTTTTAAAGAAGAAGCAATCTGATCAAATGAGGGCATGGAGTATTGAAAATAAACTTTAACAACTTGATAAGATTCATGTATAGAATTTAACATGATCATTCATTTACTAGTGTCATCTAGGGCCATCTCAGAACCTTTTAATACCAAGTTAAGTTTCAATATTTATTAACTTTTTTATCTGTCGTTTTAAAGGCATACATCTTATAAGTAAATAAATCAAACTTAAGAAAAGAAATATTATGAGCAGATTGGACAAAGTATAAGGATTCAAGTTTAACCCATAAGCCGATTGCCGATTCCGCACCATTAACTTTCCATATTACAATGTAAGATAGAGTCAGAATCTATAGATTGTAAGCTTCTTCACGAATATCAATCTTTCTTTTAAGTGCTTCCTCATACTACTTAGTCGCATCAACATCAAGGGCTAACAACACTCTATGATGGGACAATAATAATTACATCTTTTTTTCCAAACCCCAAAGTCAACCTTACAGTCAAACACTGAGACCTCAAGTATAATGGTAGCCATAGATTCTTATATATTTGTGACAAGATCATATAACAAGATACAAGAGCAACACTGATAAGGGTTAACAAGCAAACCCTAGATAACAATAGTCTAGGATAAATAGTTGAGAAAACCCTTTAAGAATTTATGATTTTATAGTAAAAATATATTAACATTTTATTGTATAAAGTTTTGAATTGTTTGAAAGAAAAATCAAACAGATCTAGTAAAATAAACACACAACCGTTTTTACTCAAAAAATAATTTTCCTCAAAATTGTTTTAATACACAAGAGCCCAGAAACATAGGTATAAAAACTTTAGCAACACCAAGAAACCAAAATAGGCTTTGATACCACTGTTACTTAATTTTATTTTGTTTCTCAGTTTTGTATAAGAAAGTTTAGATATCAAGTTCTCAAACAGGTTTAAACACCAATAAATCTAAAGGAAAGAAATAGAGCAGAAAAATAAAAAACACAAGATTTTATCATGGTTCAGCAAAGCTTTTCCTACATCCACATTGGGGCATATGTGAGAGATGCTTGATGCACTATAAGATCAGATTACACCTTCAAAAACATTATCTATCAACTATAATAGTGTTTTACCTAAACTCTAGTGTTTCATCAATAAACCCTAGATACAATCGAGACTAATCTAGCAGAATATCTAAAATCAAGCAACTAAAACAGTCTAACACTAATGATCAATCTATATAGCATAAGATTGGAATCTACCATGAAACCCTAGTTTCGTAGTAGATAGAACGAGAAAGAATAGACGAAGAAGACGAAAGAGTAGGTCTGACTAAAATCTTGACTTCTGGCTATATATATGGAATCTGATTAGGTATTTAATTTGAGTCGTTTATGACCATACGAGATTGAAGGCTAAAAGCCATCCACGCCATAAGTTAGTGAGCATAAAACACCACCATATAATGAAATAGAATTATGTAATAATTTGAATCCCAAAACTTATAAAACCAAACCAAATGTAAACAAGGTATTGGGCCATTGGACTTTATAATACAATAATACCTCCATAAACAATTTAGTTTATTAGATCAATAAATTAGAAAGGTTATGCCATTAAGGATGCACTCATCTTTACCATCAAATTTTCACATGCATTCCCTTCTTAATATATGTGATTTACCTCAAAACCTTCATGGATATTCATGAATTCCTTGCAATATCAAAGTGCCACATCAGAATTTCCTGTAAATTCTAACGCACTTCACTAGCGTATGTAAATCAGTGAGTCTGTCTCAATAAGACATGCCTGGTATCCTTTCTCAATTTCCATAAGTGGTCCATATTACAACATATATAACTCGTAATTTAAACCCAAGACTACATCACGTATTCCTGCAAACCGTCCTAAGAATGACCCTTCTATGTCTCAAAATACACCATCAATCCCTGATCTATGCGGATATAAGCCAAAGAAACAATTGATGTTTAACCTAACTCTAAATTTAGGCATTACCCATTTCAATAACATACTTATTTCTAACATAATTAAATCTCCATTTGGTTCCATTCCCCAATATTGGACAAAATAAGTCACTAGATTTTTAACTATTTCTCGAACCTCTGCTGGATCTAATGGTTGTGTTCCTTACTTAGAGTAATCCTGATTTTCTATCAACATAGATCTGATAAATCGAGGCTACCACTATTATTCTAAGCTTCAGGTTCTCAACCAGGACGGTGGTTAGGAGTAGTCGGCTTCACTAAACCAGGTCTGATAACTAGACTATCGTTACAACATCTCTAAATGCAAAAACCAGAGTTTTGCACCGCGTAGTCCGCTAATAACACAATTTTTTCGATTTGCAACAACATCTCACAGTGTGTGATGATTTTTATAATGACATGTCACACCTCACGCATGTCTCCGACTCCACAAAGCCACACATGAACATATTCCTAATCGTAGGTAGTCTCTCGCACACCACACGATATATGGAAGACTCGTATCCTTTGTGGTCATTTGAGATTTCACTATGTTTCCCACTCAAAAAATAAGTTCTCTGTATTAAAATTTAAATATTTATATGCCAGAATATATCGAAAAATTCCTTTTATACCATACTTCTTGATCGTCATTCACCTCACTCACACCATTGTGTTGTTATTGGTGTAATCACCTCTCACGAGAATGAAGATGAGAGAAAATATGTCTCACTAACCTAGCTAGTCTCTTGGGAGAAATGTTTAGGGTGACATGTGCATTCCGTTCCGTCATTTGTTCTCGGTGTTTATCTTAAGTTAAAAAAAGATGTAAGATAGTTTCTATTGGCATTGACTTTGTGCTTTAAAAATCTTGTCTCTATCGAGCATTCGACTTACGTATCATCTCTAAAGAGAGCAGTAGGGAGTCTATTTTGAGAATATCCCAGGTAATAGCACCACAAGGATCAAATCCCAAGAATGATCAATGTCACGAACAAGACCTCCCAAGCTTGGGAGCACCTTTTTGAGTTCAACCATTAGGGTATCGCCCTCCAGTGATCCAAGCTACAAAATTCAGGCGGATCAGGGTATGCTTAGTCAATTTGCAAGCTATGGACACTACAATGGTGTAGCGATTCAAGATCCAGTAAGAGCGATTCAGAAGTATATGCAAATTTGTGATGCAAACATTACTCTAGGAATTACACGCGAGCAACTGTATCACCACATGTTAACGTTTTTCTTGACTGAAAGTGCTAGTGATTGGTTAGATAGACAACCACCAGATACAATTACAACTTGGGATGAAATGCAAGCTGCATTCTTAAATCGTTTCTATCCAAAGAGTATGAGATTAAAAGATCAGACGGAGCTTGCAAGTTTTCGCCATGAGAATGATGAAAGTGTAGGAGAAGCATGGACAAGGTTTCAACAGAAGTTATCAAGATGTCTACTCCATGGTTACATCCCAGCTTTATAATTAGTAATGTTCTATCAAGGTATTGATGCAGAAAGTTGATTGAGTGTAGATAATCTTGGAAGAGGAGGATTTGTGTCCATGGAGCCTATAGAAGCGACAGAAGGTATGGAACGTATTATTGAAATAGAAAGCAGTTGGCCCATCATACGAGATCCTATCACAACTACCAAAGACACGCTTCGATTAGGAACACAGTCTGCTCAAGCCACTAAAATATCATCGCTAGAAAATCAAATTAATCAGATGGCACTCAACATAGACAAACATCTTCAAAATCCAGCTGAAACAAAAGTAGTGCAAGAAGCACAAGGTTGTCAGCGTTGCGAGGTCAATAATCATACATCGGAAGAGGTTTAAGGAAACCCAAAATCCGTATAGTTCATATCAAATCGTCAAAGTTACCAATTTGGTAATCGAAATCCTCCGCGTATGCAGTATTCTAAGGGACTGGAAATTCAGGTAATTATCAACCACATCCCCTGAACAACACCTACCATTAGAGAACTCAAGGTCCTTATGAAGGGAACCAAAATTATAATAGACCAGCTGATGTCTCCATATTTGTGATATAATAATCTAGGTTGGAGACATCATTTTAGGTATATTCTAGTATTTAATTATAGATTTTTATTCTTATTTTGATAAATTCCTATTTCTTGTCTTGATTTGATGAATTATTATTTTTAAAGCATATTTGGTTTAATTTGTGTGTTAATGTGAAGTTTTAAAGATATATGGAAATTAATTAGATGCCAAATCAATTATAAAGAGATAAGGAAAGAATATATGGAAGGAATTAAGAGATAAAAGGAAGTAGAGATAAAATAGGAAGGGACACTGCCAAATAAATTTGAAATTCTACAGTCACGTCCACTAAAGTGAAGATAATTTCATATGGGTTTGGAATTTTGACAAGCAAACGAAAGGAAACGTGTAGATAATTTCAACGCGTTCGTTTCAATATATATTAGTAAAAAATTAGACCAATAACGAAGGAGTTACGACCAGAATAAGACATCAGTGTTTATCATATCTCCTATATTTTACGAAATGAATTTGATTTGGAAAGGAGTCCAATTACTCTCCTTTTACTCCAATCTAGGGTCTTCTTAACACCTATAAATACACCCTTTAATCATTTTAAACATGTCCTTGCCTCTCCTTAATTAATCCTTAGTATTATTTATCATAGAAGTCATTCAAGAGAAGCAAGTTGACTGTATGTATCTTTATTTTAGTTTATTTCTTCCTAGTATGAACTAATTTTCCCTTAGCTTGGGTTTTGCATATGTATAATATTTGAATTCTATTTTCTTCTATCTAAGTTTGTTTGGGAAAAATATTTTAAATTGATTCTAACTTCTTAACCATATATTTGTTTTATGTGATTTTATTTATTGCCTATCTTAATCTTGATCACGTTAGGATTGTCTTAATAGTAGTTAGATGGTTATCGAAATGGGGTGTCTAATTATTGAAACATCACATAAGCGCTAGTGTGCGGTAGTGATCTGGAAGGGCTTGCCTAACTAGATAGTCATTAGGGTTTGAAATTTAATCACCGATCATTGCGCAGGGTCCCCTTACCCAAGTCCCTGGGTAATTAACAGGTCGCCACCTAAGTCCACCCAGAAGGGGGTTAGGAGGAATATAGAATCCTGGCTACTTATCTAAGAGCGTTAATCACCCTTATTAACTAGTAGAAGATGTAGAAGAGTTAGTGCATACTATCAAAACATGAGTTATACTTTCACATCTTGTTCTTACATATTTTATTTATTATTTTGTATTTAGTTTAATTAATCATTCTCTCCTCAATCATTATTATTTATTTTTGTTGTCTTCAAATTCAGTAACTATTTATTACTGCGCTTTTCTGTTAATCCATTCGTATAACACACTAAGTCCCTAAGAACGAATCTTGATTATCATTAAGACTTGCGTATGACCTGTGATACTTATGCCGATAATATTTTAGGCTACCGTATTTAGGTTAGGGTGTTAGTTTCATCTTTTATATTCATATTTTTATCACACCCTAGTCGACACCACTAGCTCCTCCACCGCAACCAGTCTATGATACTTATTCCGATAATCTAGCTCCGAAAGCCTTACCGCAACATCCTCAAGAAGGAGTGTGATTAGAGGAGAAAGTGCAATAAATTTATGGATCTAATTAAAGGCCCTCTACGGGTACATCAAGAGAAGTTCAGAGAACAAGATGTTACAATACAGATCTTAACAACACAGTTGACCCAAATAGGGAAAACTATTAATGCTCAATTAGCCTTAGGAGAAAATGATGTGAAGGCAACTGACGAAGGTGACGACAATGTTGGGTTTAAAGCATGTTAGGAAATTTGCCGTGAAACAGAGAAGAAAGAGGGATCACCACATGTTGCAGAAATTGTCGTGGAGGTTCCAGAAATTGAAGGAGAACCAACCAAGCCTAGCCAAGAAAAATCTGATTTTGTACCTTCTTAAAGACATGCAAGAAGAGATTAGATCGGTCATTGAGTTGCAGGCTAGTAGAGCTATCGAGAAAGAGGAATAAGCCTCAAGTGAAAGGAAAGAAAAAGTTGTAGCTGCTGCGCAGAAAGAAGAAGAAAAGGTGGGCTCGCCACCTAATGTTCCAGCAATGTCACCACCCATTCCTAAGACAAATTGAAAGGGTGGCATTGAACTCAAAGCATTCGTAGAGGCGTACAGTCCAGATAAAACCAACGCCTAGATCTCAAGATCCGGGAAGCTTTAATCTTTCTTTTCAAATTAGTGGTATGCTCAAGATGAAATCCATGTGTGATGTGGGGTCGAGTGTGAATCTTATGCCCAAGTCCGTGTTCGATATGCTTGGCAACAAAAAGGTGGAAAAAGCTCCCGTAAACTTACGATTTGCGGATAGCTCAATAACAAAGACATGGGGAACAATGGAGGATGTTCACGTCCAAGCAAGTAATATCAGCATCCCTATTAATTTTCTTATTCTCTATTATGATGCAGATAAGCAGGTTCCAATTATACTTAGAAGACCGTTCTCGGCCACAAGTCAAAGCATCATCAACTTCTAAGAGGGAATGGTTACCCTCCGTGCTAAGAATATATTCGAGACATTCAATGTCTTGGGTAACAAACCAAGGAAGTTAGATCCCACAATTCATGTCATCCACATTGCTACCAGGAACAAAGTCCCAAAAGAAATCCATGCAAAATCTACGGATACCAGATCAATGAGTGAGTTTGGGGTAGGCCATGAATTTTTATGGAAAGCCCGCAAAACCGAGAATAGGCCACGAAGTTTCAAAGACTCATGGATGGGACCATTTGTCGTCACACAAGTTGTTTCGGCAAAAGTGATGGAAATTAGACCCAAAAGAGGTCTCAAACGAAGATTAGTATACGTTCATAGCGTTTCTCGCTGTTGGGGATGCTATATACACAAAAGCTGATAGAGATAACACGTCTAACTTTGAAAGATGTTAAACAAAAGTGATGTTCGGAAGACAACCCGCAAGGTTTTATGTTTTTATGTCTTTAGTTTAGGTTTAGATTGGTTGTTTTTAGTTGATATTGCAGTATTGAGGAAGGTATTAGTGTTTTTGATGTGTAGGTACCTAGAAAAACGAGTTCGGGGAAAGAAATGAAAAAAATTGGCAAAAAACAACAGTACCGTGCGGTACACCGCACCACCCTTGCGGTGCACCGCACCCCACAAAAGGGTCACGACGGTTCAAAAATCAGGTACATGTGCGAGGCAAGGAGGCAAAAACTGTGTCTTCGCTCGCGTAAAAACGTGTCACGGTTCCATCCAGTGAGTCCGTGCGGTACACCGCACACTCCCGTGGTGCAGCACACCAAGAGAAAATTGTCGCCACTGTTGTGAAATTAGGTTCGAAGCCGAGACCACATACGACAAACCGTGTTGATCAAGCACGCAAGACCGTGACAAGGTAAGAAACAAAAGACTCATGCGGTACACCGCAACTTACCCGCGGTGCACCGCACGACGCTGTTAGACAAAGAAAAAGGAGACGGTTAGTTTTATACCTATGAACATATTAGACATTAAGCCTCTCTTTCTTCCCCAAGCTTCCCAAAATCCTTTAAAGCTTCTAAAAACCTTCACCTCATATCAACATCCCCATAAATTCGCATCCAAATCATTCCCCAGGTCCATTAAAGAAGATTCAACCACCCAAATCAAATCACAGATCCTAAAATCCAAGAATCAAAAGTCAAAATTCCCAAATCTTTTTTCAACAATTTCTTAAACCCATACCAACCAAGAAATAGTTCATCCTACCCACATAGATAATCATCATCCATACACCTTTCCTAACCCAAATAAGACTTTTTCAACCCAAATTCAAGGGGTAAAAATTTCAAGAGTGTTCCAATTTTTGAGTTGGAGGTCAATTGAGATGACGAAAAGAAAAGAGACATTATCTACGGTTAGGGAGATGAAGAAGAGTCAAAGCAAGGTAGCAGGTACTATTAAGAAGAAAACGATTGAGAAAGGTGCAAGTTTGAGTACAAAGAAAATGGGTAAATCAGGGAAAAATAATAGAGAAAAGCTAGCAGTGGTGAAATCAAAGAGCAAAAAGATTACAACTCTCAAGGAAAAAACACCACAACCTCTACAAATCGATATTCCTATACCCGAGATGAGTGAAGCTTCAAAGGCCTTGTTAGCTTCCGCAAAAACACATTTACCCGACTTACCTTTTGCTCATGAGAAAATATTTGAAAAAGAAGTTGCAGAAGTTAATTACAAGAGATTTCTAGAGACAGGAGAGAGATTGGGTTGGACCATATTCATGATGAGACGTTCAATTTTATGTATAGAGTTAGTTTCCGAGTTCTATGTAGGACTTTTTAGCCGAGATAGTGAAGGTCATGTTCCAGTTAGAGGAAAGTTAGTCCTTTTTACAGTTGAAGAGATCTGAAACCACTTTAAGCTCAAGAAATTGGTTGGACCATGCAATTATCGAGAAGCGGTGGAAAATATCAAGACTTTCGGTTGGAATCAAAGTTTTGAGCACGTATTAGATGAAAAAATAGTGCAAGGACACAAAGAAGAGTTGAAGGCACCATGGACTTACAAATATCTCCAACATGATACTAGAATTTGGCACAATTTCCTCACACCAAATGCCTTTGGAAACATGCGAACCTCAGATGTAACTAAGAGAAACACCATCTCTTGAATTGTGTTTCAAGAGGGGAAAAAGTAGTTGTGGCACATTTGATCTTTGAGGAGGTGATGCAATTTTCAATCTCTCCACTTCTGTTATTTAATGTTAAATATCCTACTATGATCACGTGCCTAGTACGAAAAGAGAATATGATTAGGGGTGAAGAAGAGAAATTAATGTATAAAGTGAGTAACAATATCAACAATTTTTGGATCAAGAAAATTTTGAGAGGAGCGGGAATCAAGAAGCCTTCACAAGAAGAAATCTCTCGGGAGAGAGAATAAAATAAAGAGGATCTTATTTGACATGAAAGGATAGAGGAGAGATTGAATAAAGCTGAAGCAACTCAAACCTTCTTGGATGATGATATGGAACAAATAAAGACTAATCAAGTGCACATTATGACACTCCTGGAGCAATTAAGGCGCGATATGGCAAAAGATCCACCAAATCCTATCTTGGATGTTGATAATGCGAGGCAATAGCCTCGAGAGTATGTTCTCTTTCTTCCTTACCATTTTTATAAATTTAGTATTTATTTGTTTTTAATTTCTTTATTGATCATTTTTTAGTCGTGGGGACACGGCTCATTTTTTAGTTGGGGGTGTGGGGATTTGTTGTCCCTCATCTCTATTATTTTATGTGATTGACTGTTTGTAGGTAGAAATTAAATATTTCTGATACATGGATTAGATGAAGGTTGTGTTTAATAGCTTGAAAGCATAAGCTTAGCAAGTTAATTATAGTAAGTAATATGTTTATGAGCTGATTATTTTATATGCTTTGAGTATGACGAGAAACACACATTAATAGTAAAGAAAAGATTAGTAAGCAATGTGGTAGAAGTGTGTTTGATCTTAGGGCGCCTTGAGGGGTGTGTAAGCCGTGATATCCGAGCTAGTTGATAAACCCATTTAATGAACGTGCTAGAGGTGAGAAAGTAATGAAATTTAATAGTTTAGAAAGTGATTAAGGAGGTTCTTTGATAATCCCTTGTTGACTTTTAGTTTGTTTTCCATTTATTATATAAAGTTAAAGAAACTCAAACCTTCTTGGCCAATGATGTGGAACAAATAAAAAGACTAACCAAGTGCACATTATGACACTCGTGTAGCAATTAAGGTGCGATATGGCAAAAGATCCACCAAATCCTATCTTGGATGTTGATAATGCAAGGCAATAGCCTCGAGAGTATGTTCTCTTTCTTCCTTACCATTTCTATAAATGTAGTATTTACTTGTTTTTAATTTCTTTATTGATTCTTTTTGAGTCGTGGGGACATGGCTCATTTTTGAGTTGGGGGTGTGGGGATTCGTTGTCTCCAATCTCCATTATTTTATGTGATTGACTGTTTTTAGGAAGAAAATAAAGTTGTTTTGATACATGGGATTAGATGTAGGTTATGTGTAATAACTTGTAAGCATAAGCTTAGTAAGTTAATGATAGTAAGTAATATGTTTATGAGCTGATTATTTATATGCTTTGAGTATGACGAGAAACACACATTAATACTAAAGAAAAGATTAGTAAGCAATGCGGCAGAAGTATATTTAATCTTAGGGCACCTTCAGGGGTGTATAGGCCGTGATATCTGAGCTAGTTGATAAACCCCATTTAGTGAACGTGCTAGAGGTGAGAAAGTAACAAAATTTCATAGTTTAGAAAGTGATTAAGGTGGTTCTTTGATAAGCCCTTCTTGCCTTTAGCTTGTTGTCCATTTATTATATTTATATCCTTCTCAGCTCCTTCTAGACTTTCTAAAGCCTTTGTATATCCATGTTATAAGCCATACCCTTTAGATTTTAGGACTTTTTCCTATGACCTGCACTCGAATCGCGATGCATAGACAATCGTTTTAGAGCTTGAGTTTGGGGTGTTGGGTTCACTATTACGGGAAATATTATTGTGTTTGGTTTTTGAGCTAATGTATTTGTGCTCTGTATTTTGATGATGATTCACTATTTTATATTGTAACCCTTTGCCGGGGTAAAAATAAGAAAATAATTTAAAAGAAAAGAAATATGTGAAATAGTAGCATGATATCTCACAACAAAAAGAGAGTCATAGCTATATTACAAAAGAAAAATAATTGTTATAAAAAGAATATATGATTTAGACCAGCAAAGTGGAATTTCTTATGTGATCATCTTAATGCTTTCAATTGGGTTATTGGGAATTCTAATTATTGAATCAAATAGTTCAATTGAGTAAGAACATCTTATGAGAGTAACTCAACCTCTAGGGCGATTCGTTGATGGTTAGGAGGAGAGAGCCAAAAGCTCACTCTAAATTAACCAAATATACGAACATACCGACCGTAAGCCAACATTACAACCTTAAAGACCTTATGATTCTTTGATATGTGATCTAGAAATAAATGAACCAATAGAGAGTAGTTAGTTGGATCATTAGATACTAGTATACTAAGAGAAGAACCACTCCTTCGTGCATTGCAAAGCTAATCCGATCTTTAAATTTGAATTGTGTTGATTGTTTGTATGATAAGTGAATAAGTAATTGAGTTTGTAGGTATTATTAAATAAAATTTTCTAAGTAGTTTCTTTGAGTTTATTATTCATATTATTCTATCTTTGTTCCATTGTGCTTAATTGACTTAGGTGTATTTCAAGTCTTCCCTGTGTTCTAATTCTTTATTGTATCGGGACGATACAACTTTGAGTAGGGGTCTTGATGTCTCCATATTTGTGATATATTAATTTAAGTTTGAGACATCATTTTAGGTGTATTTAATTAATTGTTAAGAAATTTTTCCTCATTATTAGATAATTTCTTAATTTGCATCTTGATTTAGAAGTTTGGTACTTTTAGAGCATATTTGGTATAATTTTTGTGTTAATATGAAGCTCTTAAGTTTTATGGAAATATTTAGATTCCAAATTAATACCAATGAGTTAAGGAAGGAATATCCAGGAGGAATCTGGAGATAAAAAGAAACAAAGTTGAATTAGGAAAGAAAAAACTACCAAATAAATATGCCAAATATGTAGTGACGACCACTAAAGTGAAGATAACTACAAATCATTTGCAATTTGGAAGATCCTTTTAAGGGCCAGATAGATCTTTCAGCTACGGTAGTTTGATATATTACGCTGAATTTGGCCCAATAACGAAGGAGATATGGCCAAATCATTGAAGTAGTGTTTATCTTGTCCTATATTTTAGGAAACGAATTTGAATTGGACTTGGACTCCAATTACTTGCCCTCAACTCCAAGATTTTGAAATAGGGTTAGAAAACACCTATACACACACCCTCTTATCATTGTAAACATGTCTTTTCTTAATTATTAGTCTGTAGTATCAAGTAGCAACATCAGGAGAAACTAGTTGACAGTATATATCATTCTTTTAATTTATTTCTTATTAGCATGAACTGAATTTCCCATAGCTTGGGTTTTTCATATGTATAATCTTTGAATTATATTTTCTTCTATCTAAGTTTGTTTGGTAAAAACCTTTTTAAATAGATTGAGATTCTTAACATTTATATTTGTTTTATATGTTTTGATGTATTGATTGTAGTTCTTGCTAATGCATAAGTATTGACTACCCTACTAATAGCAGTTGGAAGGTCGCCCAAAAGGGGTGTCTAATTGTTGAAACACCACATAAAGGTCTAGTGTGCGGTAGTGATCCTGACGAGCTTGCTTAATTAGATAGTCACTAGGGGTTGAGATTAACCACCGGTCATTGCGTAGGGTCCCCTTACCCAAGTCCACTGGTAATTGTTAGGTCGCCACCTAAGTCCACCCAAAAGGGGGTTAGGAGGAATACATAATACTGACTACTTACTTTAAGAGCTTTAATCACCCTTATAACTAGTAGAAGAACTAGAAGGATAAGTGCAAACTAGCAAACCTAAGCTATATCTCTCATATTATAATTTCATATTTACTTTATTTTCATTAGTTATTAGTTTAATTAGTATCTCTCCAACTTATTCATATTTATTTACTGTATTTATTTCAAGCAACCATTCTTTACTACACTTTCTCTTCTAAACCACAATTTTAACACACTAAGTCTCTGCGAACGAATCTTACTTATAACTAAACTTTCATACGATCTGTGATACTTGCAGTTTGTTCCTTGATTGGTTTAGGGTGATAGTTATTATCTTTATTTATCATTATTTTATCACACCCTAGCCACCACTAGTTCCCTAGACCGTTACCCTAGCGAAGGGTTAGGGAACATAAATAATTCATATTCGTTTGGTGTGTGTTAGTGAGTATGACAGGCTTGACTAGCCAGCTAATCATATAGGTTAATTACTTGTAGCCCCAAGCTTTTGCATAGAACCACCTCACCTGAGTACTCAAGTAATTGTTAGGCAACCTTCTAAGCTACCATGCTGGGAGTTAGAACTTAGTTAGAATTCTGATTAACAAAAATTAACAAATTTCACCCTTATAACTAGAATCAATCATTGTTATGATAGGGGATTACTTGTAACTTGAGCTATATCTCTCATCTTACATTCTTAGTAGTTTTTAGTTTAAATCTTAATTAGCTTACTTTTAATCGCATTTAGCCTTTAAACAACAACCAAACAAATATTTATATATTATTTCCGTCTTTTAGTTAAACCAACTAAATCCATCTACGCTTCTTAAAAATACGAAGTTATCCTCTTAGTCCCTGTGGAGAACAAAATTATTACTTACTTACTTATTACTTGCAAACTACCAGTGAACTTTCAGGGAGTGATCTCTTGAGGTGTTAATTTTTTAGCTTATTTTTATCCCACATGGGGATATGAAAAGTTTTTGGTGTCAATGTCGGGGACTATTTTTTTAATTATTGTGTTTTTTTAGTATATTAGAGTTAGTTGTTTTCCATTTTTACGCTTTTTTTGTTTTCGCCTCTTTCACGGGTTTCTTTAGATTTGGTGTATGCTCTCGGATCCCGAGAGGTTGCTTCGAGCTCAAAGAAAGGTAGAAAGAGAAAGAAGAAAGCAAGAAGCGTTCGAGAATAATAATGTTCTAGTGAATGTAGATAATTATGAGAATCCAATCCCAAGTGTAGAGGTTGTACACCGGGGCTAAATCAAATCAATCCAAATAAAAATACCTCCGGATGTCAACCATCAGTAGGAAGTAATGGAAGATTTCCGCCTAACGCTCAAAACAATCCGCGTCAAAAGTAAGGTCTTCCTGGAAACAGAGGCCAATTCAGAGTTCAACTGTTAGGGATTCACCCTACAGTTACTCAAGTTGCTCGATTGAAACCCGATCCGGTGTAGCCGTACACCAATATCTGGTCCGATTCATTCAGAAGTTCGTGCAGATTTGTGATGCATACATTACTCAAGGTGTCACTCGTGAGGAAATGTATTACTTCATGTTTAAGTTTTTCTTGATCGGAGGTGCGAGTGATTAACTGGATCATCAACCACTTGAAAAAATTATGTCATGGGACAAATTTTAAGCAAAATTCCTAAATTGATTCTATACACAAAGTATGAGAATGAAAGATCAAATGGAACTTGCTAATTTCCGCCAAGATGATGTAGAGTGTGTAGGAGAGACATGGACGAGAATTCATCAGAGGTTAGATAAATTTCCACTTCATGGTTATACCCCATAGTTACAGTTAGATATGTTGTTCAAAGGCCTCGACGAGAGTTCACGATTGAAGGTAGATAATTTTGAAGATGGTGGTTTCATGTCCATGGATCCGAGTGAAACATCAATTGGTATGGAGAAGATAATAGAGAATGAGAGGAGTTAGTGGCATTCCCGAGCTCCCATTTTCTAATTCCACACGAGGTACGTTACTTTTAGATAGTGACACTACTATGGATGCTAAAAAATTCTCTTTTGAGAATCTGTTGAATCAGTTGGTGCTAGTTGTTAAGGAAGGTCTTCAAGGAAGATAATATAGTTTAGGAGACATAAGATTGTTTGCTTTGTGGAGTTAATGATTATGATGATCTGTAAAAATATTGATACAATATTTTAATTGTTAATCCTTACGATATGTTAACTTATAATAAAAAATCTAATTATTAATATAGATATTGTTATGAATAAATTATATTATTATGTGGATGTCCAAAAGCCAAAAGTCTCCTACTTATGTCTTGTAAATATGGGCAAGTAAAGAGACACTTATTTCCTATAAATATAGGACTTGTTTCATTGTAATAGAACTAGTTGATTATGTTAATATACAAGAAAATGTTCTCTCCTATATTTTATCTTCTTCTTTTCTTTGGTTTATAACACGTTATCTGCACGAGCCTCTACCGATCGATCAAGGAAGAATATTTTCAGGTATGATTTATATTGTTCTAATTTATATATATTATTTTTTTTTCACAAAGAAAATAAGAGAGAGTATTATAAGGACTTTCCATTGCAACCGATAAATATTAGATGAACTTCCATTGCATCCTATACAATACTCTTATACTATTCAAACAGATAAATCGGTTATCACTTTAAAAAAAAATAGAGGCATGAAGCCTATTTGTAAATATACTTTTGAATGGATTAAAAATGAAACGAGATGTTTTTCTAGGCTTGAAGCCTACAATGCCCGAAGCATGGAAAAATAACCATATAAGCATGGACAAATAATCGTATAGGTCTGAAGCCTAAATTTTATATTATAGGCCCGAAGCCTAGGAAATAAATTATATGCCTGAAGCATAAAAAAAATCCGAAAACTAACGCTATAAAGGCCGGAAATTATCATATGAAGCATCTTAAATTTATAGGTACGAAGCCTAAAACAAAATTCTATATGCTAGAAGCATATACTGAAATTTAAAGGCATGAAGCCTATATGTATTTTTATAAAGCATGAAGCTAATTATTAATTTTAAAAGGCTCGAACCCTTAATAAAATTCAAAACCCCGAAACTATAAAAATTAATGGTGTAAACTCAAAGTCTCAATTTCGATTAATATAGATGATGCTATATGTAGATTTATTTATCATCTCGAAATTAAAAAAAAATAGAATTGGTATAACTTTGAGTAGTATGGGGGATTTGAACTTGACACTTTTAGATAGTAGAGTATTTGGGTATAACCGCTAGGCTATAGATTTATTTTGTCTTATAACAGTAATTTTTGAACAATATACTCTACAATTCTACATTTTGTTATATATTATTCACATTCTACAATTTATAGGTCCGAAACCTAAATAGAATATTTTATTATGGGAAGCATATACCAAAAATTATAGGCCCGAAAACTAGAACTCAATTTATATGCCAAAAGTATATAACAAATTTTATATGCCGGAAACCTATCACAAATTTTATATGCAAGAAAAATAAAATAAATCTCATAGGCTTGAAGCCTTGAATACAATTTATATGCATGAAGCATAAAAGAAAAATTTATTGAAAGGCTTGAAGCCTAGATCAAATTTTAAAGGTTTGAAACCTAATCAATTTTGTTATAATTTGCACAAAAGAATTGAGGAATGCAATTTAACTTCTAAAGAAAAAAAATGTTCATTCATCTCATGAAGAGAACTTTATTGAATATAAACCGAAAGTATAAGAGGAAATATATAGGCACGAAGCATACAACAATTTTTAAATGCTTGTAGGATTAAATTTCAGCGGTTCGAAATCTAAAAGAATTGCAAAGACTTGAAGTCTTAATTCAAATTAATGGGTTTGAAGGAAAACGATTGTATATGATAAAAAAAAGGTCATATGGATATTTAAGAATTGTATTGTGCTATATGTAACACAAGGATTTCATTCATAAAAGAAATACATAAAATTAGGGGGAGATAAGTTGAACTAAATAATTTTATAAAGTGAACCAACTTTTGCAATAATTTACGCAAGATTTGCATGATAAAGGTTTCGAACATGCAACCTCCCTTATGAATGTTTATAGTGTTACCATTTGGACAATTTAATAATTTGTTAGTAAATCCGACAAAAACAAATGTTAGTACAATTTCAAGTACTACTAAATTAAGTGAGGATTTTAAACGGGCAAATGTAATATTATCGAGTGGAACAAATATACGTTTGTTTGTATCAAATCACGCATATACTCCTGAAGTAGCTATAGCGCGAATAAAGGTTTTACAAAATATTATGAGATTGTTTGTCTCGTAAGAAGCAAAGTAATGAATTATTGATATAATCATAATTCGTGTTACATTTACATAATACTATTCCCTGAATTGATTAAAATTACATTCCCTAAACAAATGCAATAACTTTCAAATGCATATCAAAATAAACATTGTGGTGACAAAATTTGATTGAACAAAATTACACTCTCTGGCTCAAAACAATTCCATATAGTGGATGTAATTGCATTGCTTGTAACGATTGTTGAATTTTTCAATATCTTTGAAAATAGATATGAAAACATAACTGGTAGGGTTAAATACAATTAAATATTGTATTCTCTAGATAAAATTATTCATTATAGTGAATAAAACTACATTTCCTGAAGAAAATGCTACGTCTTTTAATGTGTATTGAAATCAGCGTGGTGGTGATCATAACTCCACCTGAGGTTGGAAATCATGATAGTGTTTCAGAGTTTGCTTTGCTGGTATGTTTTCCTAAAGTATATATAATTTATATATATAATTCTTTTTATCAGAATTGTTGTTTAAGAAAAAAAGGAGGTAAGGACAACAAGATTTATCGTGAATAAAAAGGGATTAGATGCAAAACATACCCAAAAAGGACGAGGTTAATTATTTCCTGAGAATGCAAAGGAAAAATAAGATATCGTCGCTATACTTCAAACTTCAAGGTTACACAATTATTCTCCAGAAGTAGATATTATTGTAGCTAGAAGTATTTTGTGAAAAACGATAATGGTAAGACCTTTTACAGATTTCATGTCATGAAAGTACTCCTGAAGTAGTAATATCGTAAGTAGAGTTTTATCCCAATATTAGGGTTTAACATTCTATTTTTCTTGTAAACTATAACGTTTCATTCCTCGAAGTGAATGAAGCTACATTCCCTAAAGTGAATGTAAATGTTTTTATTATTTAAATAAATAGACGTGGGGATGACAAAACAAGTGAATTAATGTTGTATTCTCTGATTGGAAATTATTCTTAGGAGATACAGAATCACATTCTCTGAAGAAAATACATTATTTCCAGCTTTCACAAAAATTGACCTGGAGTGACTTAAATATTATTTTTCTAATTAAAAACCATTCCTCGAAGTGAATGGAAGTGCGTTTCTAGAAGAAAATGCAATGTCTTTTAATGTGTCTGAAATTGACATCTTGGTGACCCAAACTTCAGACGAGGTTAAGGTAAGAAAAAAAAATCCTTACCACCAAAAGTGGATGATAAGGAATATATTGAAAATAAAACGTCACGGTAAATGAGCCATCACGAAACGATAAGCATGAATATTATCGATAAAGTGGAATTATATAGTGTTCGCGTACTCGTGAAATACTAAGACATTTCGTTGATCTAATTAAAGGTTTTTGGATGCTCAAAAGTTATGTTACATTGTGGTACAAAATTGGAAAATTATGTTAAAAGTAAATCCCAAAAAAATTTTTTACTAAATTTAAAGGATAATATCCAAAATTAGTATTTTGTATAAGCCACAAGTGTCCGTAACAATGTATATCTTTTGCATTATTTACTAAAAGTCTCACCAGAAGTGTGTATGAAAATTAAATATGTCATTTCTTTGGGGTTATATATATACATATTCAAACAGTTGAAACGCTCATTGTGCAAAAGAAAAGATGTCATAATCCAAAAAACTTTTTATTATCAAAAGATTGACTTGGTCACCTAGTACAGTAATGATATGTCGAATAATAGATTACTTACTTGGTATCTTCTTAAAAGAACCAGAAGATTCATTTTACCAAGTGACTACCCCCTTATTAGGGGGAGAGACAAGTCAACCTGAAGTTGCGTAACATATAGACAAGGCAACTTGAAGTTGCATGATGTATGGTAGAATACTATTTACTATATCATTTAAATCCACAACTAAAGAATAGGAACTTGAAGTTAAAAGGAACTCTATTTGAAAAGTATTGCAAATAATATACCTAATACATTCGCAAGTAGAATATATTCAAAATCCCAGAATATGTTGTAAACGCTCCAACATAGATTACTGTCTCATATAGACACATAAAAAATATTCCAGCGAATGTATCAAACCAACGCATGAAGCGTGTTAAACCTGTAATGCATATAACCAACACATGAAGTGTGGTAAGCCTGTCGATTTAAAGTATACCATGCCCCAAAGAAGAAAATCTCATGAGTAAATGATAAAATGGTAAATATTATGGAATGTACACTCCACGTGACACGACAGGAATTATTAAGTCAACTAATGTTGGCACATGAATTGATCTTAAAGGAAGTAATGGCCATTGAAGAACCTAGGTACCTAAATACGAGAAAAGTTATGTAGATTATTAGTCTACTGAAATTAGTTAAATATGTTAGAATAGTTTATGTGATTAATATATTTTCATTTAATATAGCGCTTGAAATAAATAATAAGGATCATAAACCAAAAAGTGGTGAAATATGTCGACTACAATCAAAAGTGTAATAGTGAATTTTTGAAATCTAAAACACTACTTGTATCACGAAGGTTCCTGCAGAAACCTAGAATTAACTATGGGGAGTCGTCCTCATTCTTATGTTATCGATACAGTGTAGTGATTATTAGATGAAAGTTAAAGTTTTTGATAAACAAAATAGGTGCTAGAAGCATGACATGTGCCCACACAAGAAAGGTGTTTGAAAGCACAACAAGTGACTGAAGCACGATAGGTACTTGAAGTACTTAGAGCGTTTAAATATGAAATTATCGAAGATTGAGAAGTTCCTGAAATATAAAGTTCCTGGAGTATAGAAGTTCTCGAAGAACATAATTTAGTTAAATCACAAGAGAAAAGTGCCTGAAAATGAAAGGATACTCGGTAATTGTTGTCATAATGAAAAGGATGTGATATTTGCGTATTGTACTCTTTTTCCTTCACTAAGGTTTTTTCCCACTGGGTTTTTCCTAGTAAGGTTTTAACGAGGCATGAAAATATTCATTGTCGAAGGAAGTATAAACTATTTTATTGATCAAGAAAATGATATTACTATTACTAAATACCCTCAAGTAAAAATCTAGAAGATTTACTAATTAAAGGTTAATTAACGACGACATCAAGTTACAAATATATTTAGAAATATGTAATGTCGTAATGAGGGGGAGAATATATTGAATTCTGCATTTTTTTTCCCTTCACCACGGTTTTTTCCCATTGGGTTTTCCTGGTAAGGTTTTAACAAGACAAACTGAATATGTGTCATAACCCCCAAGAATTAGTGTACTCTTTTTCCTTCATCAAGTTTTGTCCCAATGGGTTTTCTTGATAAGGGTTTTAATGAGGCATATCTTTCAGTGAATATCCAAGGGGGAGTGGTATGAAATATTTATTAAGTGGATGATTCAACATACCAAAAGAAAGTGTGGTCTATCTCCAACAAGAATATAGTGATGGTATTTTATGAGGATATTATTGCTTGTACCACACATAATTATTATGACTACATCAAATGTGACAAAACAGAACATATTTCACCAAAGGCTCCTACACACACGAGCTACAGAAGAATGTGGATATTGACACTCGACAGATACAATCACGCACGACTTTTATAGATTTTCCTGATGAAATCATTGTCAACCACAATATTCAAGAAGTAGGTCCACAATATTGAAATACGACAACTCAGAGATCTCTTGCCAATATCAGGGGGAGTATAAACAAGACTGTACTCTTTTCCCTTCGTCCAAGTTTTGTCCTAATGGGTTTTCTTGGAAAGGTTTTAACGAGGCAGCATTTCAATATGATTAGTTCCATCTATATGTACTCTTTTCCCTTCGACCAAGTTTTTATCCCACAGAGTTTTCTTGGCAAGGTTTTAACGAGGCATATTTTCTAATGGATGGACATTCAAGGGGGAGTGTTATGAATAAATTATATTATTATGTGGATGTCTAAAAGCCAAAAGTCTCCTACTTATTTCTTGTAAATATGGGCAAGTAAAGAGAAACCTATTTCCTATAAATATAGGACTTGTTTCATTGTAATAGAACTAGTTGATTATGTTAATATACAAGAAAATGTTCTCTCCTATATTTTATCTTCTTCTTTTCTTTGGTTTATAACAGATATTTACTAAAAGAAGCATAATAAAAGTACCCAATTCTTAAATTAAGCATTCAATAATTTATTTTATAAAAAATGTCCAATTCAATAATTATTTAGATTAAACATTCTCTTTATATTTCTATACCTTTACAACCCTTAAGATAAATATATTATTTTATTTTTAATACAATATTTTTCTTTAAATATTAAAAAAATAATAGGGTACTTACACCATTACCACCACTACCACGTATTTAACCACCACTACAGCTGCCACAACCACAACCACCACCACCACCACCTCCTCCTACACAACCACCACCACCTACTACTAATTCCATCACGCACGCGCACGTCCGTGAATTTTTTTTAAATCGTTACCTAATTCTAAAAAATCAGAAAAATAAAAAATTTCATTTTTGGATAAAGAAAATTAATATTTACGTCTACGATTTTTTTTGATTTTTTATAATTTTTTTCCGCAGACACGAAATTCACTATCGAAATAGTGATTTTTTTTTGCAAACATGGAATTCACTATTTGAAACAATGAATTTTGTGTCTACAAAAAAAATTCAAAAAAAAAACATAGACGTAAATATTAATTTTGTGTCTAAATATGTATAATGGATTTAGCATTAGGTAGTAGTAGTGGTGGTGGTTGTGGTTGTGGTGGTTGTTATGGTAGTGTTGCTTGTGTTGGTGGTTAAGGTTGTAGTGGTGGTGGTGGTTGTGGTGGTGGTGGACGGGGTTATTATGGTGATGGTGGTGGGGTAGGGGCGAGGTAGTGGTGGTGGTGAGAAGTTGTAATATGGTGGTTAATTTAAATAATAAATAATAAAGTTATTAAAATGATTATATAAGGTTATTTTTATTAAAGAATATTTTTAATAAAAAAATTATTAAAAAATGTTTTTAGCAAATAAACTTTTTAATAAATATTTATAAATAAATGAATTTTATTAATATTATGCGATATTGTATTTATTTTAAAATAAAAGGTATCTTGTTTTCATTATAAAGTAACTAATAAAAATAAGAAAAGATTAGTAGTTGCATGATCAGGAAAAGAAAAGTATAAAAAGTATACTACTAAAGAGATAAAAATAAAATAAATAAACCGAGTCCATTAAACTTATGGTTTAATGTCCAATAGGTACCTGCCACCTTTGCCCATAAAAGGTACCGTATTTTTTAAAGAACAACGAGTAATGGGAAACTTTCCATTACTCAAACTTTGAGTAGTGGGAAACTTCCCATTACTCAAAGTTTGAGTTATGGGAAGCTTCCCATAACTCAAACGACTCTTTCTATGGAAAAGAAAAGATAAAAAACAAAATATATGTGTCTTTTATGGGCAAAAAAATAATAGTTGGAATGAAAAGAAATTAGTTCTAACTTAAGATTTTTTTTGAGCAATAATCCAAAACTTATGAACAATGAAATTTTTATAACTAATTATGCCACCAATTCCTTTTGATGACTAAGGATAATATCATAATGACTTGTATAAGCAACTCATATTACCTATATAGTGACTAAGGCAAGCTATATCATTACTAAGCATTTTGTTTTATATAAATAAACCAGATGATTCTATTATTTTTCTTATAAACCAAATAGATCACAACAATTATTTACATTTATATTAACTAGAACAGAGAAGGTAAAATATTAGTAATTATATTATATAATATTAGAGGAATATATGGAGACCGAGATTATATCGATTGCGGTTAAGATGATAACACTTAATAAAATACTCGTTATAAGTTTCAATTGAGCTGAGAGTTTAATAATGTATCAAATAAAAATTATTGAACCTGTTTTACATAATTACATTATGTATTAATATATTTATTTCGATAATTTTGTACCCTTTGTGATATTATTTACTGAATCATATTGTCTCGTTATCATAGGATTAATTGTATATTTAGAATAACACACTCTATTTTATCGTCTTTCCATTTATTGTTATCGTTGTTGAGGCGACCTACTTACTCGTTTCATATTTTATATTTCATAATATTATTGATCGATTGTTCGACATGATACAATTGTGTTGCATTGGCAAAAACAGGCCTGCAAGGGTAAACACGACTATCATGACCTATTCCCACCTGACACACGTGGCCGAGAGTTTTTCGGCTAGTGGGTCGTAGGTGCGGTGTACACGGGATATGACCAGTGGGAGTGATAAGTGATCGAGGTTGCGGCGGGAGACATAAGGGAAAGGCAATGATATCTTTTCCAACTTGATTTATTACTTTCTAGTGTATATATCCTGTTGGGTAGTATGAACTACCTAGTTTGATATATACATTTATTTGGTTTATTTTTTTCTTTATAAATTTTTCATTTATAGATTTTTACCCGTATTAGTTCAGTGACATCGTTTTAGATATAATTATTGTTCTAGGTTAAAATTCACATATGATCATTATTTATTTTCTCACTGAGCAAGTGGTAGCTCATCCTCTCTTCCTAGCTACAGGTAGGATATAATTTAAGGATTAGAGTAGTGGTCAGTAGCATAGGGTTAGTTGTAGAGGAAAAAAGATTTTTGTATTTATTTCATTTGAATAATAATTTATTTAATAAAATGTAAGTTTTTTTTAAATTAGTCTGATAGATTAGTCGCGTTTTCGGGACATGAGAAGTTGGTATCACAGTTTAGAGTAGTCTCTAAACATAAGCCATGAGATGGTTCTCAGACCGTGGAACATGGGAGATTGAGTAACTAAAACCAAAAAAGTTACAATTAATTAATACTTCTCATTGAACCAACCACAAGATAACTTTTGTGGGTGATCTTTCGTCTAGTGCTAAAGTTGTTGTTACTTTTTTGAGTCTCCCCAACTCGAGAAATGTCATTTACTTTTGGTAATTGAATTGACATATATTTGGAATTCAAAATCTTAACAACAATTTAATCAAAAGATAATTATATGATTTTGGTCAAGTGTTTATATATTTTTTTAAAATATTTCAACTTGATAATTTGTCGTGTTTTAATTGGAATTTGTATTGGTGTATTATTTTAAAGTGTGATTTTTAGTATTTGAGGTCAGTTTAAAATGAAACGAGAGGAAATATTATATATTGAATTAAAATTTAATGATAGAAAAATTTTGAGTGTAATTTTTTTTAAGTGGGATAATATGATATCTTATAAACCTATTGATGATATAGTGTTTTAATTATTAATACATACACTATGTTATTTTATAATAACAAAGGTAGTTTAGTAATATTATGCTACACTATATTATTTCAAAATGAAAGGTCTGAGTTATTTATCTTCGGCCATGTTTGCATAATAAAAGTCAGTAATAAAAATAAGAAACGAGTAGTAGTTTCATGATCAGGAAATGAAAAGATATAAAGAAGTATACTATTTTTTTACAGAGAAATAAAAACAAAAAATTACATAGTACTACAAATTTTCGATAAGTAATTAAAAGCTCCGATGATTGAGAAGTCTCTCCATCCTGTGAGATTAGTGTTTTTTCTAACGCACTTAGCAAAAGCATCTGCAATTGAGTTATGCTCCCTTCTAATGTACGAGATTTTTCAAAGCGGAAATTCGTTAATCCATCCTCTTATTTCTTCAATGATAGGGTTTAGACTCCAATGAAATCCTCCCTGGTTGTTAATTCTTTGAACTAATTCAATGTTGTCAGAATAGAACGAGCTACTCTGAATTTTATTGGCTTCTGCAGTCCTGAGAGCCAATAGAAGAGCCCAGGCTTCCCCATCGAGACATGATCTGATCCTACATCTGATAGTTTTCCTTTGAGAAATGACACCCTGTGAATTCACTCCTATTGCTGCAATAGCTGCCGGCTCCCATTCTTTGGTATAAGATGCATCACTGCACCAGATCATTTCTGCTGTATCTTCGATAATTGGATTTTCCTCACTCAACGTCCTCTTGTTTTCTCCATCTTGCCTAGTAACCCGGTTATTTCTTTTTTTTTTCTTTAAATAGTCTATCTATAATTTCGTTTGTGTTAAGTGTGATGTTCCTTACCGCCCACTTTTTCTTATCAAAAAAATCTTTCATTCTCTCTTTCCAAAGAATGGGAAAAAATAAACCAAGTCTATTAAATATATCAACAAGAAATTGTTATAACTTTTTCTTTTTATGACTAAGGATAATATCATAATTGTTATAAAAGATTAATACGAGCAGATATACATTATCGACATCAGCGTATGAGTAACTAGTTGCTTACGAAACTCTATATATAACGGTAGGCTAGGTTATAGTATAATGTACGAACTTTCAGTAATAAGATAAGAATATTTTCGATTTCTTTGATATAATTATTTAGCTTTATAACACGTTATCAGTACGAGTCTCTACCGATTAAATATTTAGACATATTTCTTCGGTTTAATTTTTTATTGTAATTATGACTTTTTCCTATATATTAGTTGTTACTAAACCTTTTTTTTTCAAATTGGTTTTTTTTTTTGCAAGAACGTATTGTTCAAATGGTTACCAACTTTCAAAAAAAAATTCACAAATGAAATACAGTTATAATAATAAATGAGTCTATATTATAAAAAAAATACCTATTAAAATAAAAAGGTGCCTAGAATAAAACCTTTATAAGAAACAACCCAACCTAAAATACCCTTACAAATAGTAATTAAAGAAAAAAGAAAAAAACTAGAAAAAAAAACAAAACAAAAACTAATACATACGCGCCCGTCTTTGATTTTTAAAAAAAAAAAAAAAATCATCATAACTAATTCTAAAAAAATAAGATTTTTTTTATATATTTGGATAAAGCAAAATTAATATTTACATCTATAATTTTTTTTGGATTTTTTTGAACTTTTTGATTTTGAATTTTTTTCGCATACACGTAATTTTATGTTTTGAACAGTGAATTTCATGTTTTGAACATTGAATTTCATATTTTGAACAATGAATTTCATGTTTGCGAAAAAAAATCACTAATTCCGTGTCTACGAAAAAAATTAAAAAAAATCAATTAAAATAATATACGTAAATATTAATTTGCCTTATCAAAAAGTCAGATTTTTTATTTTTACGATTATTTTAGAATTAATTATGACGATTTTTAAAAAAAATTCACGGACGTGCGTTTGTATGATGAAATTAGTAGTAGTAGGTGGTGGTGGTTGTAGTAGCTGTAGTGGTGGTTAAATACATGGTAGTGGTGGTGGTGGTAGGGGTAGAGATGGTGGTGGATATAGGGGTAGTGGTGGTTGAAGTACCTTATTATCTATTTATTATTCAAAAATAAATATTGTATTAAAAAAAAATATATTTAATAATAAGAATAGTAAAAATTAAATGAAAATACTTTTTATTATAAATAATTATTTTATTAAATGTTTTTTTTATAAAAAGATTATTAAAAAATTAATTTAATAATTAAATTTTTTTATTAATTTTTTAAAATATCCCATAATAAATTCTTATATAGATGTGGATGATTTTGTAAAAGAAAAGATAGATTTTAGAGGATAATTTTTTTTTGGATGTATATCTGATCCCATGACTCATTACGAGGATAATTTGTTTTTTAATGCATATCTGATCTCATGACTCTTTTACACACGTGTCTTTCATTCTACATATGTAGCAATCATGACCATGACTCATCTTTTCCTTTTCTTTAGTACTATATATTAGTTATCTTAGTTTAACTTTAACCAAATGAAAAAGAAGTAACTGTTATAGATTAATAAATGTGAGGTTATCTTTAGCCCTAATACACCTATCTTTCTTCAAAATCTGATGGCCAAGAGACTTAACATGAAAAAAACTCATAACTTAGGCAATTACTTGGGTCTCCCTACAGAATGGAGTAGATCAAAATCAAAAGACCTTCATTTCCTTATTGATAAAGTCTTGCAAAGACTTGAAAATTGGAAAACACTATTTCTTTCGGAAGGAGGTAAAGAAATACTCATAAAAGCTATTATCCAAAGCCTTCCTAATTATATGATGTCTAACTTTATTTTTCCAAAAAATGTTATAAACCAAATACACTCTATCATTGCACAATTTTGGTGGGGTGATAAAGGTAAAAAAAGAATTCACTGGGCTAAATGGGACATTCTAACCTCCTCCAAATCTGAGGGTGGTTTGGGTTTTAGAGACCTACACCTTATGAATAAAGCTCTTCTTGGCAAACAAGCTTGGAATATAGCTAATAAAAAGGAATCACTACTATATAGACTCTTAAAAGGGAAATATTTTCACAATTGTGACTTTCTTGAAGCTAAAATAGGTAGCTCACCCTCTTGGGGTTGGAGAAGTATACTCCTAGGCAGAGAGACCTTTGAAAAAGATATAAAATAGAAAATAGGAAATGGGACAAGTATTAAACTACATGAACATAATTGGATTAATAATAATAATAGCATTGTTAAACCCAATGATAATGATATTACAAAGGTTGTGCACCTTATGAATGATGATAAAACATGGAATACTACCCTTCTTAAAAATATATATCATAAAGATATCAGTGATAAGATTGAAAATATGATTATACCCAAGATTAATTGTGATGATCTTATTTGTATTAACTATTGCAAAAATGGAAGTTTTACTGTTAAAGAAACTTATCACAAGTTAAAAAATGATGAAATTCAAAAAGATATTATTAAAAACCAAAGCATACCTTCTACCTCTACAATTAGAAGTAAAGACCTTTGGAACCTTATTTGGCACATGGAAACCCCAACCAAAATTAGAAACTTCATGTGGAGAGCTATTAGAAACTTACTCCCTACTGAAGAAAACCTCTTTAATAGAAAATGTAGTGACACCAACTTGTGCAAAATATGCAACAATAACATTGAAACAGTAGAACACATGCTCTTTAGATGCCCTTGGGCCAAGTGTGTATGGTTTACTAGCCCACTTAATATAAAATCAGAGAATGATAGTACAAATAGAATAGATCAATGGATTTTAAACTTTGTTCAACAAATCACAAATACATTCAAAAAAGAAGATAGAATTATAGAGCTTATTTGTACCACCTTTTGGCATATTTGGAAGAATAGAAATAATTTTCTTTATAATGGTAAAAGGTGTGACCCTATTAGAACTATTAACAATTCAATCGAAAATTGGAAAGAATACTTTAAAATTTCAAACCCAAATGATATTAATTATCTTGATAATATGAATAGAGAGGTTACCTCAACCCAGGCAGTTACACATATTAATAATAACAATGGACAACCTAACATTAAATTCAAAGAAAAATGGAAAAAACCTCCACCCAACAAATTTAAAATAAACTGTGATGCTGCTTTTTCAGATAAAGGAGCAGCAATTGCTTGTTTAGTTAGAAACCCTAATGGTGAACTTGTAGCAGGTAAAAGTTGGAATATCGAGACTGATTCGGTGTTAGAAGCAGAAGCCACGGGGATCCTTAAAGCAACTGAGATGGCACTTAACTACCCTTTTGGAAGCGTTATCATCGAGAATGATGCTGAGCTTATCATGAAGCCCCTTTCTTCAGGATTACCTATCTCTAATCATTCAATTAAGAACATTATTTGTAATATTTATTTTTTGGCGGAACTTTCGAGTCCTTCTTTTACTCTTATTTCTAGGAGTAAGAATCTTGCAGCTGACTGGGTTGCTAAACAACAGCTCTTAAGCAGTTTGTTTGGTGACTGGGATGTGTGTATCCCTCCCCAGTTAGCATCTATCATTTATGGTGACTTAGACCCGATAGGGGTAGGCTAACTTTGTAACCTCTTTTTTCTATCAATATATTATGCTTTGAACAAAAAAAAAAAACGGAAAGAAGAAAAATATATAGAAGCAATATAGAAAAAAAATACAATATAAAAATACTATTTTTTTGTATACGTTTTTAGTATTATAATAAAACAAGACTCATATTTATAAGTAAATAAGTAATTTTTTAATAGACATAATTACAAGTCATGAATAAAATAATAAAATTATTTTTTTACATCCACTATTAATATTATTATTTATTTATCATACTCTTTTATATGTCCATTCATCAAGAAATCTGTCTTATTATAATCTTGCAAAAAAAAACTACGAGAGATAAACACTTGGTAAGAGTATATATAGATAAAATTAATCATCTTGAAACACTGTCTCGTTAAACCTTGCTAAAAAAATCTAATGGAATAAAAATTTGGACAAAAAAAATATAGTCTTGTTTACACTCACCCTGATGTTGGCAAGAGATCTATGAGTTGTCGTATTCCAATATTGTGGATTGACCACTCGAATGTTGTTGTTGATAATATTTTCGTAAAAAAAATATGCAAAAGTCTTATGTGATTATATCTGCGAGTGTCAATATCCATATTTTTCTATAACTCGTGTGTGCATAAGACTTTGGTGATATATTTTGTTTTGCCTTTTTTGATGAAGCTATTTTAATTATATGTGGTACAAGCAACATTATTCTCATACAATACTATCAATATATTTTTGTTGATGATAAACCATATTTTTTTGGTATGTTGAATAATCCACTTAAATAAATTAATTAATTATATATATATATATATATATATATATATATATATATATATATATATATATATATATATATATATATATATATATATATATATATACATACATACATATATCGTACCACTCCTTATTGGATATTCATTGAATAATATGCCTCATTAAAATCTTATGAATAAAATCTATTGGGATAAAACTTGATGTAGGAGAAAGAGCACATATATTTTGGAGGATTATAACATATATTCAATTTGTCTCATTAAAACATTTCCAGAAAAACCTAATGAAAAAAACCGTTGTGAAGGAAAAAAAATGCAGAATTTCATTATATTCTCCCCCCCATTACGACATTACATATTTTCAAATACATTAGATACTTGCGAATTTGTACCTTTATGTCATCTTTAATTAGTAAATCTTTTGAATTTTCAATTGAGGTTATTGAGTTTTGTAATATCATTTTCTTGATCGAGAAAAAGAGTATATAGTTTTTTTGACAATGAATATTTGACATACCTCGTTAAAATCTTACTATGAAAAACTCAGTGGGATAAATAGCTTAGTGAAGGAAAAAGAGTACAACACACAAATATCACATCCTCTTCATTATAACATGGATTATGACAACAATTATTCTTAGTATCATTTCACAATTCAGACACTTATCTTTCGTTCTTCAAATAAATTATGTTCTTCAGGACCTTTTATACTCTAGGAACTTCTAGATCTTCGAGTACTTAGACGCTCTAAGTACTTTTGGAACCTATCGCGCTTCAGCCACTTACTGTGATTCAAACACCTTTCGTGCTTAAAACCTGTCATGCTTCAAGCACCTATGGTGCTTCGATAACCTATTGCGTCTATTAAGAACTTTAATATCCATCTAATATCCAATACATTATCAATAATATAAAAATAAGGACGTCTCTCCATAATCAATTCTAGGTTTCTGCTGGAAGCTCCATGATTTAGTAAACAAATAATCTACATAACTTTCTCGTGTTCAGGTACCTAGGTTTTTTCAATGCCCATTAATTTATTCAAGAGTAATGCATGTGACAACATTAGTTGTCTAAAAAATCTTTTCATAGCACATAAAGTGCACGTTCCAAATTTTTACCATTTTATCATTTACTCATGAGATTTTTTTCTTTAGGGCATGATATACATTGAATCGACATGCTTACCATGCTTCATGTGTTGGTTATATGCATTACAAATCTACCAAACTTCATGCGTTGGTTAGATGCATTACAAGTTTACCACACTTCATGCGTAGGTTGAATGCATTCGCTAGAATATTAGTTATGTGTCTATATGGGACAATAATTTATGTTGGAGCTTTTATAACATATTTTTGGGATTTTAAAATATTCTACATACTTGCAAATGCATTAGGTATATTATTTGCAATACGTTACAAATGGATAATCCTTTTAACTTCAAGTTCCTGTTCTTTAGTTTTTGGATACGTCACACAACTTTAGGTCGCATTTTCTCTCCCCCTAATAAGATAAAAATCATCTCTTTCTAAATGACACTCTGCAAAGTGTGTTTTAAGATATCCGATTTTTGAGATTCGAGATATTAAATCATTTAAAGATAATCAAAATCAATATAAACCCCAAATTTCCGGTCGGATAGTCAATAAATTTTATTGTAATATAAAACATATTAGTAGTCACTTGGTAAAAGAATCTCTGGGCTCTTCTAAGTAGAGATCAAGTGAGTTACCTATTATTCGACATATCATTACTATCACTAAGTGACCAAGTCGATCATTTAATAATATAAAGTTATTTGAATTGTGACATCTAATCTTTTGCATAATGTGTGTTTCAACTACTCAAATCTATATATAATACAATCCCAAAGAAATAACATAATTTCTATTCTCATACACACTTATGGTGAGAAATTTAGGAAATAATGCAAGTATATACATTATTATGGACACTTCTGGTTTATACAAAATACTCATTTCGGAAATATCCTTTAAATTTAGTAAATCTCTTTGGGATTTACTTAAAACATAATTTGTCAATTATGTCAATTTTATACCATAAGGTAACATAACTTTTGGGCATCCAAATTTTTTTGATAAAATCTAATAAATGTCTTAATATACGACGGGTAGACGGACTCTATATGGTTCCACTTTATAGATAATATTCAAGGTTATCATTTCGTGATGACTTATTCTTTGTGACTTTTTTACTTTCAGGATGTTCCTTATTATTCCATTTCTGGTGATAAGGATTTTTTTCTCTCCTTAACCTCGTCTGGAGTTTAGATCACCAAGATGTCAATCTATACACATATGAAAATATTCCATTTTCTTCGAGAAGCGCACTTCAATTCAATTCAATTCAAATAATTGTTTTTAGCTAGGAAAAATAATATTTAAGTCATTCAATTATTTCCATTATTGGGTCTGTTTTTATATAAGCTGAAAATGATGCATTTGCTTCAGAGAATGTGATTTTATTCTCTCTAGGGAATAATTTCTAATTAGGGAATACAATACATAAAAGATAACGTGTTATAAACTAAAAGGAAAAAAGCTAAAATATATAGAAAGAATATGGAGAAAGAAGAGATACCATATAGAGAAAACATTTCTTGTATTCAAACGATTAGTATTACAATGAAATGAGACTCATATTTAATAAGGAATTGTGTGATCTTTCACTTGACATATTTACAAGTCATGAATAAGATAATACAACCTTGCTCTTTGTACATCCACCATTGACACTATAATTTGTTCATAATAGAACAAGTTATAATTACTAACTTACTTCATCACCTTTTTATTATATAAACAACATTTAGCAAGCAAGAATCACTTAATTTTTTTTTGCCTTTGTCATCTTTTCTTCGGAAAAATAAATAATATTACAAAATGTGAGTTTGCCTTCCTTGACATAAGCAGAAAAAACTATCTATCTTGGATATTGGATGCTGAAATACATATTGAAACTAATAATTTCAGGGAAACTATCAAAATAGATAATAAAGCGTTCCTGCAAGATCGTGCAATATCTACGATGTTTTTCGACACCATATCCACGATGGATTAAAATTAGAGTATCTCATAGTGAAAGATCCTATTATTTTATGGATTAATTTAAAAGATAGATATGATCACCAGAAAACTATGGTACTCCCGAAAGCGCGATACGATTGGGTGCACCTGCAGATGCAAGCTATTAAATCGGTTAGTGCCTATAATTCTACATTTTATGAGATTACTTCTCGAATGAAACTATGTGGAGATAATGTTTCCGAGGAAGTCATGTTGGATAAAACCTTGTATATATTTCACGCCACGAACGTGCTCCTGCAACAACACTATCGTGAGTGAAGGTTTTTTAAATATTCAGAATTTGTATCATGTCTTCTTGTTTCTGAACAAAACAATGAATTGTTGATGAAAAATCATAATTCATGGCCCACCATATCTGTACCATTACCTAAACTGAAGGAAAGAGCATTCCCCGAAGAGAATGCCACATCGTGTAATATGAATAGGTGTGGTGGTGGCCAGAATCGAGGCTGTGGACGAGGCTGAGGATGTGGAAGGAATACATCGTGGTTTTATAGTAGTCAGAATACTACTAAGAAAAATAACCGTCGTCACCTTGGTCTTGAAGTAAACTTGCTAAATATATTTGAACTCTTAACCTCACATTGTGAGGGTAATTCCTATCACAGACAGATGTTTGCGATCCGTCTTTATTAGTTCCTTTTTTCCATTATCAAAATACACTCAAAAGGGAAAAACATATTGATTGGAAAACCACATCGGGTCGACTTGCACGTAGGATATTCTGGAATTTTGAAACAAGGCATATTAAAGTAGCTAACAAATTCTTATTGATGTTTACCTTCGATTTCTTCCTTGATAAAGGCTGGTGATTTACACTCTTTTGTGATAAATTAATCTATTCATATGACATATTTTTGATAGTTTATGTGACCTAAGTGAGGGATTTCTCCCAAATACTTTCATCTCTTACTTTTTTATATTTTTTTGAATATTATGCTATTTTTAAAGTTTTTTGCAGGGAAAATAATTAAATCACCGGTTTTAAAAGAAAGAGAAATGACAATCCAAGAAAAAGTAATTTCAGTTAAAGTAAACTAACTATTACAAGAAATTGAAATACAATACGAACTTACACAGAAATCGAAAAGAAAACAATAAACGGAAATAGTAAGGGCATTAAAAAGATATTCCGTCGTGCCGGTTATCTCTAACAAATTCTACAACTATGTCTTTCAGAGAGAAAAGTAAAGAGTATTTTTTTTCTATTCAGATTTGTTTATTCGTAGCTAAGAGAAGTGGGGAGGAGTGGTATTTATAGGAGTTTAGATAAGGAGCAAGCCTTTCAGAAACGTTACAATTAAAGCCCATGATTCCCTCAAATTGATTGATGATGGTTTTTGATTGAGACATATGCAACACGTTTTAATTTCCAGTAATGAACCTGTACACTAGCCTGACTAGATTCATTCCCGTGTTGACCAATTTCTGTAACGGTTTACTGGTGTGTAAATGGTGGACGCTTGTCTTCTGGTGCGAAACTGGTGGTCGTTTGTCTTCTGGCTGAAAGCGGTTGACTTGCCACTGACTACTATAAGAGCTAGCCTTCTACCACCGGATTCACTTTAGAAAAATCATTTTTCATTTTTTGACTCCCCAAACACCCCCAAACTCCCCAACTCCCCCACGAGCCCACACCCTAGCCGGGCCGGGCGGGTGGTGGTAGTGGTGGTGGTGCACGTGTGTGGGGATTTGCCATTTCTCTTTTGGCTTTCATAGCCTTTAGTTCTTTTGAAACTAATAGATAAGTAAGCTATTTTAAACTATTAGCTTTTCTATCTCTGCTCCTATGTGGGATATTTTCTTCACAAAAAATATCTTTTCACTTTTCCCAAAGAATAGGAGTTTAGTTAATACTCTATATTAATTTAAGCCTTTTCCAATCCTCCAAAGGAACATGAACGGATTTGTGTTTAAGATTATATTAAACAAATAATATACATCTCAACATAAAATCCAACATTTTTGTGCTTTAATTGTGTGTGTTAAGTGTATTTCTTTTAGATAAATGGTTGAGACTAGGGTCCAAGGATATTATAAAAAGATAAGAAGTGAAGTCCAAATTCAATCCAATGCGTAAAGAGAGCTTAAAGTTACTTTGCAATATTTAGAGTGTTTACCAAGAAAGACTTGATGTCACATTGTTTCAGTCACCACGACAAATTGGCCAAATATTTTGAAGGAATTTCTTTTGATAAAAATGGAACTTGAAGTCAGAGTCGCGTGAAGTGACGGAAGTCAATTTGGATTTGAGACGAGAAAATTATGTCAGTTTTTCCACTGTGACTCGAACCTGGACATCAAAACGTGTTTGGCTATTTTTAACCTACCTAAGTGAGAACATAAGGCCTCAAACGAATTTTGGCCAAGTATATAAGCATATTAGAGCTCCTATTTCAGCACATTTCATATTTTTATCAAATATTTCAAGCAGAAAAGAGCAGAAACGCCTGGTAGAGAAGAGAAGGAGGGTTTACTCTCAAGTTTATCATTCTCCACCGTTCCACAACCCAATCATTCCGTATTTTAGGTTAATTTCATCCTTTTTTGTCTTATGAATATGATTTTTGTATTAACATTAATTTATTTCCATTCGTTTAGTATGAACTAAACATGTTTTGCTTGAGACTTGCAACGGGTATGAACCCTAATTAATTATTACACTTGTTTTGAATATTTCAGATATTTTATTGTTGAAATGAATTGAGGTTTTATTTATTCCTTTGATTAATATATTCATTCTTGTTTCCTATCCATGCCCTGATCAAGTATTTGGTAGTTTGAGAGTTTCGGCTATCACCTAGGAGGGGGTCAATTTCAAATATAGTATATAAAGGCCTAGTGAGAGGTATTGAACCGGGAGGTCTTGTCCATTAGGTAGTCAATAAGGTACACAATTAATTCATTGAAACTCATTAATGGCGTGTAGGTTTATTTCTAAGCTACTGACAAGAGTTAGGAGGATAGTTGAATCTCGGCTGTTGTGATTTACCCAATTCGCCCTTATATCAATTAACAAGGTAATAGGCAATCTTGAGTGAAAGGAAAGTAATTGGAATCCTTTTCCAATTCAAATTCATTTCCTAAAATATCAGAGAGGATAAACACTGCTCACTGTTTTGATCATATCTTCTTCGTTAATGAGTCGATTTTTGCCAACGAGATATCGAAACGACCGAAAAAAAGATATATATTTAACTCTATAAAGGATCATCCAAATTAAAAGCCAATTTGAAGTTTTCTTCACTTTAGTGGACATAGCTGCATAATTTCATATTTACTTGGCAACTTTTCCTTTCCTATTTTGTTTCTACTTCCTTTTATCTCTTGATTCCTTCCATATCTTCTTTACTTTATTCTTAGAATTGATTTGGTATCTACCATAAACCTCAATATATTCACATTAACACACAAATTAAACCAAATATGCTCTAAAAGTAATAAATCATAAAATCAAGACAAGAAATAAGAAATTATCAAATAACGGATAAAAATACCTAATTAATTAATCAAATACACCTAAAATGATGTCTCCAACCTAAATTATTCTATCACAAATAGGGAGGCATCAATACCCCCAACTCAAATTTGTATTTCTCGATAAAATAAAGATAAAAACAAAGGGAAGTCTCTACATACACACCTAAGTCAATTAAACACAGTAGGAAGAAGATAGTAGAATATAGATAATAAACTCAAAGAAACTACTCATAAAATTCATGTAATAATATTTACAAACTAGATTACCTGTACACTTGTCATACAAACGATCAATACGGTTTAAATTCAAGATCAAATTAGCTTTGCAATGCACGAAGAAGAGGTTCATCACTTAGCTAACCAAGGAGGCTATAGATTGTTCATCGAGCTTCACTAGTATCCAAAGATCCACGTAACTATTATCTAGCAGTTCAATCACTTCTAGATTACATCGCAAAGAATCATAAGGTCTTTAAGGTTGTAATGTTGGCTTAGGGACGGTATGATATGTATATTTGGATAATTTAGAGTGAGCTTTTGGCTCTCTCCTCACTAGCCATCAACAAATCGCCGTAGAGCTTGAGTTACTTTCATATAACGTTCTCACTCAACCCAATGATTTGATGCACTAATTAGCATCCCCAATAACCCAATATAAAGCTTTAAAGATGATCACATAAGAAATTCCTCTTTGTCGGTCCGAATATTTTCAAGCTTTGTTTTTCATATCAATTTTTTTCTTTTGTAATATAGCTATGACTCTCTTTTACGTGTGAGATATCATGCTATTTTTTCACATATATTCTTTTCTTTTCATAACTTTTTTCCATTTACTTTTAGCACGACAAAGGGTTACAATATAATAAACAGTGAATCGTCATCAAAATATAGAGTACAAATACATATGCTCAAAAATTCTCCACCCAATAATATTTCCCATTATGGTGGACCCACCACCCCAAACTGAAGCTCTAAAACGACTGTCTATGCATCGCAATTCGAGTGCTAGTCATGTGTAAAAGTCCTAAAATATAAAGGGATATAGCTTATAACATAGCTAAATAAAAAGTCTTTAGTAAGGGTAGAAGGGGCTGAGAAGGATAAAATATGATAAATGGACACCAAGCTAAAACGCAACAAGGGGATTATCAAAGAACCGCCTTAATCACTTTCTAAACTATGCAATTTTGTCATTATCTTACCTTTAGCACGTTCATTAGATAGGTTTATCAACTAATTCTGATCTCACGGACTACACACCCCTCAAGGTGCCCTAAGATCAAACATACTTCTACCGCATTGCTCACTAATCTTTTCTTTACTATTTATGTGTGTTTACTGTTCATACTCAAAGCATACAAAATGAAACAGCTCATAAACATATTACTTACTATCATTAAATTACTAAGCTTATGCTTTCAAGCTATTAAACACACTCTACATCTAATCCCATGTATCAAAAAATTTAATTTCTTCCAAAAAGAGTAAAATCACATAAAAATGGAGATGAGAGACAACAAATCCCCACACCCCCAACTAAAAAATGAGGCGTGTCCCCACGACTCGAAAAAGACTCTACAAAGAAATTAAAAACAAGCAAATATTGCATATACATAAATGGTAAGGAAGAAAGAGAACATGCTATCGAGGCTTATTACCTTGCTTCATAAACATCCAAGATAGGATTTACTGGATCTTTCGCTAAATCGCGCTTTGATTGCTCAAGGAGTGTCATGATGTGCACTTGATTTGCTTTGATTTGTACCACATCATCGGCCAAGAAGGTTTGAGCTGATTCAACTTTATTCAATCGATCCTCTACCCTTTCTCGCCAAATAAGATCCGCTTATTATGATTCCCGCTACTCTTAAAATTGTCTTGATCCAAGTATTGTCGATATCGTTACTCACTTTATACATTATTTTCTCTTCTTCACCCAGAATCACATTCGCTTTTCGTACAAGGCACGTGATCATAGTAGGATATTTCATATAAAAGAACAAAAGTGGAGAGACCAAAAATCGTGTCACCTCCTCAAAGATCAACTGTGCCACATCTACTTCTTCCCCTCTAAAACACAATTCAAAATTTGAATGTTTCATCATGAATATAGTCCAACCCAATCTATCTCCCATCTCAAGAATTATCTTATAATCACCTTCTCCAACTTCTTTTTCAAATATCCTCTCATGAGCAAAAGGCAAGTCCTGTAGATGTGTTTTTGTGGAAGCTAACAAGGCTTTTACAGCTTCATTCATCTCGGGCATAGGAATATTGATTTGTAGAGGTTGTGGTGTCTTCACCCTGAAAATTTTAATCTTTTTTCTCTTTGAATTTACCATAACTAGCTTTTATCTATTATCTTGACATGTTTTACCCTTTTTCTTCATACTAGAACTTGATCATTTTTCAATCTTCTTCTCAATAGTACCCAATACCTTACTTTGATTCTTCTTCATCACCCTAACAGTAGATAATGTTTCTGTTCTTTTCGTCATCTCAATTGACCTCTAACTCAAAACTTTAAATACTCTTGAAAAATTTGTTGATTTTGGGTTGAACAAGTGTTGTTTGGGTTAGGAAAGGTGTAAGGATGATATTTCTCTATGTGGGTAGGATGAACTCTTGCTTGATTGGTATGGGTTTAAGAAATTTTTAGATAAGATTTGGAAATTTTGGGTTTTGATTCTTGGGTTCCAGGTGTTATGATTTGATTTGGGTGGTTGAATCTTTTTGTAATGATGTGGGGAAGGAATTGGATGTGAATTTATGGTGATTGGATAGTGTTTTGATGTACAGTGAAGGCTTGTAGAAGCTTTAATGGAGTTGGGAGAGCTTTGGGAGAAAAAAAGAGGCTTAAGGTTTAGAAATTTGTAACTATTACAAACCTCATCTTCTCATTACCTTTTATTACTTCTTCTGGCGGCACCGTGTGATGCACCGTGGTTGAGGTGTGGTGTACCACAGGTATCTTCTATAGGACCCTGTGCCACGGTCTTGATGAAACGGTTTAGGTCATAGGGTCTTGGCAAGGACCCTGATTTTGCATACCGTTGTAACGGTTTTTCTGTCGTACGGTGCACCGTACTGGTCATGCGGTGTACCGCATGAATGTTCTGTTCGGGACCGTGTCACGGTCTGGCACGAATGACTATACAGTTTGTTCTGCGCTAGACTGTTTTCTTGGACTGTGTTACGGTTTTCTTCATGCAGTGCACTGAAGCACCCGTGCGGTATACCACACATAAGCTCTGGATGATACTTTCACTTCGGCGTTGAACCTAGTTTCTCTAACCGTTGTGATGCTTTTCGGGGTTACGGTGTACCACATGGTACATTTATTTTTCGCCAATTTCTCGCGTTTCTTTTCCCTAACTCGATTTCTTAAGTACCTGCACATCAAAAACACTAATACCTTCCTCAATACTGCAATATCTATTAAAACAACTAATCTACACATAAATTAAATACATAAAAACATAAAAATTTCGGGTTGTCTCCCGTACAGTTTTCACAGTTAGACGCGTTACCTCTATTAAGATTTTCGTATATAGCCTCCGCAACAACGAGAAAGTCTATGAACGTCTACTAAACTTCGTTTGATACCCATCTTGGGTATGATCTCTATCACTTTGTCTGAAACAACTTCTGTGACTATGAATGGTCCCATCCATGAATCTTTGTGACTTCGTGGCCTATTCTATGGTTTTCGGGCTTTCCATACAACTTCATTGTCGACCCCTAACTCACTCATTGGTCTAGTATCCATAGGATTTGCGTGGATTTCTTCCAGAACTCTATATTTTGCAACCGTGTGGATCACAGGAATGGTGGGATCTAACTTCCTTGGTTTCTTACCCGAGACATAGAATATCTCGAATACGTTTTTAGCACGGAGGGTAACTGTTCCCTCGTGGAAGTTGAATATGCTTTGACTTGTGTCCAGGAACGGTCTTCCAAGTATGATTGGAACCTAATTATCTACATCATAATTAAGAATAACAAAGTCAGTAGGGATGTTGATATTACCTGTTTGGACATGAACGCCCTCCACTGTTCCCCATGTATTTGTCACTGAGCTATCCGCAAATTGTAAGTTCACGGGAGCTTTTTCCACCTTCTTAATTCCAAGTCTATCGAACACGAATTTGGGGATAAGATTCACACTCGAACCCACATCACACATAGCTTTCAATTTGAGAATACCACTAATTTGAATAGGAATATTAAAGCTTCCTGGGTCTTTGAGCTTGAGTGGTAACGCCTTTTCAACTCTTCTTGAGACTCTCTCAGTATGAGCCACAGTCACTTTACTGGCTTCTACACTCGCATCTTTCTCTGGAATAACTTGCGTGAAAACTTGTTGCGGTGTAAACCCTTTCTTCGCAATCTCAAACATCTGAGCGTTGATATTTTCTGGACTGTACGCCTCTACATATGCTTTGAGTTTAATGTCAACCTTTGTATTTGTCTTAGGAATAGTGGGTGACATTGCTTGGTCAATAGATGGTGAGCCCACCTTCTCTTCTTCTTCTTTTTCTTGCACAACAGAAGCAACTTCTTCTTTCTGCTCTTTTGAGGCTTCTTCTTTTTCCTCTTTAGCTCTACTAGCTTGTAGCTCAATAACTGATCTAACCTCTTCTTGCATGTCCTTGAGAAGATCTACAAAATCAGATTCTTCAGGAAGAATCAGGAACTCCAGAAAAGTCAGAGTCTTCGGGGCTAGACTTGGTTGGTTCTTCTACAATTTTTGGAAATTCCACGACAATTTCTGCAGCATGTGGTACTTCCTCTATCTTTTCTATTTCAAGGCAAATTGCCTTACAAGCTTCGAACCCAACATCGTCATCACCTCCTTCAATGCCCTTAAGTCTCTTACTTCCACAATATTAGTAAAATCTTTCTTTAATTGGTCTACTTGTGTGCTCAAGATCTGAATTGTGGCCTCTTGTTCTCTGAACTTCTCATTATGTGATTGAATATTATTCATAACTAGATCCATGAAAGTTTGTAATCTCTTCTCTGACACTACTCCTCTCATCTCTAATACTACTCCTTCTTGAGGATGTTGTGGTAAAACCTTCTGAGCTAGAGTATCGGTATAAGCATCATTAGTTAGTTGTTGTAGAGGAGCTGGTCTATTAAAATTCTGATTTCCTTGATACAGACCTTGACCTCTTGGTTGGCAAGTTTTGTTTTGGGGACGAGGTTGACAATTACCTTGATTTGCGACCCCCTGAGGATCTGAATACTCCATACCCGGATGATTTCTATTACCAAATTGGTAATTCCCTCGATTAGATATGAAGTATACAGATGCTGGATTTCATCACACTCTTCCCATGTATGATTTGGTACCTCACATTGTGGACAACCTTCTTGCACTACATTTGGTGTAGTTAAATTTTGACGTTTTTGTTGCATCTCAAGCTTATCTCTTTGACTTGATTTTCTAATGTTGTTAATTTAGCTGATTGAGCAGTTTCTGTACTTAATCGAAGCGTTCCTTTGGTATTTGTAATAGGAGCTCGTGAAATTGGCAAACTCCTTTCAGTTTCTATAATACGTTCCATACCTTCTGCATCTTTGGTAGGATCCATGTACACAAATACTCCTCTTCCAAGATTATCTACCTTCAATCTACTTTCTGCATTAATACCTTGATAGAACATATCTAACTATAAAGATGGGGTGTAACCATGGAGTAGAAATCCTACCAAATTCTGTTGAAACCTTGTCCAGGCGTCTCCTACTTCTTCATCATTCTCTTGGCGAAAACTCGCAATCTCCATCTAATCTTTTAATCTCATATTAAGATAAAAACGGTTAAAGAATGCGGCTTGTAGTTCATCCCAAGTTCGAATTGTGTTTGGTGGTTGTGTATCTAGCCAATCACTAGCACTTCCGGTCAAGAAAAACATAAACATATGACAATACAGTTGCTCGCATGTAACTATAGGAGTAATATAGGCATCACAAATCTGCATAAACTTCTGAATCGCTCTTACCAGATCTTTAATTGTTGCACCACTATAGTGTCCATAACTCAAAATATTGACTGAGCATACCCGAGTCGGGCCTGAACTTTATATTATGGATCACTGGAGGACGATAACCTAATAATTGAACTCGAAAAGGTGCTCCCAAGCTTGGGAGATCTTGTTCTTGATGTTGATTATTTCTGTTATCACCTGATGGTGATTGAGGAATAAGTAATACCAGAGGAATCGGTACTTGACGTTGATTATTGTTATGATTAAGATTATCCTCCGGTGGATTTGGAATCTATTCTTGATTTGGCATGGCTTTTATTTGCTCCTTCTCTTCTCTTAAGTGTTTGTTGTAATCCGTGAATACAAGTTCAGGATTCTTGAGCATACACTAGAACCTGAAAGAGACATACAAAAAGAAAGCGTAAATCTGAAAAAAATAACTAAAAACTACTACGCTAAAAATTAAACCCACACACTAACGAGACACAAGTCCCAGGCAGCGGCGCCAAAAACTTGGTGGCTGGTAGGGTGTGATAAAATAATGATATATAAGATAAGAACTATCACCCTAACCAAACACGTTACTCACTACAAGTATCACAGGTTGTATGCAAGTTTTAATGATAAGTTAGATTCGTTCTCAGGGACTTAGTGTGTTATAAGAATGGATTACATGAAAGCATAGTAAGAATCAGTTCAATGAATTAGAAGACACTAAAAGTAAATATGAAATAATTGTCAAGAGACTTATTAAACTAAAACTAATGTAATAAAAAAAGATGTAAGAATAAGATGAGAAATATAGCTCAGGTTTTCTTGTATGTGCTTATCCTTTATTTATTCGACTAGTTAATAAGGGTGATTAAAGATCTTAATGTAAGTAGTCAGGGTTCTATATTCCTACTAAGCCCCTTCCGAGTGGACTAAGGTGACAACCTAACAATTACCAGGGGACTTGGGTAAGGGGACCCTACGTAATAATCGGTGGTTAAATCTCAAACCCTAATGACTATCTAGTTAGGCAAGCCCTTCCAGATCACTACCGCACACTAGACGTTTATGTGATGTTTCAACAATTAGACACGCCTTCCTGGTGACATCCCACATGCTATTGGGTAGTCTATACTCGTGTACTAGCAAGAACTACGGTCAATAAATCAAAGCACATAAAACAGATATGAAGGTTAAGAAGGTAGAATCAATTTAAAAAGGTTTTTCCCAAACAAACTTAGATAGAAGAGATTATAATTCAAAGATCATACATATGCAAAACCCAAGATATGGGAAATTTAGTTCATGCTGGAAAGGAATAAACTAAGAATAAAGATACATATTGTCAACTTGCTTATGTTGAATGACTAAGGATTGATCTAAGCTTTAGAACTGAGCAAGGACATGTTTACAATAATAAGAGGGTGTATTTATAGGTGTTTAGAAGACCATAGGTATAAATCTTATGGAAGGCAAGTAACTGGAATCTTTTTCCAATTCATATTCGTTTCCTAAAATATCGGATAGGATAAATACTGCTAACTATTTTGATCATATATCCTAGGTTATTAGGCCGATTTTTGCCCACGATATATCGAAACGACTGAAGTAGAAATATCTATCTAAATTATTAAAGACTCATCCAAATTCGCAGCCGATTTGAAGTTATCTTCACTTTAGTGGACGTAGCTGCAGAATTTCATATTTACTTTGTAGCTTTTCCTTTCCTATTTTATCTCTTCTTCCTTTTATCTCTTGATTCCTTACATATCTTCTTTCCTTATCTTCTTAGAATTGATATGGTATCTACCACAACCTCAAGAGCTTCACATTACCATGCAGATAAACCAAATATAATCTAAAACTAATAAATCATCAAATCAAGACAAGAAATATATAATTATTAAATAACAGATAAAAATCCATAACTAATTAATCAAATACACCTAAAATGATGTCTCCAACCTAGATTACTATATCAAAAATAGGGAGACATCAACATCGCTTGGTAGAAGTTCATCGCCTCACCCACTACTGGGGAGGTTATGTAAAAAAAGACAACCTTGAGGTAATACGTCGAACATAAACGACGTTAAACAAAAGTGCTCCTTTGGAGACAACCCATGTGTTTATTGCTTTAGTGGTTTTAATTTTGTGTTTTAGTGTGTATTAGTAAATTTATTGGATGTATATTATGTAATGAGGAAAGTGTTTAGTGTTTTTGATGTACATGTAAGTAAGAAAATCAGTTGGGGGTGAAATTTTTGGAATTTATTTAGCCAAAATAGTCGATAGATGTGGTATACCACACTGTATGTGCGGTGCACCGCAGCGTGTCAAACCTTGCTCACGATGCTCCACGCTAGATCAAACAGAAACATTGGGATTCGTAAGATTACAACACCACCCGCGGTATACTGCATCCCGAGATGAAGAACCGTGACGATATATCGCGACATGATATGAATCGCGAGATGCAACCGTACTCACGATATCTCACGCTAAGAAGGTGGAAGAAACATACCATACATGTGGTATTACCGCAGGGTAGGTGCAGTATACCGCACGATGTCAAAAAAAAAGAGTCGTAAACCTCATCCTCCTATGACCTAGCCTCCAAGCTTCTTCTTCCCCTGCCTTTCACCACAATTAGAGCTCCGAACCAAGCTTCACCAAACATCAAAATACACCTAAACAATCCATATTTCACACCCAAAAACATCCTTATATCTTTCCTAACAACAATTACCATCCCAAATCATTCCAACATCACAAGAAATCAAGAATGAAAACAAAAAATTTCCATAATTCCTTTTTCCTATTTCCTAAATTATCGCACCATCAATATGATGTCTCCTCTTTTGTTATATTTATATGCCTTTAGGAGACATCAAAGTTGGTGATTATTTGACTAATTCGATAGAATTTAAGCAATAATATGTCATATTTCATTTTCTCTCCTTAGATTTTAGTATTTTTGATTTATTAAGCTTTTGCGCGTAATATGGTTTGTTTTAGTGAACAGTTTGTAGGTTTCTAATACTAGCAAGGATAGGAATCAAGAATATAAGTCTTAGATCGTGTAAAGAAGTCAAAAGCTAGAAGAAATATCCCGAGGAGTTGACAAATTTGAGTCGAAAATCTGGAAGAATGATGGTAATTGCTTATTTTGAGCCGCTTAAAGATGGATTCAGCCTCTGAGTTATGAAGAAGATTCGTGCCTTATCGAGTTACGAAGAGTTAGCAAGTTGAATGAGTTAATTCAGAGTTAAATTGAGAAAGTTACAACTGTTTTAGTGAAGGGTGTACATAAGTTACAGGATTTTGGCTTAAAGAGTGGACTTGGGCCATTTAATATTTAATTATTCTTTTACAATATCCCAAGTTCGAATTTAATAGTACAAATATGGTTTTTGACTTTATTTTTACACACAATTCATATTCTACAAAGTCAAAGCGTCAGAGAAAAAGGTAGAAGCAAGGAAGAAGCAAGAAGCCAAGAGCTGGAGACTTCAACATCTCCAAATCAACAGCCAAATCCAACATCCTAATTAGGTCTTTAATTTATTTTCTTTCTGTTTAACACGAATTCCCTTTTATTTATTTATTTCGTTTTAATTTCAATTATGAACTAAGTTTTATTGTAATTCAGAATCGCAACATGGGTTGAACCCATTCTTGAATAATTAGTGTTTTTCTAATTTGGGATTGAATAATTTAAATTGAGTTTTTATTTTACGTTGGCTTTTACTTTATGCTTGTTTATTATTCTTAGATTTATGAACTAGGGATAAGTTTTAGTACCTAGGCTACCATATAGTAGCGTATGGATCACCTTGACGGGGGGTTTGGGTATAGAACTAAGTATTTGCCGCTGGTATCCTCCAATGTCCTTGACAGGCTTGACTAGTCAATAGCCAAAGTGGTTAGATTTAATCATCCGAAAGGGGTTTTAATCACCCTGACGGGGTTTAGAAGACCGTAGGGGAACTTTTAGGTCCACCCTGACGCGGGCTAAGAGATTTTAGAATCCCGGCTAGCGTAAGAATATTGACTCAACCCTTAAAAGAAAACATTAATTAGGAAAGTTTGCGGTGAAACCTTAGCGTGACTCAAGTACTACTTTTCTCTCGCGGCTACCTCATTTACTTGCGTTATTTCTATTCTAGTATAATTACTTTAGCATTTAAATTACTTTTGCACTGTAGTTGTTAATCAAAAACCCAGCAAATATTATATCTTTTATAATTTGCAATTATTCCACTACTTGATAACATTAGAGTCAACCAATCCTTCCATGAGAACAAACTTGTTTATCATATATTACTTGGGACAAATGTACACTTGCAGTTTGTGGTTCCTCTTCTTTATCTGCATTATTTTATAACACACAAGGACCCATCACAATCCTCCATACCCACATAAAAAAACACATTCCCTACACCTTTTCACCTTTAAATCTTACCTCATTCATCTATTCAAGGGAAAATTCCAAGATAAGTAAAACTTTGAGTTGAGGGTGAAGGACGATGACATTGAGAACCGAAACACTTGCTAGTGGGAAGAAGAATTCAAGCATGGATTTGGGTGAAAATAGGAAGAAACAACTAAAAGTGTATGTGAGTAAATCAAATAGGCAAAACGGTGATTTGAGTCACGTGGTTAGCGAGAAACCAGTTGTTGTGTAGTCAAGTGTGCAAGAACGAGTGATTGAGAGAAGAAGACTCCACAATATTGTCAAGGCAAGGTGCCTCCACCCAACAAAAGAGGTAATTATAAGGCCCTAGGAGCCATTTCCATTAATCTTATGCCTACTTTGATACCCACACATGAGTGGAATTTCACGAAGACATAGAAAAAGGAAAGTATAATAGATATATTGAGATTGGAAGAAGATTAGGTTGGAAGATTTTCACGATTGAGCACTTGAATTTTAATATTAAACTAGTAAGAGAGCTTTATCTTGGCCTCTTTAGCCGATATAGCATTGGTAGAGTTCTGATGTCTCCCATTTTGTTATAAATATTATCCCTTAGGAGACATCGTTTTAGGTGAATATTAGATTTATTTGATAGACTTTTATGCTTATTTCGTTATATTGCATTTACTCCCCTTGGAATTATGTTATTTCATTTTTTTGAGCTTTTGTACGTTAATTTGTTTGTTTTTAGTGCAAAGTTCTTAGGTCCATGGATGCTATGGATCACCAATACAAGGAGGATAAGTTGGAATTAAAGTCCAAGATCAAGTAGAAAGGTAAAAAGGAAGAAAAGAATATTTGAAGAGTTGACTAATATAGAGGAAAATCTGGAAGAATGTTATTAATTGCTGATTTCGAGCCACTTAAACACTGATTCAGCCTTTGAGACGTGAATTAAGAAAGCTGCGCCTTTGAGTTAGGAAGATTTGAGGACTGGAATCAGGTGATTTGGAGTTGAGACACAAAAGTTACGGTCTTTTTACCAACAACTGTACATTAGTTACGGGATTTTTAATATGGACTTGGACTTTTTATTATTTAAATTATTATCCTTAAGTAAAAATCCCATCCCTTATCTCTCTTATAAATAGAGCTTTAGACCTCCTTTTTATATATCAGACATTTCAGAGAATTATATTCTACGCTTCATATTTTCAAGTCAGAGCAAGAAGGCAGAGGAAAAGCTAGAGCTGGAAGAATCCATTTCTTCCAACAAAAGTCAATCCAACGTCCCAATTAGGTTCCTTAATTTATTTCTATAATTTAGGAAAATGTCTTTAATTAGTTTATTTCAGTTTTTAATTCGAACTTAAGCTAATTTATTAAGTACTTGAGAATCGCACTATGGGTTAAGCCCTAATTTATTTAGTTAATGATTTTCTGAATCTGGGATCTAGTTATTTAATTTAGACTCGGTATTTTGTGTTGACTATTATCTTAATATCAATTACTTTTTTTAAGTCATGAATCAAACATAGGTTATAGTAATTAGGCTATTCACTTTAGTGGGAAAGTTATCACCTTGCAAGGGTTTAATTACGGACCTAGGTAATAGACGTGTAGTATTCGTCAATGACCCTGACGGGCTTGACTAACCACGCAACCAATGAGGTAAGAGACTTAACCATTCGAAAGTAGATATAATCGCCCTGACGGGTTTTATAGTGTCGTAGAAGAGCTCATAAGTCCACTTGATGTCTCCTCATTTGTGATAATATAATATACTTCAGAGACATCATTTTAGGCTTATTTATTGGTTTATAAGTTGATTTTAGCTTAATTTAGTGCACTTTCCTATTTTGAGTCTTGATTTGTAGAATTATTATTTTTAGAGCATATTGGGTTTAATTGTTTATTTAGTGTGAAGCTTTAAAGATAATTATGGAGATTAATTAGAGTCCAAGTCAAAGATTACAACTTATGGAAAGAGATTTGCATGAAAATTGGAGATAAGGAAACAAAGGCTAAAAAGATGGAAAAGGAAAAGCTGCCTAAATCTGGGATTCTGCATACACGTCCAAAGATATGCGTTTTTACCTAAGAAATAGGCCGAGTCTGGTGATTTCCTTCTATATGGTCAAGATAATTCTGTTGCGATTCTTTTGTTATCTTATGGAGCTCAATCCGACCAATAACGAAGAAGATATGCTCAAAACGGTCCAGCAGTGTTTATCTTTATTTCCTTACGAATTTGAGTTGGACTAGGAGTCCATTACTTTCCTTCTCCTTCAAGAAAACGAATTAGGTCTTCCTATAACCTATAAATACAGCCTCTTAACACTCTAAAATCATCCTTGGCCAGACCTTAAAGCCAAGAGGAAGCTGCAACACAAGAGAAGAAGTCTGGAAGGAGCTGTGCAACAATTATGTCTCCTTCAACCTCTTATTTTGTAATTCTTTTCTTTTCTCTTCTTAGTATGAATTAATTCCTTTTAGTTTGAGTGTTTAGCATATATGTATGAACCCTAGTTTTGATTGACATCTATCTAATTTGGGAACTTAATGTTTTAAATTGAATTATATTTATTCTCTGTTTATGTCTTTGGATTTATATTCTGTGTTCTTGTGGATGCGCGCCCATATAGAATTACCATCTAGTAATTAGGTCACCATTGACAACGGTGTTTAATTGCATGTTTAGCACATAACGTCTAGTATTAGGTCTGATCTGACAACCCAACCTAGCTAGATAATCACTATGGTTTAGTTCTTGTGACTATTTACCAATTACAAGAAAAGTTTGCTTAGGAAGCCTTATTGACACAGGTAAATCCTATTTTAAACTACCGATAGCATATTGGGACCGATTAGGGAAATACTACATAATTTACCCTTACATGTTTAAAACGGCAAAACTAGTGGGGATTGCATGCTAATTACTCAAGCTAGACTTTCATACTATCTTCTTTTCTTTCTTTTATTTATTTTCTGTCTTTAGTTTATTAGTTTAGTTTATTAGAAAACCAAATAAATATTTATCTATCTCTTCTTTCTACTTGCGTATTATCTTTTCTATCTTTAATATCTGCACTTGAATAATTTGCATAAGTTCTTCTTAACCTTCGTAGTCCCTGAGGAACGAATCTTACTTATTCATTAAAACTTGCATACGATCTGTATACTTGCAGAACCGTGTTAGTTTAGGGTGTGTGTATTTGCACTTATTTTATACATCTTTTTATCACACCTTAGGCCACACCACCACTCTAACGAGGGTTAGGAGATATTAGAGTCCCGACTAACACAATAATACCATTCTAGCCCTTAAACAAAAACATTGATTATAGAGATTTAGGTGAAACCCTTGCGAGACTCAAGTACCCTTCTCATTCTTGAGTCCAAACTCATTTATTTGCACTATTTATTTTCAATTAATTATTTTAGTATTTACTTTTTTGCATCTTTAGTCCTCTGTAAAAACTAAACAAAAATATTAACATTTTACTTTTATGTTTAGCAATTAATCATACTATTCCGATTAATACTAGTGTCATAACTAGCCGTCTCTGAGAACAAAATCCATATTAATTACACATTACTTGGAATGACCCGTACACTTGCGGGTAGTGTCTCTCTCCAAAGAGGATGGTGATTTTATCACACACCAGGAGACACCAAGTACCCATCTAGGGCAAGTTGATTCCCTTCACAATTGAAGACATTAGAAACCATCTCAAGATGAGGGAATTGGTAGGACCTTGCAACTACATGAAAATGTGTTTACTGAAGAGTTGGTATTACATAATGATAACGAGAAGTTGAAGAAATATTGTCCTTATAAGTATCTTCAACCCGATGCGGAATTTCGGTACCATTTCCTTGCACCCTCGGCCCTTAGGAATGCTCGAGTCGCGGATGTACTTCGAAAATCTGTCATCATGTTGGATTGTATTATGAGAGAGGAATAAGTGTAAATGGAACAAGTAATATTTGATGAGGTAATGTGATTCATCGTCAAACCAAAAAAGTTTCTTTAATTTGAAATACCCATAAATGATCACTAGCCTAGTGATGAAAGTGGATGTGAACATTGGGGAGAAAGAGAATCAACTTACCAGATCGAGTTCCATCTTAGATGATCAGTGGATCAAGAACATAATAAGAGGAGTATAGTCAAATGAATCTCCTTTGGAAGGAGAAGGTAATTGAGAAACTTAAACATATTGAAATACATCAATCCCTTCTTGACAATGATGTGGCACTAATCAAGTATAATCAAGTGCACATCATGACACTGCTGGAGAAAATAAGACGCGACACCGCAAAGAATCCACCCCATCCTATCTTGGATGATGATCATGTGAGGCAATAGCCTTGAGAGTATGTTTCTATCTTCTCTACCCCTTTCTTTATTTGTATAGTAGTTGTTTGTCTTTATTTTTATTGAGTTTGTTTCGAGCCGAGTCACTTGTCAACTTTGAGTTGAGGTGGAACTTGTTATTTCCATCCCCACCTTTATGTGTTTTAATTGCTTTCAATAAGTGTGAAGGTTAGGTACAATCTAGTGAATGTATCTATTAAGCTATTTTTTAATGAGTTAATAATAGTAAATAGTATATTTATGAACTTAGTGTTGATATCTCTGTTTTTATGTGCTTTGATGTATTGTCTATAGTTCTTGCGGAGGCCTACGTATAGGATTACCATAGTAGTTAGATGGTCACCCGGAAAGGGTGTCTAATAATTGAAACACCACATAAATGTCTAGTGTGTGGTAATTATCCGGAAGGGCTTGCCTAACTAGATAGTCATTAGGATTTGAGATTAACCACCGAATATTGCGCAGGGTCCGCTTACCTAAGTCCCTTGGTAATTTTTAGGTCGCCACCTAAGTCCACCCGAAAGGGGGTTGGGAAGAATATAGAATCCTAGCTATTGCATATCACACAATTTTCCCTTATATAAATAGGTTATAACACAAGGCTAGTGGGGATTACTTTCTATATCTCGAGCTAAACTCTCATACTATTTTCAATCTCTTTATTTTTTTTCTTGTCTTTATTTTATTCAATTAATTGTTTAGAGTCATAAAACCAAACAAATATTTTAGATTCTTTCCTTTTCAGCATATTATTCTGCTAACTTCTTTATTTGCACTTGATATTTACATAAGTTCTCCTAACTTTCGTAGTCTCTGAGGACGAATTCTACTTATCATTAAAACTTGCATACGATCTGTGATACTTGCAATAAGTAATGTGTTTGGTTAGGGTGATTAGTTCTCTTATTTATATCTATTATTTTATCACACCTTACCAGCCAACATCTGACTATATAGTCTGATCATTGAGCAGGGTCCCCTTACCTAATTCCCATGGTAATTGTTAGGTCGCCACCTAAGTCCACCCGGAATGGGGTTAGGAGGAATATAGAATCCTAGCTACTTACTTTAAAAGCTTTAACCACCCTTATAACTAGTAGAAGAAATAGAAGGATAAGTGCATACACACAAACCTCAGCTATATCTCTCATCTTATTCTTACATCTTTTATTTAATTGAATTAGTTATTAGTTCAATCGTTCTCTCCACAATCAATCATATTTATTTTACCGTCTTTTTATTCCACGAAATATTATTTACTACGCTTTATTCTATTCCGATATTCTAACACACTATGTCCCTGAGAAGGAATCTTACTTACTACTAAAACTTGCATACGATATGTGATACTTGCATTGAGTAACGTGATTGGTTAGGGTGAGACTTATTATTTTTATTATAGTTATTTTATCACACCCTACAAGCCACCACTTTTCCTTTATATTTTAGGACTTTACCATATGACGCGTACTCGAATCGCGATACTTTGACACTCGTCTAGAGCTTGAGTTTGGGGTGTTGGTTTTATAGGAAACATTATTGGGTGGGATTTGAGTTTTGTGATGTTACTTTTGATCACTTGTTCATTTATATTGTAGCCATTTTCCGGGGTACGAAAGAAAGGAAAAAATTTGAAAAAGATGAGAAAAATATGTCTGAAAAAGAAAATAGTGAAATGATCTCTCGCATAAAAAAGAAGATCATTGTCACTTACACAAGAAAATACATACGCATTTTGGACCGACAAAGTGGAAGCTATCTAGGTGATCATAAAGGGTTCATTTGGGATTTCGAGAATGCGAATTAGTGCATAAGTTGTGTTTAGTGAGAACGTCTTTGAGAGTAAATCAAACTCTAGGGCGATCCGTTGATGGCTAGTGAGGAGAGGGACAAAAGTCCACTCTAAATTATCCAAATATATGTATCACACCTACCCTAAGCCTACAATACAGCCTTAAAGACCTTAGGATTCTTGACTATGCAAATTAGGAGCTTTCACATCAATAGAGAGCAGTTATATGGACCTTAGAAACTAGTAAGGATCGAGGAACACCTTATAGCCACCATTGTGAACTAAGAGATGGCCTCTTCTTGCATTACCACTCTAATTAGAACTTATAATTAACATGTGTAGATTATCCATTTGATAAGTGTATACATGATTTAGTTTGTAAATTATACTATATGAGACTTCTGAATATTTGTGATTTAGTGTCATTCATTATGTTTTCTACTCTTTCTTCCTTCTTGAGCATATTTGACTTAGACCCTTCTAAACTCCTTTTCTTTTCTTTTCAACTTTGCCAGGACGACAAAAACTTGAGTTGTGGGGTCTTGAAATTTCTCTGTTTGTGACAGATAAATCCATTCACGAGACATTATTTTGGGAGTTTAGCGGGCTTAACTGAGGGATTTTTCCCTGTTATTTGCTATATTGCACTTTTACTCCTAGTTTTTTTACTTATGACTGTTTATAAAGATTTTTGTGATTTAATTATGTGTTTAGTGTGTAGCTTTTAGGTACATTCTTGATAAAAGGGTCCAAGATGAAGAGAATAAGTCAAATAGTCAAGAGAAAACCCAAGTCAAAGCGGAAATTGAGCTGAAAGCAACTCTGGGGAGTTGGAGTGTTTACAAGAATATTCTTGCACCTTATTTTTTCTGTCACTACGACTTTTTGGTGAGATCTTTGGAACTGATTCCTTTTGATTTAGAAAGATATTGAATTTAGGGTCGCCTCACAAATTACGATAATCAATTCGGAGTTAAGATGAAGAAGTTCTGCTATTTGCACCCGTCGTGGTTCCAACCCAAAATCTGGTTAAGTAAAAACATGTTGGGCCCCTTCTAAACCTAATTTTCTAAACCTAAAGAGGGCACAACGTTTTTAGAAGCTATATAAGCTGTTTTCCAACCCCATATCAGCACGCTTCGTTTTTTAGAAATCATTTTTATCCATTAGAGAAAAGGAAGAGAAGCGCCAGAACAGAAGGAAGAGGAAGAACAAAGGTTTGTCTATGAACCCATCCATTCTACCTCAACCAATCACAAAAATCATCTTATCATAAATAGTAACTATCATTTATTTTTAGTTTTAAACATGAACTTGTCTTTACTTTTCATTTTTTTTCCATTTATTTAGTGTTAATTCGATTTTGAGCTAAACCGTTATAGCTTGAGGATTCTTTTGTAATATATTGTGTTTAGTTATTTGATAATGTTATTACATTTGGGATATCTATTGATATTTAGTTGAGTTGGTTGTTAATTTATAATTCCATTGTTTGTGTTTCTATTAAAATTACTCATGTGCACTGGCAAAGTAGCAGGAGTTATCGTAATTGACCTAACACCCGACTGGGAGGAGATATTACAGAACTAATACACATGTTCCTAGTGCCTTGAACCGGTGGGTTCTTGAACGCTAGGGTGTCAATAGGGTTAGTGGGACTAAACCTACCAAAAAGCCAAGAGGATGAATAAGGTAGAGAGCTAAGATCGTCCATGCGGGGACTTAGATTGAAATAGAATCCTGATGAATATGAACAACAAAACCACTCACCTTTATGAATAAAAAATTCAATTAGCTGCATAATCTATTACTTAGCAATATCTTCAAGCATTGATCGCTTCGATTTTTATCTTATTTTAATATTATTTTAGTTATTTATTTTCATTCTTGTTTAATCATTATTCTTAGTTTAATTCTATTTGCTTTTATCTTGTCTTTAGTTGTTAATCAAACCAAACCCAACCAAAGATTATCACCTTTATCTTTAGGATTTTGTTATTTCAAACTTCACGCATTTACATTATATTTGAAATCCTTCAATCGTAATAATCCATGTGGAAGACGACAACCCTACTTATAATTGTTGTTTACTTACGTCCCGTACTCTGAGGAATCGCTCCCCTTATTATTGTCACTTTATTTTGTCCACGGGGACGACAAAGGTGAGGAAGATAGCCCATGAATGGGGTTTGATAACTCTCTTACTCAGGTGTATTTGTATTTCTTTCGAAGCATAGTATAATTACTCAACTTTAAGTTTGTTGGGGTTCGTTTAAGTAAAGTCGACTATCGGTGCTATATTATGACTTATTAGGACCCTTTTTCCATGTTTCTCTTATCAATTATGTCTGAAGGTTCATGAACACCCTTACCATCAGTAGAGAGAAGGAAGTAGTGAAGAAATTTTTATGGAAATAGCCTGTCCAAAGCTCATTCATCTTTTATTTGCAGACAACACACTTGTCTTCATCAAAATAAATAATTAGGAAATTAAAGCCTTCAAGGAAAGAATCCTTATATATTTCCAACCATTAGGCCAAACGATTAATTTACACAAATATACCATCTAACCCCATATGATCTAATTAATCACATCACTAATGAACTGGGAATTAAAAAGCAGATTCACTTGGGAAATATCTTGGATTAACTCTTAATCTTTGAAGGTCCAAACCTATAAATTCTCAATTATATTAAAGATTGTATCCTAAGTAAATAAACAAGTTGTGTTTCTTATCATATCTTGTATAAAGGCAAAGAAGTCTTGGTTAAAGTAGTCATTCGGGCAATACCGAACTATGCAATATCAATTTTCGGATTTTCAAAAAATATTTGCAAGAATCTAGATGGCTTAATTGCTAATTTATGTTAGGATTCCCAAAATAAGAAAGGAATTCAATGGTCGCATGGGAGAAAACTGCTAGGCCAAAATCTTGGGGGTGTTGGTTGATTCATCAAGTCGCATGGGAGAAAATTGCTAGGGAAAATAATCATTGGGTACTGGATTTAGAGATTTTTGGAAGATGAATAATGCACTTCTAGCAAATCAGTCTTGGAGAATGCTTCAAATCCTGAATCATTTGTAGCAAAAAAATTCTTAAAGGATCTATTTAAAAATACTTCTGTATGGGATGCTAAATAAGGGAAAAGTATCTTGGAGTTGGGCTAGCATCTTCAATGGATTACAATTGCTGAAAAAACATTGTACTATGAAAATTGGAAACTGATCTGATACTAATATTTGGAAGTACACTTGGATTTACATAATATTTAAACTTGGAAACCCTGAAGGATGTAATCTGAGCAAGGTGGTTAAGCTGTTTAAGGAGGATCTGTCGTGATATAATTTGAGTATATCATGAGAAATGAAATCTTAAAAAATTATTTACTCAAAATTGACCAGGAGGATAGAATTATCTAGCCATACATGAAGAATGTTTAGAAGGAGATAAGGAGGAAATTCCAATCATCTGGTGTTAATGATCAACGCAACCCCAAGGTCATTAATATTGATGTATTGTGTTTTGTGATAGATTTATCGTGTCATGAGACATCATTTTTGGGCATTAGGGGACTCATTTGGAGTACTTATCCCTAGTATTTGAAATTATTAGATTTGCTAGTCTATATCGGCTTTAATGGTATTTTTGGAGATTTTTGCGTTAAGTGTGCATCTCCTAGGTACGAGAATGATACGAGACGCCGAGATGGTACTAATAATAAAAAAACTGAATGTCAACCTCAAGTCAACGCTTGGAAGGATCAAAAAGATATTTTAAAAGGTCGAGTGAATTTACCAATAAAATTTTGAAGTCAACTTGAGAGATTCACCACCCGCATTCGCTAAAGATTTTGAGCAAACCCTTAGAGGTCAAGATATTCCTTTGAGTCGGAAGGGTGTTAGGGGAAACATTTTGCAATTTGGAGTTTATATGACCAAGTTATGATTTTTCTTCTACGGTTGCTCGAACAAGTCCATATTGCTAAATAATGTTTTTGGGTCACTTTTGACCCACTTAAGTGGGCCCCACACCCCCAAAAATGTTTTCCACACTCAAATATATCAGAATTTGGAGATTAAAAACAGTTACACAACATTGGGAGAAGCATTCACAGACATTGAATGAAGAACAACAAGAGTCCTCATCATTTGACTTTTCCGATCATCATTTTCATCTCATTCTTAGTGAAATTTTTCTACGTTTTCATTCTTGTATTGAATATGACCACTATGAATCTCTTTTTCATTATTATATAAGACTGTCATAGCTTGAAGATTGCTTAATGTATGAACCATAGATGATTAATTTGATGTTTCCTCGTATTCTGGGATAATCATTGAAATGAATTGTTATTTTTTGTTGGATATATATTTGTTTTACTTTACATCCCTTACCTTGTTCAAGTATTGGGTTGGTTTAGATTTTTGACTTTCATCCAGAAAGGAAGGTCAAAATACATAACTAATATTTAGACGTTTGATGTTCGTTATTGAACATGAAGGTTTTGACTAATTGATAGTCAATAGGGTTAGTGTTTATGCATTCGAAAGTTTCTATAGGGTAACTCATGAGAGGCTTGTAGCATCATAAGATAGATCCTATCTATCCAAGATTGATTTAGGGTGATTGTAGAATCGCGACGAACATGAAAAGACCAATTCGACCTTATATCAAGAACTATCTAAATTGAAAGAATCAAGATTTACTAGCAAGAGTCAAGTTACTTCTATATATGTTGTTCATCTCATTGTATTTTAGTCCTTTTCTATTTTATATTATTACTTGAATTTTATAGTATGCATATTAGTCACTCAGTGAACCAAAATCAAATCAACATTTTACTTTTGGATTTTCCAACCCAAACCCTAATCACTTTATGAAACACAAGAAATTAACCTCACAGTCCACATAGAGAACGATTAACAATACTTACTATTATTACTTGGGACGACTCATACACTTGCGAAGATTTCTCCCCCCCCCCCCCGATTGTAGTTATTATATCACGCCTCGGGGACCACCAAATACGATTTGGCACGTAAAGATTTTAACAAAAATCAAAATCTTTTTATAGAAATGATGTAATGACGCAATACCTATGAAGAAGAATTTACACCAAAGGAAATTTGTTGATATTAGAAAATGTAGATGGTGTTAGCATGACCAGGAATTAATTAAACTTCCCTTCTATTTTGTATGTTTATCGAATCTGTCTGGACTTCATCAACAATGCACATTCAGATTACACTAGAACACCCGTTAAAAATTGATGAACAGCTCATTAAGATTATAAATGAATATACGGAGTATGGTTTTAACAGGAAATTTATTACGACATTTATCCTTTGCACATTGTGGGATATATGAAATACTAGGATGCAATGTTTATTTGAAAGAAATAAATGGTTTCCGAAGGAAATCAACTATAAGACTAACATTCTAATTAAAGACATCTTCGGAAACATTGATCTTACGGTCGACAATAGGCCGGATAGAGGACAAAATCTTTAATCTTGGATTTCCTTACAGGAAATTATTTAGCAAGATTAATGAGATCGTATGGCTTAACATTACATCATTCTCTAACCACTGGGAAGACACATGTATCGCTTTTGTTGTTGCTAACTATCAAGGTTTCATCAGTCATAACAAAAAAAAGAGGATTGGAGCTAAATCCGTAGTCGAATGGGGAGCCCAGGTCCCTCCTAAATGCAATGAAAATTGCAACAAAAAAGATATTTTTAATTTTTTCTACTAAGGTAACCTTGAGATTGTTCAAGATACGCACAATGTCTCAATCGTAAGCTGGGGTATCCACACAATCTTGCATGAGATAAAACGATGGTTGAGGAAGTTTCCATCGTGAAAAATTTCCCATATCATCATGGCTTTTACCGAGATTGTCGATGTGCTGGCTAGATGTGATAGGAAAAACATTGATATATCGACATGCGAAGATAAATATTTTAGTGTTTTCTTTCTTAATATCTTGTATAAACATAGTGATTGGTTAACAACATGCATGTATATGTTGTCATTTATGTCTTTTTAGTGGAACTTCTTTGACCAAAGAAAAAATTGCCAATATATGTTTAAGCAAGTTTAATATTATTATATTAAAATTATATATGTTTATTCTAATAATAATTTAATTTTAATATACGTAAAAATATATTATTTAAGATTAAATACTATTAAATAATAATATTTCATTTTATTTATTAAAAGTAGTTAAATAAATAAGAATAGTTAAGTTGAAATTTAAAAATCTACTTTTTTACGTTCAAAGTCTTTCTTTTAATCAATTTTATTAAAGATCAACATCGTGAAATACTACGACATTAGGAATTTCAAACATGAAGTTCAAGAACAAAATTATAGTAAATCTAATTCTATTCTACTTATCAGCTAAACATTGCTAAAAATAATAATGTTTGAACACATTACTAAGTTTCTATGCAGTTGCAATACCTCTCCTATCTTTTCTATCCTTAGACTTTTTGCAGTTATATGATTTTATGTAGAGAATTCTTTGTATATTGTAAAGCACTTCATCCTCAGTTCTCACTTTACCATTATATAAATGAGCATTACTATTACACCACATAATATAGATAAAGGAGGTAAACCATCCTCCATATATGTAGTTTAAGAATTTATCTTTAGCTTCATAAAGAATAAACTCCAAAAAGTCATTCCAGATGTTGCATCTAGACCAAACTGGACCACTCTTTTGCACGTATTTGATTATGATTTAGAAAATAAACATTACAAGAAGATGTGATCTATATCCTCGATTGAACTATGACATATATCACGAATTCTATCATTTCTTATACCCCAATCCAGCAATCTAATCTTAGTAGGCAACCTATTCAAACGTGCTAACCAAGAGAAAACACAACATTTAAGTATATTCATCTTGTACCAAACTAATCATGTCGATTCAAGAATCTGGCAACTTTCTTTTATCTTATTCATTGTTTCTTAAAGGAAAACTTGTTCTCACAACTTTCAGAGTGCAGACCACTTGATTTTGTCTACCCCAACACTAAGACTATGAGGTATCAAATCAGTTAATCTACTAAGTGTCGAATGGAAGTGCCATTTATCCCTTATATAATAGCTTTGAACCGTTCTATTCATCCATAGATAGATTATCTTGAATAATATCTCTGTTTGAAGCTTCACTCACATTGTTTCCAGCAATCCGTTTATCTCAAAACACAAATGTAAATGAACCATCTCTAACCTCATGGTTGCGATAAACCAATTCTCTTAGCTTGAGTATCTTCTTCCATATCCAAGTATAATCATGTCTAATCTTGATTCCCCAAACACAAGTTACTTAGAAAATTTTTGTGTGTTTCCAAGAACTTAGTAAATTTTCACTTTTTTAGTAAATTCTCCAAAACAAGCTCAGAAAGCACACTTTATTTAGAAAGTCAATATTTGGAACACATAAACCTCCCCAAGCTTACTTCTACAAATACTAGACCAAGCAACTTTTTCTCCTTTAGCTCCTTCTTAATTACTTTTCCATAAAAAGCTAGATATCTTCTGATTAATCTTGTATATAATATATTTTGGTAGAAGAAAAACTCTACACTAATAAGGAACCTTGCTAATTAGAATTAATCTTATAAGTTCTAACCTCCATGCATATGTACGCATTCTATTACTCCAATCTTATCGTCCAGCTTATTAGAATCTTCCATACTCATCTTTTTAGAGCTTAAGGGAACCCTTAGGTATCTTACAGGAAGCTTTGTTTCCTTAATATTCAGAATTATTGTAATACTATTCTTGTCATCAATGGAAGCCCCTTCAAAGTAAATTTCACTTTTACCATTATTTATATTCAAACTTGAGAGCCTTGAAAATATGTTGAATCCATCCTCAACGAATTCAGCTAATGAAGGAGTAGACTTTATGAAGATAAGCATGTCATATGCAAATATAATTTGGTTGAGTGTGAGATTTTCACACTTTGGACGGTAGGAAGTTTTTTATTCTCCCAATATTTTGAAAAATTGATGTAAACACTTGCATACAAAGTACAAAGAGATAAGGGGATAGGGGATCCCCTTGTCTCAATCCTCTTCTTCCTTTAATGAATCCCACCATTTTTCCATTAACCCCAAGAGAATAGCTAGGATTTGAAACACACGTGATAATCCAGTTAATGAACTTTGTAGGAAACTCAAGATTTAAAGTATATTGAAGACAAAAATCCAATTTATATGTAAGTTGGAATTGATAGTACACCTAGGAGTAATATTATTCTTATCATAATTTATTCTTCAAGTTTACCTCAACACAAACTCTAGCATATCCCAATCTAGTTTGCGATACCGTTATAGAGTCTATTTAATAGGCAATCCAATTTCACTAGCTATGTGACCAAGTCTATCCTTATACTATAAGTTCATAGGAAAACACTTCAGTCTAATACATAGTGGTACTTGATCTACCTCAATTTTTCCAAATTGCATATCAGCTTTCCATTTCCTCAAGAACAGGAGTTTTCCACTTATATGTCAAATCTGTTCTAGAGCTTTATTACATTTTTCCTTATCCTCAAAGTTGAACACATATATATTCCCATTAGACTTGATATTCACTCTTCCAAGATCTTTTCGTTGATACTTTACAATATTTGTGATCATGTAAAACTGTGGAGCGGAACCAATAGATTGCCCTAATAAATAGTTAGCCCATATTTTTGCACCAACATCTAATATATTTTGTGGAGGTTTGATGATTCCTTCATGTGTGACCGGCTCATGATAGTCAAACGTAAGACAACCCTTAATTTTTCCATTAAATAGACTAGCCCATTAAGTATGATTCTCAGGATTTGTAACATTTTCATTAATTTGAACATTACTCGCACTCGCTTCAACTTATGTTTTCTTAAAGAGGCAAATTGGAGTAACATGATTCTTTAGAGTGTTAATCTCAGTCAGAATAATGTTACCAGTGCTATTAGTACCCTATTTTTTTTATCTCTGAGAGTAGGTCCATATTCACAAACTGTTTTGAGTTCACTACTTTGATTATTTTAGTTTGAATACTTTTAGATCCTCCAACAGCTCTCGGGACACGTTCGAAAACCTGTCTTGTGATATCTATTTGAATAGCTCTCTTTTTTGGTGTCATAAAAAGAGAAGAGAAAACAAAAGAAAGAAGATAAAAGGTAAAAGGTAAACGAAGAAGCGAAAGGTAAAAGAAAGATGTAATAAAGGTAAAGAAATTAAAGATGCTATAAAGGTAAAGAAATTTTGAATCGGGAATTAAAAAGTGGTTGAAAGATGATATATTTTTTGTGAGATCCCAAAAAATATGGAATAAATTATAAATATGAAAAATATGCAAGTAAAAAGTAAAATTTGCTTCGTCTTTTAGAATATGCTCTCTCCGTCCATCAATGTTTGTTATACTTTTTTTCACACAAATTAATAAAAGCAATTAATTTCCTCTATTTTTACTAAACTACCCTCAACCAACTAAGTAAATACATTTAATGATGATAAACTTATGAATATTAAATAAGGATAAAATTGGTAGGAAGTGTAAAAAAGTTCATTGGTATCATAAATGGACAACTTTTTGTGAACATCTACTTTTAGAAATATTTGTGACAAACATTGATGGACGGAAAAAGTAATTTAAAAAAAAAAATACATGAAAAATTTACCTTGTGGGCACTCTATCATAATCCAACATGTATTCTATTGTGATTTTTTGTTACAATAAGGACTTGACCTTCTTAATTGAAACCTCCAACAACCTCCATGTTATAAAGATCCTAATTGTATGAATCCTTATTTATAACATTTTATTAATAAATATAGCTAAAAACTATACTCCTTATACAATACTTCTAATTAGTTTTGTATTTATCACAATTGTTTTGTTATAAATTTCCAAGACTTCCATTATATTTTTCTTTTCTTTAATAATACATTTCCTTCTTTAATTTTTAACTAAATATAAATATCTATATGTAATTTATTTTTGCTCAATTTTTTTAATAAAAAAAATAACATCATCGGAATAAGTTTAAATATATTTTGTTTTTCAAAAGATATTGTATTTTGGTTTAGTTAGTTAAGATAATAATAAAATTATATATTTAATTATCAAAAAATTATAATCACTCAAAAATTTATTTTTGTGTGTAAAAATAAAAATAAAAATAGATAATATTATAATTTGAATATTAGTTACAAATATTTTTGTAATAAATTAAAAATTAAACATATAAATAATTAAATTAAATATTAAAACATAAATAAACTAGTTGAAATAGAAAACGTCTTGAAATAAAAACAAATAGGGATCTTAAAAATTAAAAACTTATTGGAACAAAATTGTTTTTAGATCTTAATATTTAAGAGAAAGAAGATTTATCTTTAACTATAGCTAAAAAAAATAGAAAGCTCTTAGACTCATCCTAAATTTTCCAGAGGAGGAATATCGCGTGAGTATGCACTCCTTTAGCAACTTTCATCATTTTTTTTTTTATACATGGTGTCTGCCGTCTGGCCCAGTAATTAGTTTTTAGAATTAATAATTAATTTTTTTAGACGCATGGATTGTCTGCTATAAGAAATAGATTTATCGAATTAGATAATCTATTAATAAATTATATTGAACGGTGCACTATTCATATTAGAATGACTTTTGGGTCGATGACATGTTCTATAAAGAGCATTCTACTTGTGGGTTACTTATGTTATAAAAACATTTTTAGACTATATTTTTTAAAATTATTATTTTTTATTTCACAAATTTCTTAAAATATCTTATACTTTATTCTTTTATAAATATTGTCTAGTCATTAAAAGTGGTATTCCAAAAAAAAAAACATTGTCTACTTAAGATTTTAATATTTATTTAATTTCTTTTACTATTATTTTTATTAAATTTTAAAATTTATATTTCAAATAAATATTTAAAATATCAAAATATTTTACAAAATATATGTTTTATTAATTATGAATGCAATTGTTATATTTATTTTAATATATAAAAAAAATTATATGAATATTACTTATGAAATGGTGGACTAGATTTTACAGTAATTTGATAATTTTAAATAAATTAAATCTTTACTTAGTCTTATCATAAATTATAAATTTTATTTAAATTTTTTAATTGTTTATAAAATTTATGAAATATTTTACGATAGAGTGATACTAGATATTATCCTAAACGGTTAATGCCCAATAGGCACCTGCCACCTTACACCCTTGTCCATAAAAGACACCGTCTTTTTTAAAAGAATCACGAGTAATGGGAAGTTTCCCATTACATAAAGTTTGAGTAATGAGAAGCTTTCTATTACTTAGTTTGAGTTACGGGAAGCTTTCCATAACTCAAACGACTTTTTTTTAAAGGAAAGAAAAAAAAAAAGCAAAATATATATGATCTTTTATGAGAAAAAAAATGATAGTTGGGGTGAAAGGGAATTAATTCTAACTTGAGTTGTTTCTTGGGCAATAATCCTATCCTTTTAAATTACAATTTTTTTATTATTTTTAGATGAATTTAAATAAATTAATTATATAATTATTTATTTATTTATTATTATTAGTCTTTTTCATGACTGGTATAGATAAAAGGTGATAAAAACAAATAATATGATTTGAGTTTATAACCATCATTGTTTTTTACAAAATGAGTGAAATGGTTTAAAAATTGAATTTTTGAATAATGTATATTAAGCGTCCAAAAAAATAAAATAATGTATATTAAAACATTTTCTATTTTTAGATAGAATGGATTATTCCGGACGAATCCCCTTCTTGTAGTACTACGTTGGAAAAAAAAAAAAAAGCAGATAGAATGTGTTATTGAATTTTGATCTAGAAGTCAAGTCGGTACCTTATATTTTTTTTATATTCTTTTACAATAAGTCAGTACCTTAGTTGACGGGGAAAGCAAAGCAAGGCTGCTAAACTATATTTTACTTTAAAAAGTTGACTCTTTTTGTAAAGCTGTGTGATCAGTTGACTGATTTTAGAGAAATATGCTAGTGTGGAATTATTTTATTATAATTAATTTGCTTTTGTTTTCGTCGGGAGTAATTAATTTGCTTATAACTGCGTTAGCAGTTGCATTATGCTTTAACCATTATCCTACCGCTTGGCGTATTTGGCTGACATAATATATCAATGACTCGTAATATCCTCGTCGATATTGCCTGGTTAGTTACTCTTTTCTTTTGGTCGGTTCCTCGTTAGTTACTCTTTTCTAACCAAAATAACTAATGACAAAAATGTATTTTTTTTTGTTGAGAAGTACTAAATAAATACTTTTTTTTTTTTGTCGGTAAAAGAAACTAAACAACCACTCAAACTAGATTTTACAAAGATTATTCAGCAGCCTATCTAAATCAACTAGAGAGCAATCCATCTAGTGCGGAATATTGATGTTTTTTCTTGTACACTTTGCCAGTACATCCGCAGTTGTGTTGTAACGTCTGATGATATGATTAACCTCCCATCTTGGATAACGACCAATCCAACTTTCAATTTCCCGAAAGAATGGGTTTTAAGCTCCAGTGGAGCACGGTCTTCTTCTTGATTCCTTGAATTAATTCAAGGTTGTCAGAGTAGAAAGAAACTCTCTGACTCTTGAGATCAATAGAAGATCTCATGGCTAACAAAATCGCCCATGCTTCACCTTCAATGACATCCTTGACTCTATATCTCGCATTGATTTTCCTTTTAACTTGTTTATTCCTATTCACTCCCACTCCTGCAATTCCTGACAAGCTATTCTTATTAATAAATGATGCATCACACATCCATATCACATCAGCTGTATCCTCGGTCATTGGGTTATTAACAAGTGTATTGTCTCCATTCTCTCCTTTAGGATTGTTACATGTTATATTGAAATTATCACCGAAAAGTCTTCGCATTGAATCCTTTACTCTGAAAAATATATCGTCTATCGACCATTTCTTCCGCTCATGAAAACATCTCATTCTTTCTTTCCAAATATTCCACATAATAAGTAAAATGTATGCGGATATCACCTTTTTATCCCACCCATTCTTTGTAAAGCTATTCACCGTTTGGAGGAGCCATTCTGTCATATTATCTTGATTTGAAATCTCAATTCTAATTTGTAATGGGGACTTGGCCCATACTTCCTGACTATATGGACATCTTAAGATTAAGTGCATAACATTTTCACCTTCCATTTCGCACCATTCGCACATGTCTTCTTTTAAGCATTTTCTTCTAACCAGATTATTCTTCGTTGGTATCGCATTGTTGCATATTTTCCAACCAAAATTTTTGACTTTTGATTGTACATTAGCACCCCAGATCGTATTCCACAATTCGCTATTACATGCCTCACCATTTCTCGATGTTTGTGCTTCATTTGAGATTTCTTCATTAATGATAGCATGATATCCAGATTTCGTAGACTAAATAAATACTTATCACAACTGAGATTAGTCACTCCCAATTCTAGAAAACGGGGCTCCAACTAAGATCACCCCACTTCCCATAGGACTCTTCGTCTAGCTGAGTGCGCAGGTTTGTTAGCCAGACCGCCGAATATGTTTGAATTTCTCCAATCTGCAATGCGTACGTCTTGACTCGTCATCGCGCAGGTGACGACGACCTATTACCTTGAATGCTATGAAGGTTATCTAAGCAAATAATAGTTTTGGTTCCTTGATCTTCTTGACATGTCATAGTTGCTTCCAGCAAAGCCCTTGCCTTACCTTCAGCTGCCAATTCCACCATAACCGACTTTGAGATAATCTGTCGCCTACCCGATCTAGTATCAGGTCACACTATCCCAATACTGGTGGTTTAGCTTAGTTCATAAAAGAAACGTCGCTAGTTACTATAGACTATACCCCCATTTAATTCAGTCTTTGTCAAAACAAGCTCAATTGTGTTTATCGTTCCTAGGTAGATTATCCCAGTTGTTTCCGAAAATATCCTTCATCCCAGAATTCACGGTCTTGATAATGTTGTCAGGTTTGAGGTGTGTTTTCTCGTGTACTGTCTTCATTTTTTTGTTTTTAGATATTCCACATCACGAGAAGGATATATGTTGTGACTACCATGTTTTTCCATCCCGAATTACCAATTCCAGTTGAAACTTTAACAACCTATTCACTTAGGCCACCTTCCATGTGATCATCAATCCTGATTTAGAGTACAGAGTCGGCCCAAGCTTGTTTGCAAACTGTACAAGAAAGTAACAAATGATTAATTTTTTCCACTTGTTCATCACACCAGTAACACCAGTTATCAATTGTGCAGTGTCTAGATTTGAGGTTCTTTCTGGTAGGTAAAATATTTTTGCACGTTTTTCACACAAAAATACTAACTTTATTCGGGATATTTGATTTCCACACACTGCCCCAAACTGTAGGATTATTCAATTTACCCTGAGCGAAGGACTGTTCAGATTCTGTAATGGATTTCGTAATCAGTGCTTGATATCCTGATTTGGTCGTGTGTTCTCCCGAACGAGTGAGAGGCCAAGTGAACGTATCTTGCCCCTGTCCCCTAAGAATTGGCATCCTCTTGATTTCAATGCGGACTGGTTCCAGGAAAACCGTATCAAAAATATCCATGTCCCACACGTCTTCCCTTTCCTTCATGAGTTGATCCACCGTATTAACGTTTGAAATAAGTTGTTTGTCCTAAATTCGTCCCGACCATTACCATTTGTGATCCTAGATATTAGTGTTTTTGTCATTCTTAATTTGGCTGATTCCTTCTTGTACTAATAAGTCCCTCCCTTCTAAGAGGCTCTCCCATGACCAGGATCTACTATGTCTCATTTTCACCCCCATAAACCTTTTTTTGGGTGGTAAATTTCTTTAAGTACTTTGGCAGCCCGGTAATTTGGGTTTTGTAGTATGCGTCACGCATGTGCCGCTAGTAGTGTCGTATTCATCTTCTTCAAATCTCTAAATCCTATCCCGCCAATGTCATTTTCTCCCATGCTAGTCAGTGAATCTTACGTCTTTTAAGGGTGTTCCACCAAAAGTTTGCAATAATAGAGGCCAGTTTCCTACAAAAAGTGATCGGGAAAGAGAAAATAAACATATCATAAGCCGGTATTGCTTGTAACACAAGTTTAATGAGGGTTTACTTCCCGTCTTCTAAAGTAGCTTGGCCATCAAACCTTGCACTTTGGAGTACACTTTATCCGCAATCCACGTCAATGTTTCAATATTCGTCCGATTGTGACATAATTTGATTCATAAGTAGTTTCCCAAGCCATTCGTTTCTTTGTTGAAGAACATCAACAATGTCCTTTCTGATGTTATATGGGGTGCCTTTGCTAAAACATATCAAAGATTTAGAAAAATTGAACCATTGCGCCGAGTTTGAGCAATAATTTTTTATACATTCATGAAATTCATTTATCTTTGTTCCCTCTGGTGTAAGAAAAAATAAAGAATTATCTAGAAATAACATTTGCGATATAATCAGGCATGTTCTAGAAATATGGATCCCACTAATAGCCTTCTTCGTGACTTTTTGTTCAATAAGGCTAATAAGTGTTTCCTTCATAAGAGAGAAAAGTAGTGGAGATAGAGGATATCTCTGTCTTAAGCCTCTCCCGGGGACAAAAGTGGTCAGACTTTCTCCATTAATGTTAATCTAAAAAGAAACGATTGAAATACAATTCCAGATCCACTGTATCCAGACGTGGTTGAATTCCATCATAGTTAGAACCTTAATTATAAAACTCCATATAACCTTCTTATAAGCTTTGGACATATCCAGTTTGACAACCGCAAGATGGTGTTCTTTTTTTTTCCTTTTCATGTAAAACGAAACTTCTTGCATAATGATTACATTGTCTAGTATTGCTCTCCCTTTGATAAACGCCGATTGGGTAGGGGCGATAAGTACCTACATTAGTTCCCGTAACCTGTTTCATAGAATTTTTTGAGATAATTTTATATCCAAAGTTGACACATGAAATGTGTATGTAGTCCCCCACTCCTTCATATATCTCCCCTTTGGGTATAAGAGTGATAAGGGTTTCATTAAGTTTATCTAGAGAAATATTTTTGTTACAAAATATTTAAACATCCATAATACACTTCCTTGATAATGTCCCAATACTCGTGATAGAATTTACCATTTATACCATATACCGTCTTGGTTCCTTTCCCAGACCCATATTAAAAAATAGCTTTCGAACTTCCTCCATATCAAGGATTCTGGCGATGTTATCAATCATTTCAGCCATTATTTCCAGTGCAATGAATTTAACTACTTCTTTCATATTGGGTAAGTTTCTGTAAAGTCGGAAAAGTTAGTTTTAATATCAACATTTGATTCTGTCCAGTTTCTATTCTCGTCTTTGATACGTAGGATCTTGTTACAGTTTATGAGTTTTGTCGTTAAATGTAAAATTATTTCGTGTTCTTGTCCCCGTATTGACTCCACTTCTGTTGTGCCCTATTGATCTCTCCATGTTTGTGATAAATAAATACCCTTATGGGACATCATTTTAGGTAGAAATCGGACTTAGTTGGTAGAGTTATAGGCATATTTTGCTATATTTCACTTTTTTCCTTCGTTTTATACTTATTGTTACTTGTAGGGCTTTGGTGTGTTAATTTTCTTGTTTAGTGTGAAGTTCTTAGGTACATGGATGCTAGGAGGAATTACGGTGAAGAGAAGAAGTGAAGTTTAAATTCCATGGTGAAAAGGAAGTATTAAAGGAGCAAAAGACATCACTTTAGTGAAGGTGACAGAGAATTACAAACTGGAAAGTCGTCACTTCTATCCCTTCTTGAGCTCAAACGGTGTCGAATCTGACTTGGTGGTTCAAATGTAAAAGATGTGACACTGATTTAGAAAATTTTTAGAAGTGCTTTTAGGTGACTTGGACTTATGATGCGAATGTTACACCTGTTTTACTAAAGTGTGTACATCATATGCGGAAAATAAAACGAAATTGGGCCATTAAATCATTTAATTAAATCAACCGTTAAACACTATAAAAGGCTCCTTAGACCCCATAAATCAGTACGCTTAATTTTATTTAACTTTTATAAGATAGAAAGAGGCAGCGACAAGAGCAGAAGCTGGAGAAACTCTTTTCTTTAACAAACTGCTCAAATCAGTCTTTCAGTTAGGTTCTTTATTTTATTTCTGTCTTTAGGAAACATGTATAATCTTAATTCAATTTAATTTTTTTAATTCTATTATGAGCTAAACACATATATACTTGAGAATCGCATAATGGGATGAACCCTAGTTTATTGATATAATGTATTTTCAGTTTGAGATTAATTTCTAATTTAATATTGAGTTTGGTATTTTATATTGACTTTTATCTTGTATTTATTTTCTATCAATAATTAGCTAATTGGGGATAGGTCATAGCAATTAAGCTATTCACTAGTGGCGGTGATCATCCGAAGGGCGGGGGGGGGGGGGGGGGGTTGATTACAGAATTAGATATTAGACGCGTGGTATTCGTCATTGATCATGGCGGGCTTGACTAATAGTGTAGCCAATTGGATTAAATTCGTGATCATCTAAACGTAGCTTATAGACGCCCTGACGGGGTCTGTAATACTGTAGGATAGTTTCTAAGTCTACCCTGACGGGAGTTAGAAAATATTAGAGTTCCGACTAATATAAAAATACCAACTCTACCCTTAACGAAAGCATTAAATACATGAATGTAGGTGAATCCCTAGTAAGACTCAAGGTGAATCTCTAGACACACCGGCAGGCTTTAGGCCCATTGCGTGTATTAACTTCAGCTATATAATTATTGCAAAAATTCTCGCACTAAGATTACAACAGATTATGAATGATATTATTTCACCAAATCAATCAGCGTTGATTAAAGGAATATGTACCCAAGATAATATCATTATTGCGCAAGAGATTGCATATTTCCTCAAATAAAAAAGAAGATCAAGGAAGCACTACGCGGCAATTAAAATTGATATGGCCAAGGCGTACAACAAAGTAAACTGGAATTTTCTTATCAAAGTTCTTAAAAGGATGGGTTTTCGTGAAGAATGGAGAAACATGATATATAGATGTATTTAAATGGTTTCAATGCAAATTAAGATTAATGGGGAATAGCTAAAAAGTTTTAAACTGGAGAGGGGCATCAAACAAGGTAACCCGCTCTCTCCACTTCTTTTTTCTATGATGATAGAATCACTTGTTAATCTGATTAATTTTCACGTGCGCGAGGGGAACATTAAGGGTCTATCGATCTCTAGAAACTGTCCAAAACTTTCACACTTGTTATTTGCGGATGATGCATTGTTTTTTGTGGAAGCTACGGAGGTGGAGTTTATAAATTTCAGGAATATACTGGATTCATATTGTGAAGCAACAGGGCAAAAAATCAACTATAACAAATAATCGATTCTCTTTAGTAATGGTACCCCTAATTGTCTCAAAGAAAAATTGGTTGTTGAAATTAACATTAATTATACAGAAATTTTTTGAAAATACCTAGGTATTCCACTTAGCCTAAAAAGATCTAAGAATGAAAATCTCTAATACATCAAGGATAGGCTTCTAAGCAAGTCTGCAGGCTACGTCTCTAATCTACTATCAAAGAGTGGCAAGGAGGTGCCAATCAAGGTTGTCCTACAAGATATGCTAAATTATGCAATGTCGATATTCAAATTCCCCAAAGAACTATGTAGGAAAATGTCTGTCGTTGTTGCTAACTATTGGTGGGACGCATCAGATAAGAAAAGAATTTACTGGGTAGCTTGGAAAAAAATTGCGAGAACAAAAAGAATCGGAGGATTAGGATTCCGGGACTTTCATAAAATGAGTATTGCTATGCCAGCAAATCAAGAGTACTGCTATTCTTAAAAATCCTGACTCTGTGGTTGCAAGAGTACTTAAGGGTATTTACTACGCAAATTCAATTTTCTGGAATGCTCAGCTAAGACAGAAAAGGTCGTGGGTTTGGACAAGCATTTACAAAGGGCTACAATTTTTCAAAAAAGAATGTCAATGGCAAAAGTGTAATGGACTGATGGCAAATGTTTGGGATGATTATTGGTTTGGGGATGAGAAAAAAATAGAGAGAAAGGATAGTATCAATATCAATAAAGTCGCGGAATTATTTAATAAGGACCTTACGTGATGGAATGGAAAATTAATAAACAAGATATGTAATGCGAGGGACAAAAAGTAATTAAAAAAGTTTCCAATCTTAAGCCTTGATAAGGATGATAAAATTATATGGTCATATTCTAAGAACGGAAGTTACACAACAAAGTCGGGTTATGATTGTCTTGTTAACAGAGAAATAAGGAAGGAAGCTCAATCCTCGAAAATTGGGGAACAAAGCAACCACTCAAGTTTTTGGTCAACAGTTTGGCATTCAAATGTCTCGAATAGGATTAGGAACTTCACTTGAAAAATCTGCAATGAAGCAATACCTACAAAGAACAAACTAAAGAAGAAAAAGTGTTCCAAAATGGCTAAATGTGAATGGTGTGAAAATGGAAATGAAGATGTTGAGCACCTATTTTGAAATGTCCCATTAGCGAAGCTGTTTGGGCGAAATCACCAATGATAATTAAAATTAATAGGGAATGCAGTGAATTATGGAAATATTGATTACGAAAACAATTCAAGATTTCTCAAATAATGTTTGGGATAAGAGGCTTATCACGGCAAATATTTTCTCTACAATTTGGAATATCTAAAAGTAAGAATGAAAGGTTTCTTTGAAGGGAAAAAATAGAATGTCAGCGAGATCGTTAACAAATCCAATAATTTGATAAATAAACTATTTAAGACTAATTTTGAGAATAATAATGGCATGGAAATGGAGGGGGAAGCAAAGGACAAGGTACATGAAATTAAGTTTGATGACACGACTGAACCACATGGATCAATGACGCATCATTTACAAAAGAATGGGAACCAGCAGGAATCGCATCGCTAGCAGTAGACAATAATGGAGTTATTTTAACAAAAAATGTACTAAGGTGTCAGGTCAACAATGCTAAAGAAGGAGAATGCTGGACAATACTGTGTTGCATTGAGGTCCGTAGCGGATCCTAATTTACGGAGCTGTTCTTTTTACTCGATAACCTTGAAATTGTTCAAGGTATTAACAAGGTTTGGAAAATTGATTGGAGAATCCAACCAATGATTCAGGACATTTGAAGATGGATGGAAAAATTTCCCCTTTAGAAGTTCATCATACAAAGAGATATTGTGTCGAGATTGCAGATATCGCGGCAAAAAGTGCAAGACTAGGAAAGGACCAATCTGAATGGGAGCCATCAAATATCAATGACGCTAAATATTCATTGTTAAATGTGATTAAGAAAAATGATGTAGGATAATCTAGTGTTTTTCTTTTTGAGCTTTTTCTTGGACAAAAAAATTGATAAGGTAAATGACCAAGAAAACAAATATAAAAATGCAAAAGAGAACAATAGAAAGTTCAAGGATAAATGGAAGAAACCATCACCTAACTTTATTAAAATAAACAGTGATGCGGTCATTTTAGGTAGAGGAGAAACTATTGCATGTATTGTAATAAGCTCTACTGGTGAATTTGTGACAGGTAAGAGAGTTGAAAAGTTAGCACAGAACCCGTGCTTAAGGCAAAAGTAACTGACATTTTGAAAGACAAATAGATTAGTAAAGACTAACCACTTGGAAATATTTGAATAAAAAAATGATGTGAGTACTATCATGCTACCTCAAGCAACAAACCAGAAATTTTTGTGTAATGCTATTAATAATATCGTGTGTAATATTTATGATTTTGCTAAGTAAAATAAACCAACTTTTTGGAAAGAGTTAATATGGATGCCAAACATGGGCATCTTACTAAGAAATTATTACCTAGACTAAGACGATGTCCCCATATATGTCTGGAAGGGAAATTCTTCCAGGGTGCATAAGGCGTTAGGCAAAAATGTAAAATATTTTTAATAGGCGTAGGCGGCGTCTAGGCGGAAATTTCTAAAACATAGCGCATGGAAAGGCGTGCATATATTCTATGTGGGATTAATCGAGGTGCACAAAAGTTGGCTCAAACCACTAGAGATGTAAACAAACCGAGTCGAGCCAAATACTAGATGTGCAAGTTTGATTATTAAGATTCACGGGTCGAGTCGAGTCGAGCCGGATTTTTTAAAACTTGTTTGTTAACATATTGGACGAGATTTTTTCAAGTCGAGCTTGAGTTATTAAAGAATAATTTGTTTTTATAGATTTAATAATATATTCATTGCTAACTAAAACGTTAGTTTACAGATCATAAATAATAACGAGTTCAAACGAACTCATCTTTTTAACGAATGAGTTCTAACAAACTTCGTTGTTCATTTGTATGAACGAACGTGTTCAAACAAGCTTTTTGCGAGCAAGCTCAAGCTGCTCGCGAGCGGTTTGTTTTGTTTACAACACCCATATTAACAAAAAATGAACTTAAATAATTTATCAATAATTTTAGTTTTAATCATATATTTCAGTAACATATATTATATGTAATATCTTAAGAAACTAATAAGATTTACATTTTAATTTTAATTTTAAAAAATACAGCTAAAAAGTTACATACCTTTGTAATCATATCTGTTAGATAAGATAAACCACTTTTCTTCGCCGGTTCAACCTCAAACCCCATAAAAAACTATCCACCACCACCACACAACCACCACGGAATCTAAATACCCCACTAGATTTTAGCCTCTTATTCCATTTAATCAGGTTAGTCCCCTCTCTCTTTTATTTATGCACTTCTTTTTCTCTACCTTTTATCTCCCTTACGTCCCTTCGTATTACTCCACTATGTTTTGCTACCATGAAAACAAAGAAGTCAACAACCAAAAACTACTTGAAGCCAGAAAAATCATTCTGAAACTAGTTCTTAACTCTTCTTACGCTACAATAGAGGAAACTAACTCTTAGCCAAAATCATCTGTAACAAACCTGATAAGCTTCAACTTCTTAAGGAAAACAATTAGCAAATTGGTGGGTCCTTGTGTGTTATAAATGCGGTAAAGTTGAGTACTCACAAACCGCAAGTGTATGGTTCTCTAAATAATAAACCAATAAATCGGGATTCGTTCGCAGGGACGAAATATATATAACTCAGATGTGAATCAAATAGTGGACTAATTGCAAGTACGGAAAAGTAAATGATATAATGTTTGTTTTGGTTTTCTAAAACTAAGAAAGCTAAATTAATTAAACTGAAATGAAAATAATGCAAATAAGTTAGGCTAGACACAAGAGAAGAAGTAGTACTTGAGTCACGCAAGGGTTTTACCTAAACCTTCTTAATTAATGCTTTCTGATAAGGGATGAACTACTATATTTGTGCTACTCAGGATTCTAAAGTCTCCTAACCCCCGTCAGGGTGGACTTAGGAGCTCTCCTACAGTATTATAAACTTTGTCAGAATGATTATAACTACTTTCAGATGGTTCAAGTTCTTACCGCATTGGCTATTGGTTAGTCAAGCCTGTCAAGGTCATTGACGAATACCAACGGCAATTACCTAGGTTTGTATCTAAACCCCCTCGTCAAGGTGATTACTACGTCGTTATAGTGAATAGCCTAGATACTTACCCTTAGTTCATGACTCTAAAGATAATAATTCAAGAATGAAATAAAAGCCAACACAAAATAACAAATTCAATTTAAATACTTAAATCCCAAATCGGAAAAACATTAATTAATCAAGTTTGCGTTCAGCCCAATATGCGATTCTCAAGTACAAAGGGAAATTAGCTCATAACGGAAAGAAAAACTAAATTCAAATAAAAAGAACTCATGTTTGAATACAGAAATAAAAGATGAAAGAACTTGATTAAGGATTGGGTTCGGATGTGATTTGGAGAAGATGACTTTCTCCAGGTCTTAGCTTTCTCCTTTTCCTTGCTTCCGGCTTTCTCTCTGGCATTTCTGACTTGTGTAAATTGAGTTGTGTGTAAAATAAAAGTCAAAAGGTCTATTTATAAGCTAAAAATCGGACTTGGGCTTTACTTAAGTGAATTACTGAAATATTATAAAACCCAAGTCCAATCTTTTAATTAAAATCCCGACTCTGGTGTGCAGACCTTGGCAAAACGACTGTAACTTTCTAAAATCAACTCCATATTGAACCATTTCAATTGCTAAATCTTCCTAACTCAATAAGGAATAAAACTTATTCCACGACCCAAAGGCTAATTACATGTCTAAGTAGCTCAAAATCACCAATTAACATCAGTCTTCCAGATTTTCAGCTTTCCTAGTCAATTCTACGGGATATCTTTTCTCGCCTTTGACTTCTCCACTCGATCTAAGACTTTAATTCTTGATTTCTCTCTTTGTATTTGTGCTCCCTAGCATCCATGTACCTACAAACTTTGCACTAAAAACAACCCATTTAACGTGCAGAAGCTTTAAAATGAAAAATAATAAATTTCAAGGAGAGAAAATGAAATATAACGAAATAACACTAAAATTCTATCATATTAGTCAATTATTCACCTAAAATGATGTCTCCTAAGAGAATAAAATTAGAACAAAAAGTGAGTCATCACAAATAGTTGTAACAAATAAATTCCAAGGAGAGAAAATGAAATATAACAAATAGTGGGGGTTGAAAGAAGACATTACTAAGAGAAAATTAGTTTTAACTTCTGTCTAATTAGTTGTAACATCGAAGAAGACTATCATCTAATTCTCAAAAGAAGGCCATGGAACTTAGCAGGTGATGTAACCTCATTTGTGATAAATTAATGTTAGGATGAGACATCATTTTTAGTGATTTAGAAGTCATAAATGTCGATTTTCTTGAGTTTTAGTGCACTTTCCTATTTTGAGTCTTGATTTAGTAAAATAATATTTTTAGAACATATTGGGTTTAATTGTTTATTTAGTGTGTAGCTTTAAAGATAATGATGGAGCTTAATTAGAGTCCAAGTCAAAAACTACAAGATATGGAAAGAGATTTGCTTGGTAATTGGAGATAAGGAAACAAAAGCTAAAAAGATGGAAAAGGAAAAGCTGCCTAATCTAGGATTCTGCAGTACACGCCTAAAGATGTGCTATTCTACCCAAGAAATAGGCCGATTTTGGTAATTTCCTTTCATAGGGACAAAGATAATTCTGTTGCGATTCTTTTGGTATCTTATGGAGCTCAAACCGACCAATAACGAAGAAGATATGCTCAAAACGGTCCAGCAGTGTTTATCTTTATTTCCATACGAATTTGAGTTGGGCTAGAAGTCCAATACCTTACCTCTTCCTCAAGAAAACGAATTAGGTCTTCTAAACACCTATAAATACACCCTTATATCACTTGTAAAACTACCCTATTAATCCTTGCCTTATAGTAATTAGTTCTTAAGGTTTTATTCTTCCAGTTTATTGTAGAGAGCAAGATGATGTCTTTTGTAATTTCTTTTAGTTTATTTCCATCAGGTATGAACTAAACTCCCCATAGCTTTGGTTTTGCATAATGTATAATCTATGAATTCTAATTCTTCTATCTAAGTTTCTTTGGGAATTATATGTTTTAATCTGATATTAGCTTCTTATTTAATATTTGTTTATGTGTTTTGATCTATTGTCTTTCCTAGAACTGATCACTTTAGGATTGTTTTAATAGTAGTTAGATGGTCTCCTTGACAGGGTGTTTAACTATTGAACCACCACATAATGTCTAGTGTCGATATTAGTTCTGACAAAACATGATTCTAACTAGATAGTCATTAGAGTTTGTTTTAACCACCATATCACCAATGATTGCAGTATTTGCTTAGGGCCTTAGTAGCGTTTGATAACCCTATTTGAAATCACTTCTTGGTTGTGCCTTAGCCCCCTTAGTCGCTCTCAAGGTCTAAGGTATGGGAATTTAGAATCCTGACTAAGTATACCAAGAGCTAATATTCTCCCTTATTAACTAGATTTGTAGATAGAATTAGAAGGATTAGTGCATACTAGCAAAACCTGAGCTATACTTCTCATCTTATATTCTTATATTTTATTTACTGTCTTTATTTTCTTAGTTTTAATTCTTAATTTCGAAAATCTGTTCCCTTTAATTTACTGTCTGCTGATTATTTACTTTTACTCGTTATTTCTACTCACGCGATTAACACACTTAAGTCCCTGAGAACGAACTCAACTTACTAACTAAAACTTACATACATCCTGTAATACTTGCAGTACTGTGCCTGTCTAGGGTGAGAGTGCGTAGTTTCTTGACTTAATTTTATCTTATTTTTATCACACCCTAGGCGACACCAACAGGGAAACATGTCTTAATTCAGGAATGGAAGGAGAAAGATGAGCTATCGATAGGTATGAAAAACACCACTTCCTTATGGATACAAATCCATAACTTGCTAGGAAAATACATCTCTGATGAAAATGTGGAAATCATAGCAGGACAATTTGCGAAAGTTCATGGAATACAACTTCCTCCGATAGACACCTTCAAAACAATTAAGTACTGTAGAGTTAGAATTGATTGGGACATCAATCAACCACTACGTTCCACCTATTCATTTAATATTATCGGAATTTAGGAGTCTTAATGGGTTAGTGAAGTTTGAACGGTTGGGGGAATTTTGCTGTGAATGTGGTATATTGGATCATACGGAGAGTGAGTGTAACAACAAGAAGAAATTGGAAAAGAGACTGGGTAAATTGATTCATGGAATGGAGAAGGATTTTAAAAATCTTGAGTCAACAATGGAGTCGTTTGTCTTCATGGCGGTCAAATCTGACTCAACGGTGAGTAGCAAATCGGGTATAAGGTACAAAGGGGTGACTCACAAATCAATAAAAGACAAACGAGTTGGACTCGGTACTATGGGGAAGGACAATGCTACAAATGAAAACATAAAGAATACCGATAAAGAAGGGTACGAGGTAAAGGACGATGGTAATGGAGGTAAGGTGGTGCTAAAATTTGAGGAAATTAAAAAACCTAAAAATAATATGTTTGGGATATTTATGAAAGATAAAAAATCGGAGCAAAAAGAATTTCTCTCTCCTATTCAGCATGGGACTAAAAGTGTTAATTTAGAAAATAGTGGGATTTTGACTCTATCTTTTGGGTCAATACAAAAAACGAATAGAAAAGGATTTATCATTAAACCCGAAAGTTAACTTCACTCTGCAAAATTCCCAAAATCAAACCCCTACATCCCAAATCCCTAAAACCACAAATGAAAATAATCCAAAACCAAAATCCTCTCACAAAGACAAAAATAATACCACTGAAGGAAACAATACTATGGAATTACAAATGGAAGAGGTCGATTGGGTAATGAACATCCACGAGAGTATAGGTAATGAGAAGATGAAAGAAGATAACAAGTAAAATAGAATTGATGTTCATCTAGAAAGAGGGGCGAAACTGAAAAGTGAGAAACTATGGAAGGCAAGGTGGACTCCAGCTTTGGGTAAATAAGCTCTTAATGAAGTAATCAATGAGGTAACTAACGACTCTCTCTGCGAAAGATCTTGCGGGATAGAACTAATCAATCCCAAATGGATCATTGAATCAAATGAGTTGGAACTTTCAAGGTCTCGGCAATGCCTTGACAGACCTAACACCCAAAGATGTTGTTGTTCAACATCACCCATATGTAATTTTTCTGTCTGAAACAAAAAATTCTTATGTGAGAAATATAGCTTCTGAGATAAAATATAATGTGATTAATATTGAAAATCCAATTGATGAAAAAGAGGGTTTAGCATTGTTTGCAATTCCGTCCTGTAGCATTGAATTGTTGGATTCCTCTATTAATCATATGCACTATCTTATTACTGATGATAATGGTTTGAAATTTTGCACAACATTTGTGTATATCACGTTCTATGATAAATTAAAAGACTCGGCCCTTAAAAAAATTGTGGCATGTAAAAGATATTTTCCTAATTTGGCATGGAATATAGTTGGGGACTTTAATATGTACAGATATGCTTATGAAAATTTGGGTGGGATGGCCCTAATAAAGGAAATATGGATAGAATTAATACATTACTTCATAAAATTCATATGTCTGGTCTTCATACTAAAGGTTGTTGTTTTACTTGGAATAAAAGGAAAAATGAAAAGCTTATTAAGGAGACCATTGACAGATGCTGTGTAAATAAGGAATGTGAAAAACAGTTTCCTGATTCTTGGCTAGCGGTTTTGCCCCCTATGAGGTCAGACCACTCAATGTTACTAGTTATTAATGACAAAAAGAAAATTCTTATATTTAAAATATTTATCTTTGATAAAAATTGGCTTAATGAAGAAGAATGCATAAATGTTATAAACACTAACTGGATGGAAATTTCTTGTGGGAAAGGTAATGGTATTAATAGATTTGGTAAGAAATTACACTATATTACAGGGAAAATTAGTATGTGGGCTAGAAAACTTGCAAAAAGTAAAAAAATCTGAAAAGAGATAATGAAGCGCTTAAGAACATGATGAACTCCACTGCCCTGTTAATTGGGATGAATACAATGAAATCATAGGAAGAACGGAAATAAGATAGAAAGAAGAGAAGATGTACTGGAAACAAAAATCTAGGCTAAAATGGCTGGAACTATGTGATAAAAACACTACTTACTTCCATGCAATTACTAAGGCTAGAAGAGGGAGAAATAAAATTACAAGAATTCTCTCTAATAATGATATATGGACTGAGAATAGAAAATGTATTAAAGAAGAAATAAAAAATTACTTTAATAATATTTTTAGCATTAAGGAACCAAGAGATTATACATATGTGTTGGACAGTATTAACCCTTGTGTTACAGAAGATATGAACAAAAAACTTACTTGTCTTGTTAGTTTGAAGGATATTAAGGAGGCATTGTGGGATATATGGGGAGTGATAAAGCCCTTGGACCAGATGGCTTCCCTGTATACTTCTTTAAAAACATTAAAATTTAATTAAAATGGATATTCTTAAATGCATTAGTGACTTCTTATGGGGAGGAGGAGATTTAACTCCAATAAATAAAATAATTATTACTCTTATCCCTAAAGTCAAAATCCCAGCTAAAATGGCACATTACAAGTCTATTAGTTACTCTAATGTAATTTATAAAATATTGGCTAAGATGCTTGTTAAAAGACTACAAGAGATTATGCCTAGTATTATAAATGATAGTCAAAATGCATTTGTTCCCGGGAGGGAAATAACAGAGAATATTTTTCTAGCCCATGAAATTAGCCACTTTCTTAAAGGAAAAGAAACTCTAACAATCACTACTTAGCTATAAAAGTTGATGTTGCTAAGGCTTATGAGAATGTTGAATGATATTTCTTAAAAGACATGCTACTTAAAATGGGCTTTAATAATACCTGAACTGGTTGGATTATGGGTTGTGTAACCTCAGTGTCATACTCTTGCTTACTGAATGGGGACCAAATACCATTAGATAATCCTAACAAAGGCCTACGACAGGGGGATCCCCTATCCCCCTTCTTGTTTTGTATTATTACACAAGCTCTAATCTATCTATGCTTATAAGGAAGAAAATGGAACAAACTCTTATTAAAGGTATTAAAATAACAATAAATTGCCCTACCTTAAGTCACATACTCTTTGTTGATGACAGTTTATTCTTTCTAAGAGTAGAAATTGAAGAAATTGAAGAATTTAATTTGGTGCTAAATGAATATAGTAGTAATTCAGATCAGATAGTGAATTTAAATAAAAGTGGAATTCTATTCAATAGAGATACACCTGAGAATAAAAAATTGGATATTCTTAGGATAATGAGAATGAACAAATTGGAAACCCTAGGGAAATATTTAGGCCTTCCAGCAGATTGGGGGAGATCTAAGTGAAGTTATGAATTGGATGTTAGATATAATAAATGAAAAAAATGAAAAAATGGAATAGCATATATCTCTCTGAAGGAGGGAAGGTTGTACTTATTAAAGCTGTTATAAGCTCTATACTAGCATATATAATGGTTGTATTCTCTAATCCTAATATAATATGTGATAAACTTAACTCTCTTATAGCTAATATTTTGGTGGAATAAGAATAAATATAAAAATAAAACACATTGGGCCTCCTGGGAAACTATGACTTTGAATAAATATGATGGTGGGATGGGATTCAAAGAGATGAAATTAAAATACTAGGCATTACTAGCTAGAAATGCATGGAAATTAATGAACAAGCCATATTCTTTACTGGCAAAAACTTTAAAAGGAATCTATTACAGCAAAAGTAACTTCTTAAATGCTGAGTTTGGGTATCACCCCTCATGGGGGTGGAGAAGTGTATTGGAAGGTAGAGGTACCTTCAAATATTACTTGATTTGGAAGATAGATAATGGTGAAACTGTAAATATATGGAAGCAAGAATGGATACCTATGATAAAAAGATTGGAAAATTTAACAAATTGCCCCCTAAAGCTTGTATTTGAATTATGTTTTAGAAATACAAATATATGGGATCCTGAAGTAATAACTAAGTACTTATCTATAGAGAGAAGTAATCAAATTCAACGTATAATAACACCTATTACTAAGTGTGAAGATGTAGCAGTGTGGGGTATATCCACAGATGGGGAAGTTACATCTAAATCTATGCACTCCTACTTAAAAAACAAAATGAAAAGAGGGCGAATCCAAAGACTAATTCCTCCTCTTCAAGCTTCTATGCCACCCCAAATGCTATTTGGAAGGAGGTATGGAGTAAGAAAGTACCACCTAAGATTAAAAACTTTCTCTGGAAAGTTTGTAAAGGCATTCTACCTACCGAGGAACAGAAATATAAAAAAAATGTAGGGAATACAATATTTGCAAGGTATGTAATTGTGAAACTGAAAACGTGGAACACTTATTTTTTGCTTGTCCTTGGGTAAGGGCTCTTTGGATTTATATATCCACTTCAACTATTATCTACACACCTTAGTACTGGTAATATTGAGATTTGGTTACTACAGTTGAAGGAATTAAAAGGTAGTACTGATATAGCTAGTAGAGGGCATGGAGATTTAGTCCCCTTTATCTTATGGAATATGTGGAAAATGAGGAATAAATGTTTGTATGAAGGAACTGTCCCTGATCCAATATTTGCCTTATCACAGGCCTTAAAATCCTATGATGAATACTATAAATGTATGAAACAAACACTGAGGCTAGAAATAACAACACCCTTAATAATAAGGCCAGTCCGACGGCAGATATTGATGAAAGAAGACAATCCTTAAAAGGTAAGAAGGGGAGGAGAAGTATACATGTAAGTTCAAATAATGAAACACTATATAAAAATAATGATTGGCTCGAAAGTGCGAATGAAAATACTCTATTTGTTCATACAGAAGCATCCTTTAAGACAGATAAACAAGCTTCAGCTGCATTCATTATAAAAAATAAACATGATAAACTAATACATGGCTTTGCTGGATAATTTACTTGTAACAATGTCAAAGAAGTTAAGCTGATAGGAGTTTGAAATGGCGTGCTTTCAGCAATCAACTTCCATTCTAATGACGTTAGAGTGTTTTGAGATAACAAGGTGGTGGTTGATGTGTCGAAGTCTGCTAAAAAGCCCTCATGTTCGCGCTTTAAGCTTTTTTATTTTGATATTAAGTCTCTTTGTAATATTAGGAGTTAGTTTCTTTCATTTAAGTAGGAAAGAAAATGGTATAGCGGATTGGATTACTAAGCACAAGCTATCGGGCATGTTGCCTAGTAATTGTGTTGAAAAACTCCCTCCCCAATTATCACAAGTATTAGTTAATTTTCCAATTCCTAGAGGAATTGGTTAATTTTTCCATCTGTAATGAACTATTTTATTTATTTTAATGCTTTTGACGAAAAAAAATATATCTATTACAAAATAAATAATAAAAAATAATATTTTTGTCAAATATATAACATATTTATAAAAAATATATAAAAATAACATATTTATAAAAAATATATAAAAATAACTAATTAATAGTAATATAAAATAACCTAACCTATAATAGGGTATATAAACTTTTTGAATTAAAAAAAACTAACTTACAGTAAACTAACTAATTGTATGTCTAATAAAACAATGGTAAAAGGCAGCCTAATATTTTTCTTTGGACAAAAGAAAGAAAAGAAAACCTGTCATGAATCTTATCCAACTCCCATTCTTCTGAAAGTGTCACTGATATCAGAGTCGCTACTGCCAATATGTCCGACTCTATGTCTAACGTGCTTCGCAAGTCGATCCGTATGACTGTTCATCCCTCGAGGAATATGCCGAAAAAAGATTTGTCCTGCTTTTTCTGACCTTTGTCTGATCTGACGTAAGATCGATTGAATGGTCCAACTCGCCGTTGACATTTGAGCCTAATATTTTTTTCGTCAGTGTGTTTATTTTTTCCAAACATTAAATAAGATATAAAAAAAGTAAAAGTCTATTAGAAAAAAAGATATATGAAAATAGTTTGTTAACTATCCTTTTCTTTTTATTAATTAAAGTATATGAGTATTTGTGTTAGGTGTATTATTTTTTTAGATATATATGTGTCCTAATTAACTTTCACGCACTACGACTAATCTCATAGGAAATATACACGCCTCCTCATGCATATTCCCACTTAATAAGAACTAGGTTACCCATGTTTAGGGAGGGGGTTCGAACCCTATACATGTTGCTATATTTTTTTTTATTACTTTGATCTTTACTATGATTAATATAACATTATTTTATACAATATTTAATACATTTTATGCTATGACAACTATCTAATAGCCTACGACAATATAGAGATAATAGCCAATAAAGACCTAAACCTAACATATCCTATCTTAACAAGCCCACCTAAATACTACACCTTTAAAAGGGCCAAATAAGTTGTCAGCAAATCAATCATACCTTTCTTACCCCTGAATAATATCTTTCATATTTGCTTAATATAAGGGATTAATTATGTTAATTATATCTCTTTCTTATCATAGCAACAATTAAGGATAACAATATCATATCATTAGTTATTCTCAAATACACATACACTTTTCCAACTAATGCGTGATTCATCGTCCATTGCCGCCGGAGGGTTTTCATTCATTTAGGGTTGGGGCTCATCGTGTTTGTTGGGCTCGTAGTGTGATTTGGGTGGGCTACCACATACTGGTAACTGGGCTATCAACGTCTTACTGGCTATATTCGACGGAGAAGACGTGTTTGTTGGGCTCGTAGTGTGATTGGGCGGGCTACCACATACTGGTAACTGGGCTATCAACGTCTTACCGGCTATATTCGACGGAGAAGACGTGTTTGTTGGGTTCGTAGTGTGATTTGGGTGGGCTAACACATACTGGTAACTGGGCTATCAACGTCTTACCAGCTATATTCGACGAGATGGTAATGAGCTTCACTGTTGAATGTCGTTTCATCTTATACTGGCTTGTCATATGAGAGAGAATGAAAAGCCAATGGGCACAATTAATATCTTTGCAATGGAGATGGAGCCCACGAGCCCACTGTGTTTGATTTTATTCGATTCAAATTTCTCATAGTTTTTGAAGAACGTCTGTTTCTATTTAACTGAATGCTTGTTTCTCATAGTATTGTTTCGAAGAATGTTTGTTTCGATTCAAAATGTAATGGGTTGTCGTAATCAAGCCTTTTCATGGCCGCCACTCGCCGGAGTAGGGGGATGTTGTAATGGGCTATTATAATTTAGGGTTTTTATTATAAAGATGGAGTGTTATGATTTTCAGATATCGATTAAAAAATCAAATTTCTTAATCAATGTTGATCAAAGAATGGGCTGTCACTTAATACACTAAGGGTATTACAGACTATAAATATTATAAAAATGGACTGGACCTGTTGAAGAAAGTTTTTTTGGTTGTGGACCTTTTAAATTAATCACCCCGACAATATATGGGGATACGGATTTTTTTTTGTTCAAATACAAACATAAATTTACCTAAACATTTTAGAAAAGTATAACTTATTAATACTACTAAAGAACTCAATCACCGTATCGTAAGGATAAGTAGAATGGTCCAAGTTACGTCTGACACACTTGGCAAGTCTGTCAGTAATACCGTTAAATTCCCTTTTCACATGAATCACTTTCCGATTCGGGAATCGTCCTATCCACCTCAGGCTTCAGATTTTATAGGGCGGATCCTCCAATCGACCCCCCTCCGAAGATTAATACCTTGAACAACTTCCCATCTTAAATTTTATGAACGCTAGACTTGTTTTACATGTTGTTTAATTTGGTATGTCCTTTTACATTTAATTGAATTTAGTAGTGATAGCTCTGTATTATGTGCTTTGAATTCATGTATGTAGTTCTTGTGATGCGCACGTATAAGATTACCATAGTAATTGAGTCAACACCCGGAAGGGGGATTCAATTATGGAAAACCCCACATAGTCGTCTAGTGTGTGGTAGTGATCCGGAAGAGCTTGCCTAACTGGATAGTCACTAGGGTTTATCTTAACCACCAAGTTTTGAGCCTCCTAAGTCCACCCGGAAGGGGGTTAGAAGGAATTCAGAATCCCGTCTATTCTATATCACACTATTCTCCCTTAGGTAATAAACATAGAACAAGGCTAGTGGGGAATACTTGCTAGTTCTCAAGCTAAACTCTCATAAGCGCCTATCTCTCCTATTTTACTTTCGTTTATTTAATTTAATTATGTTTAGAGTCATAAAAACCAAATAAATATTTTAGTGTCTTTGCGTATTATTTTACCAATAATTCTAATCCACTCAGTAAGTACACTTTTTATAAACTATATTTCTTAGTCCATGAGATCGATATCTGTTTTACTTACTTATTACTTGCAAATGATCTGTTTACTTGTGGAGAGTTTATCGTGGTATATAAGGTGTTAGTTCTCGTATTATTATCTTATTTAGTTGTTTATGTATCACACCTTTGCCCCCACCATGTTTTTGGCGCCGCTGCCGGGGACGACATCGTTAGTTTTGTGTTTTTACTTAGTGTATTAGTTTTAGTTGTTTTATTTTACGCTTTTCTTTTTGTTTTTGTCTTTTTCAGATTTTTAGATGGCGAATCAATAGTTAGAGCTAGGTCTTCCTGGCCCAGCTATTCAAGTGGTTCGATTCAATCCCGATGCGGACATGATTAATCAATTTGTGAGCTATGGCAAGTACAGTGGTGCTACACATCAAGATTCGGTCCGATCCGTTCAAAAATTCATGCAGTTCTATGATGCCTAAATTACTGAAGATGTCACGCAAGAACAACTGTATTATTTAATGTTTCAATTCTTCTTGACCGGGAAAGAAAGTGTTTGGTTAGATGATCAACCTCTCTAGCTAATAAAAAATTTGGACAAGCTTCAAGCGAGATTCTTTGATCAGTTTTATCCTACAAGTATGAGAGTGAAGGAACAATTGGAGCTTATGAATTTTTTACAAGAAGCCGGAGAGAGTGTTGGCGAAGCATGGACTAGATTTCACAGGTTGGCAAGATGTACACTACACAGATACACGCCAGAATTACAATTAGCCATGTTCTATAAAGGACTCAATGCAGAGTCAAGGTTAATAGTATATGATCTGGGTCGTGGAGGTTTTGTCTCCATGGATCCGAAAGAAGCAAAAAGTGGTATGGAAAGAATTTCGAGACCGACATAAGTTGACCACAATCACAAATTCCTGCCACTAATATTGATACAGAGGCGAGGTTTTCAAGCTTGCAAGATCAAATACAAAAACTCGCTATAACATTTGAGAAAAACATTCAAGACAAGAGTTTTGAGGTAAAGTGCGTAATCACAACCCAGGGGTACTCCATGGGACATCGAGAAATTTTTCAGAATTCTCACCAAGGTAATCATATGCAGCAAGCAGTTCCAAGTAAAGGCGCTATCAAAAAGTGTTCATATCAAACTCGACCTCAAGAAACTGTTTATCAAGTGCCACCTCAACTGCTATACCTGCAAGAACAAGCCGATAAAAATCAAGCTAATCAATCACCGGGCTACAATGCGTACATGAAAGTCAAGCTCCGATAGCACTTCCATCACGTTCTCAAGAATATATCATTGAATTAAAATAGACTATTAATCAATTCATCACTTCTCAAGGGACAATATGAGCAGACTTGAGTCAAAGATCGATGCATCAGTAGTGCAAAGCCGGCCACAACGGAATCAAGATCTGAAACAACATAATCAATTTTTAGAGCAAAATGTGATGCGACTTACTACAGTCATAGAACAAATGCAAAGTCAGCTATTGCAATTGACCCAAAGTATGAATTCTAACATGAAGAAGATCCAATACGTTGACGACAAGGTTAAGACTATTAGTCTTCAAGCTGGGAAGATGAAAGAATCACCACCATCTCCATCGAGTAAAGTGGAGGTTCTACCAACCAAGTCAAACATAGATAGGATGAACTTAGACTAGATAATTATTGAAGATTGGGTTGAAGAGGTTGAACAAGATGAGATTAAGAAGCCAAGAGTGGTTGATGAACCAAGAATGGAAGAGAAAAGCAGGGTGAGACCACCACCCCCATATTGCTATTATCCCGTAAAATCCACTTATCCAAAGGAGGATTAGGAGAGGTGTATGGAGACGTTAAAACAAGTGAAAATTAACGTCCCTTTACTCGAAGCTATGGAATAAAAGTGAAAATATAATCGATTCTTTATGGCAGCACTCTCCAATAAAGATAAGTTCACAGAATCCAAGACTGTGACACTCACCGAAGGGATACAGGCGCAAGTTCAGTGAAAGTTACCACCAAAGCTTAAAGATCCTGGAGGTTTCAACCTCCCAATCAAAATAGGTGGTATATTTCACGGAAGGGCAATGTGTGATTTAGGGGGGGAGTGTAAATATTATGCCCAAAAGTATATTCAAGAAGACTGGTATTAGTGATGTAAAACCGACATCCGTAATCTTACAATTTGCGGATCAATCAACAAAAAACCCATGGGGTGTAATTGAGGACGTGCTCGTCCAAGTAGGTAACCTTGTTATTCACACATATTTTATTATTCTTGACTATAAAGCAGATAAGAACGTCCAATTTATACTTGGGCATCCATTCCTAGACACAAGCGACACCATAGTCAACGTGAATGAAGGAACCGTGGCTCTACGTATTGAAGATGATTCTGAAACATTATATGCTACGGGAAAGAAGAAGAAAAAGAAGTCACAAGAATTATCAACAATCAGATTTGTGACCAAAAAGCCAGCATTTGTAAGCCCCCAAGACACCATGGAAAAGGAAATTGAGTTTGGGGTAGGAGACGAGGTAGCATGGAAATCTCCCAACCCCAAGAATAAAATTTCTTGCATAGGGTCATACTTTATCATGACAATTATTTCAGCAGGAGTGGTCGAATTTAAACCTATAGAGAGTTGCAAACTCAGATTGGTAGATGTTGATCACCTCACTCATTTCTGGGGAGGCTAAGAAATAACAGAGGTCACACGTTGACCATTGAAATACGTTAAACAAAAGTGCATGTCGGGAGACATCCCACAATCCTTTATGTTTTTATGTTTTTTTTCTTTTTAGTTAGTTTATGTGTTCTTTAGTGCATATTGCAGTAATAAGGAAGGTATGAGGGTTTTTGATGTGTAGGTATGCAAAGGTTTGAGTCTGGGTAAAAAATTAGAAATTGAAGAGTGCGAAAGACTAAGATTGCGGTACACCGCAACTTCAGGCGGTGCACCACACCTTAACCGTATCGTCAATTGCGGAAAAACAGTGCCACGGTCTGGAAAACTTCACAAGGCCAAAACTTTGCGCTCAGGTGTCGGAATTCACTTATTCTCGAGTCTAAATCGCATATTTTTTCGAGATCTATCCAATGGAGGGAAGAAAACATGATTTGGAGATAAAATAAAAACAATTCTTTTTTTGTGCAAAAACTAGCAACTTGATGCGATGCACCGCGCCCTACTTGTGGTGTACCGCACCCAAGAGAAGCGTTACAATGATCTAGAAACCCGGTTCATATGCTAGGCCACCTAAGGAGAAACCGTATCGTCACTTGCGACACATCATGACACGGTCTAAGTTAGAGAGTACCTGCGGTACACCACAGGGTGACCGCCGTACACCGCGCCAACAAGGAAACCATCACCACGGTTAACAATTCAGGTCCAATACTCAGAGGCCACATGGCCATACCGTTTCGTCAAAACACGCAAGAGCGTGACACAGGGGCATGACGTCACCTGTGGTACACCGCATGTAGGCGGTTTGAAGGCTAAATTGCTTCCTTTTTGGATTTTAATAGAACAAAACCTAAACCTAGCCTTTTCTTCAGCCCCAAGTACGAAAATCTCAGACCCAAACTCCATAGATACACCTTGAAGCTTGATCAAACTTTTTCAAACATCAAAAGATCATCAAGTTTTTAAGATTTCTTCCACCACAAGTAAATTGTTCCTTCCCCAATTGTTCATAATCCTCCATCTAAACAACAACCTCAAGCCACACCAATCATTCAAAACTTAATCTCATACTTGGTGCATCTTGAGTTGTAGGATAACAAAGATGACGAACAAAAAGAATGATATGGATTACAAGAGGAAGTGTCATATCTTAGGGAAGAAAACTAATTTACCTGGAGCTACAATAGAGAAATTCATCGATCTTGATGAGCTAGGTTCAAAGAAGCCAAAGCCCAAGGTAACTACACAACAACCACTACGTAAATATAATATGAGAAAGAGGGTACCAGCCAAACCTAAAGAGAAGAACTCAACATCCGAGGATCACGGTTTATCTTACAATTTTCAAACCAAAACAGAAGGTGTTTCTACACCACCAGAATGAGGAGTGATGTTAATGAAACGAATTACAAAACTAGAAGATAGAACTCATTGCTGCATCATGCAACAATTGAAGATAACCAAAAATATTGACAGAATCATGGCTATGTTGGAAATACGAGATGATTCCCCTCATGATTACGAATGGGAGAACATAGTCTTTGGCCAGGTACCACCCTCTAATCCATCTCCTTAACTTCTTATGTGCATTAGTTTAGTTTAGCTTAAATTTTATTGCTTTATTGAGTCTTTTTTGAGTCGTGGGACACGAATCAGTTTTGAGTTGGGGGTGGGGATTTGTTGTCATCATCTTCCTTTTTGTTTTTGTATAAAATTTAAAAAATTTAGGGTTAGAACTGGCATAGATTATGGTGAATGTACCTATCGAGCATGTTTTAATTAAGTCAATGATAGTAAGTAGTATGTTTCTGAACGGTGGCACAAATATGTTTAGTATGCATGAATGAAAACATGAAGTAAAAGATAGGGAAGATTAATAAGCAATGCGTATGAAGTGTCAAGTTGGATCTTAGGGAGAGTTAATCGGTGTGTAGAATGTGAGGTTTAAAATTAGTTGAAAACCCGCTTTACTATGAACTAATAGTGAAAAAATTACGAAATCCAGTAGTTAGAAAAGTGAATAAGAGATTCATATTGAAGCCACTTGAATCTTTTTAGCTTACTCACCCTTTTATTTGATTATTATTACATGTATTAGCCCCTCTGGGCCTTTTTAAAGCCTTTTATTAACCACATTACAAGCCATTCCCCTTAGTTTATAAGACTTATCCATATGACCCGCACTCGAATTGCAAAACCTGTGACAGGTTGTTTTAGAGTTTGAGTTTGGGGTGGTGGGTCATCATTGGGATTGGGAATTCGATTGTAATTGTGATACTATTGATGATGAGGATTTTATTATTGTAACCCTTTGCTAAGGTAAAAGTAAATGAAAAAAATGTATTGAAAAAATATATAAAAAATAATAGCATGATATCTAACATTAAAAAGAGAGTCATAGCTAGCTATAAAAAGAAAAGAGATATATGAAAAAGATTGAAAAGATTTGGACCGGCAAAGTGGAATTTGTTAGTAATCATCATGAAAAAAATTTATTGGGTTATTTTGGAATGCAAATTAAAGCATCAAAATTGGGTTGAGAGAGAACATATTCTAGTGAAACTCGAGCTCTAGGGTGATTCTTTGATGGAATGTGAGGAGAGAGCCAAAAGCTCACTTTTCATTATCCAAATATATCATACCGTCCCTAAGCCACGTTATAACCATGAAGACTTTAGGATTTCTAGCTACTTGGTAGAGGAACAATGGTACAATTAGGGCGTAGGTGAGTGGACCATTGGATACTATGTTAGGACCTATGATCACCCTATAGCCGTTAACACAAACTGAGTTGAAGACCTCTCCTTCTGGCATTGTGAAGTTAATTTGGACTTGAATTTATGGACTGTAGATTATGTGTATATTAAGAATATGTGTGAATTATTTCTTTGACATTACTACATGATACTTTTTAGATATTTTGGTCTAGGATGATTTAGTGTTTTCTATTCTTCTTATTCTTCTTCTTCTATATTTATTGTTGAAGACCCAACTGTTCTTATCTTTATTGTATCGAGAAGATACAACTTTGAGTTGGGGTCTTAATATCTCCCTATTTGTGGTATATTAATCTATACTTGAGACATCATTTTAGGGATATTTAGTATTTAATTTTGGGATTTTCCCCATTTATTCATACTTTGCACTTTCTTGCCTAGTCTTAGGTGTTTTGCTATTTTGTGAGATTTTCGCGTAATTTGTGTGTTATTTGTGTAGCACTTAGGTATATGGAAGCTATTACACCTATGAAAACTGATTTAAAGTGGGAAAGTAAAGGAAATCCCTTAGTCAAAGTAAAAAAGGAAGAGTTTGGATATATTTGGAAAGTAAATAAGCTGTCAAAACTGCACATACGTCCACTAATTAAATTTCTGCAGAGATTTGGTATGCAATTAGGAGGAGCTTTTTATATGAGTATATAGAACTTTCAAACGCGGTCGTTTCCATATAAAGAACATTAAATTCCGATAAGTAACGAAGGAGATATGACCAAATCAATATCTGCAAAGGTTTATCTTGTCCTACAAGTTAGGAATACGAATTTCGGTAAGATCAAGATTCCTTAACTTGGGGATTACTCCTAAATTAGACCAAGGGTCTATATATAACCATTCATACCTTATAGAAATCATCGTTGGTCAGTCCCTAATAATATAAAGACCAAGAGGAAGCTTATATCAAGAGAGAAAAAGAGAAGAAGGAGTTTGGAAGTTGTTCATGCCATTTCAACCTTACATGTTTGTAATTCTGTATACCTATTTATTTCTTATGAACTAATTTATTTAGCTTGAGATTAGCATAAGGGTATGAACTCTAGAATTATTTTATATGTTATTTAATTTGGGATGTCCTTTTACATTTAATTGAATTTAGTAGTGATAGCTCTGTAATATGTGCTTTGAATTAATGTATGTAGTTCTTGCGATGCGCACATATATGATTACCATAGTAATTGATTCAACACCCGGAAGGGGGATTCAATTATGAAAAACACTACATAGTTGTCTAGTGTGTGGTAGTGATCTGGAAGGGCTTGCCTAACTGGATAGTCATTAGGTTTATCTTAACCACCAAGTTTTGATCCTTCTAAGTCCACCCGGATGGGGGTTAGAAGAAATTTAGAATCCCGACTATTGTATATCACACTATTCTCTCTTAGGTAACAAACATAGAACAAGGCTAATGGGAATTACTTGCTAGTTCTCAAGCTAAACTATCATAAGCGTTTATCTATCCAATTTTACTTTCATTTCTTTAATTTTAGTCTGTTTAAAGTCATAAAAACCAAATAAATATTTTAATGTCTTTGCGTATTTTTTTACCAACTATTTCTAGTCCACTTAGTAACTACACTATTTATAAACTAACTTCCGTAGTCCCTAAGATCGATATTTTTACTTACTTATTACTTGCAAACGATCCGTTCACTTGCGGAGAGTTTATCGTGGTTGAATAAGGTGTTAGTTATCTTATTATTATCATCTTATTTAGCTATTTATTTATCACACGTTTGCCCCCACCAAGAGTCAACATATAATTAAAAGTTGACACCAAAACAGAATATTTTAATCGGAGATGGGATAAAGTTCATCTTAGTTTTATAATAGAGATATGACAATCTCATCTTAATATTAGAACCTTTTTTGGTCGAACCAAGCCAACCGGCGATTGGAAATGAGACAAATTCTATTTCAGTCTTAAAAATGGAAATGAGACAAATCTCAATTCCATCTCATTCTTAAAACTGGAGATGTGACAAATCTCATCTCAATCTTAGAATGTAGATTAGACAAATTTCCTCTTAGTCTGAGAATTGGAACTAACAAATCTTATCTCAGAGAAATAAGATAATTTCTTAATCTTAAAATAAGAGGTGAATGGAGATAAGATAAATCTTATATTAGTCTTAGAATAGACATGAGACATATTTATTCCAATCTTAAAATTGAAGATGGGACAAATCCCATCTCAATCTTAGAATGAAGATGGGACAAATCGCATCTCAAACTTAGAATAGTGATGGGACAAATCTCATCCCAGTCTTAGAATTATGATGGGCTAAAAGTGGAGATGCGACAAATCTTATCTCAATTCAAATATCTTCCTATTTTATCAAATTTATCATATTTCAAGTTTTACTGGTCTCTCTATTCTGCCTAACATGTTTATGGATTTTTTTAGATAGAAATAATGATAGATATCACCCAACCACAATACCTTTTTATAACCTTGTAGGTCGATCTTTAATGAACTAATTTATAATTTCTTTCTCCTGATCTATCACACCACTATATTTAATGTCTTTAGCAATAACAATTGTGTTGATTTAAATAAGCCATATTATAATTGAAAACTGACAACAAAATGAAAGTTTTAATCAAATTGCTTATGTCTAATATTTTGTTTTATTAGATTGATTCATGTCCTCTTTTTTGGCTCTTACATTATTCTCCTTGAAATGTTATTGTATTCTTGACAAACAATGTAAACAAAAAGTTGAACGAGACTTCCATAGCCAACGCAATTGGCAGGACTTATTAATAGCAGTATATAACCAAGCTAATATGTTGACAAAAAAGACCTAATAATGTGAAAATTGGCCGGCACTGATTAAACGGTGATGTGATAATTGAAACAAAAACGACATAACGAACAATAATAATTGCGAGGCTCAATTATTATTTATTAAATGTTGTTTTGTCAGTTTTAAACAACCTTTTAACTTGTTGTATGTTTAGCTGTCTTGATACAATCACAGTTGGTAATTATAATCTAATATGTGGTTACGACAAATTTTATTTAGTTAATATAGCCATGTGGGAGCTAGTATTTCAAAGCCCGATCGAGAAAAAAGAGCGTATATAGAGTTCAAAATATTATAAATTAACTTATCCCACTTAATTTAGTTTCTTAAAATAAAATATTTACTAATTGGATATTAATATACGTATAATCGTTGCCAAATAAGGTGTTAAATGAGAAATTCTTACCTAGACTTTTTTTTTTTTTTTTTTTGGACGTTGGGAGGTGCCTAAGCACCAATTACAAAGAAAAACAATCAACCGATTCCTAATTTACTAAAACTAGAAGATAAGTCGAAAAAACTAAAAGTCTTCCGACGTAAAATAGTTGCCTCGTGCCTAGCTTCCTTCGCAAGCTTATCCGCTTTGCTGTTGAGCTTCCTACTGATGTGATGGAAAGAAACTTGCCCTAGCTCTTCAGCGTTGTTGATAATCTTGCGCAGAATGGGTTGGATATTCCAACGTGCTGCTGACACCTGCTTCGTACCTTGAATAACCTCAAGGTTATCTGAGTAGATTACAATCTTTTCCCCTTGAAAATTTGCGCCTATCTGCGTAGCTCTAAGGACAGCGTTAGCTTCTCCCTCCAGGGCCGATTTGCAATCCAGGTTAAAGCTGTGCTCAAATGACGTATTATTATCATTGTGTACTCCTATGATTGCTGCCCCCGTAGGTTCCCATTTGTTCGAGAAAGACGGGTCACAAAATAGAGATAGGTCTTGATTTTGTTCGTCCCTGCTTGTATCTGCGTTTGTCTCCCCTTTTTTGTTGAGCCCTTTATAGTTTTCCGTGATCCAATTAATCCCGTGGACTTCCTGCATTAATTTCTTTGATGCGATATTGACCCCTATACCACTTACTGTAATCCCCTCGTGTATTGCCTTCATCTTTGCCTTCCAAATGTTCCAAAGGTTAATCATAATAAAATCTCGTACTACATTTTCTTCCCAGCCTCCTTTAGTAAAAGTTTGGATAATCTTTAAGAACCAATTCTCTATATTGTCTTCAAATATGTCTTGAATTTTTATTTGTAGAATGGATCCAGCCCATATGTCCTTGCACATGTTACAGTGGAGAAGTAGATGTTCCACATCCTCACTATTATGATTACACCATAAGCAGTTCGTAGCATCCACACATTTTCTTTTATATAAATTGTTTCTAGTAGGGATTGCATTATTCACCAATCTCCACATAAATAACTTGATCTTTTTTGGAATGTTGGAGCCCCATATTGTTTTCCAGATTTTTGATTCTTGCATTACCTTAGTTCCCGTTGTTGACGCTTTATTAACTATTTGCTCTTCTGTTATGACCCTATACCCTGTTTTTGTATCGAATTTACCATCTCTCGAGTAAGGCCAAATGAACTTATCCTTTGTATCAAATTCTTTTATCTTAGTCTTCATTATTAAGGGTATAATTGGTTCGGGGAAGAGATTATCAAGCTTCTCAAGGTCCCATTCATCTTTATTTTCCTTCATTAGTTCGTTGACTCTTGAAATAGGCGTTCCTTCTGGTTTTTCTAATTTCCAATCGGTATCTATCCATTTTTCGTTCCATATATTGGTATCTTTGCCATTTCCTATCATTTTTATTCCGTGTTTTATCATAAAATCTCTGCCTTCAATAATACTTGCCCAGCTCCATGTCCTACTTTGTCTGAGTTTACAGGTCAACAAGTTAGATTTATTGAAATATATACCTTTGAGTAATCTTGCTGCTAGGTTATCTGGATTATTCATCAGTCTCCAAGCTTGAGCTGCTAGTAGAACCGTATTCATTTTTTTAAAATCTTTGAAACCCAATCCCCCTATTAATTTGCTTACAGCAATCTTTTCCCAAGCAACCCAATGTATCCTGTTTCTTTCACCTGAACTCCACAAAAAATTAGAAATGGCAGAAATGAGTTTATTGCAAAAATTAATAGGAAAAGAGAAAATAGACATGTAATAGTTTGGGATGGCTTGAAGTATTGCTTTGATGAGAACTTCTTTGCCGCCTTCTGATAGTAGCTTCGCTTTCCATCCTTCTGTATTTTTGAACACTTTCTTCGCTATCCATTCTAGAGACTCCACCTTAGATCTTTTGTGACAAAGTGGAATTCCAAGATAATATCCCAAATCTTCTGTCTCTGAAATGTCCATCTTTGTCGTAATTTCATTCTTTATATCATCTGGTGTTTCTTTGCTGAAAAGTATGGCTTGATTTATGGAAGTTGATTTGCTGTCCAGACCCCAAGCAGTAAGTATCTAAGCATTCCTTGAAATGGTTAATGTTCATATCTTCTAAATCTAGAAAAAAAAGAGAATCATCTGCAAACAAGAGGTGAGAAATCGTCGGGCAGTTTCTGTTAATTTTTATACCCTTAATCAATTTGTTATCAATATAATGATCGATAATGCTAATGAGAGATTCGGTCATAATAGAGAACAGGAAGGGTGATAGGGGGTCACCTTGTCTAAGACCCCTTCCAGGTTTAAAGTTCTCGAGTCTTTCTCCATTTAGATTAATATTAAAAGACACTGAAGTGATACAATTCCTCATCCAATTTATCCAGGTTTCGCTAAAACCTAGTTTATCCAAAACTTTAAAAAGAAAATCCCATCTTACCTGATCGTAGGCTTTTGCCATATCAATTTTAATAGCTGCCATGTGTTTTTTGTTTTTTCGTTTCCTACTCATAAAAAAAGATATCTCTTGCGCTATTATAATGTTATCCTGGATCGCTCGACCTTTAATGAAAGCTGATTGCGTTGGAGATATAATACTATTCATAATTTCTCTTAAGCGATTTGAGAGAATCTTTGTGATGATTTTATAAATAAAGTTGACACACGAAATCGGTCTAAAGTCTCCTAAATTTTCTTGTGTTGTTCCTTTCGGGATCAGTGTTATTAACGTATCATTAATCGTTTCAACTGAACAATTATTATCAAAAAAGTCCTCTATAATCTGTAAGACATCCATTTTAATTATATCCCAAAATTCTTTGTAAAACTTACCGTTAAGTCCATCTGGTCCAGGAGCCTTTGACGCAGATAATTCTGTTACAGCTCTTTCCACTTCTTCCATCGTAGGTTTTTTTGTTAGTTCTTCATTCATGTTGCTAGTAACACGGGGTTTAATAAATTCAATAGCCTTTTGCATATTTTCCTCTATACCTCTGTTCTCTTTAAACGGGTCCTTATAATAATCCTGAAAGCAGTTTTTAATGTCTTCTGAATCGTCGGTCCAAACTCCGTCAGTGTTTTTTATTCTGGTGATACGATTCTGTTTTCTACGTTTTATCGTAGCTAAATGAAAAAATTTTGTATTTTTGTCTCCGTAAATGAGCCAGTTTTGCCTAGCTCTATTGCTCCAATATTTCTCTTCTTTATCATATTCTATCTTTATTCTTTCTTTAATATCATTCTCTTCTTTAGAAGTGTCTTTATCTTCTTTCTTACTATTAATTTTTATAAGCCTATCTTGAAGAGCTTTAATATTTTTTTCATGATTCTTAAAGTTTTTCATGCTCCATTTAGTAAGCTCTTTTTTAGTAAATTCTCTTTTCTTTATAAAGTTAGGTATAGGGATCATATCATAAGGTATTATCCAACTATTGTTAATTACTTCTTTGCAATTATTATTATTATCTAACCATCTAGTTTCAAATTTAAAATGTTTTTTTCCTATTTTCATATTCATATCAAAATGTAGGAGTAGGGGGGAGTGATCCGACCCTATAGCAGGAGGTATATGAATCTGTGATCTCGGAAATTTCTCCATCCATTCATAAGTTGCCATTCCTCGATCTATTCTTGTCTTGACATTCTTTTCGCCTTCCATCCTGTTGGACCAAGTGAAAAAACACCCGTTAGAATTTATTTCCGCTAATGAATTATTATGAGTAAAATCTAGGAAAGCATTAATATGATTTATATTAGCTTGGTTCTTGCTTTGTTTTTCCGTAATGTTAAGTATCTCGTTGAAATCTCCTAAAATCATCCAAGGTTCTCTAATTCCCTCACTCCATCTTGTTATATCATTCCATATTTCTACTCTTTTATTAAAGTCATTAGGGGCATGTAAGAAAATCATATAGTACGAAAAAGATAATTCATTAACTAAAGCGATAACATAGGAATTGCAGCTGAAAATAATACTAAGATGCACATTGGAGTGCCACAAAATCAAGAACCCCCCCGAGTGGAAAGAGGTTCCTGAGGGTTCGACAAAGAAAGATTTGCTGAAACCAAACCGCGCCACCACTTCTTGCGAGTCTACTTCTCTCAACATCGTTTCACAAAAGGCCACCACACCAGGACGGAACTGAGCTATCATCGAGCTAATTCTTGACAATGTTAAGGGCGCTCGAATTCCCTGAACATTCCAAAATAAGGTTGTCATTTGAACTTCGCGGCTTTTTTGGAGTAGCCGCCTCCATTTTTTCCTTTCTTCTCTTCATCAGTTTCGAAAATTAGATCGTATTCATGTATCACCTTAGCTAAACTCTTCATATTCCCGCTCTTCCTCCGACCATTAACTTCATCTCCTGTTTCCATTTTTTTTTCCTTACTGTTACAACAAAACTCATGAAAGAAAGGGTTACTGTAAAACAGATGGGAAAAAACAAGGTCAGAAAAATCATTAAACCATTTAAATAGGGAAATATGACTAATGGGGATAGCGAAGCAATTATCAACTGAAGTAGTCTGGGAAAGATAATTAATTCTACCTGTCCTTAAATAGGAAAGTATTCCAATTGAACAACAGATTACCTTGGTAGAAATAGAAAAATTTGAATTTATTCTTATTTCTTGTTTGCCCTTTTTATGAACAGCGGAGGATTTGTATATTAAACCATCTTGTTTGTTTCTGCAACTATAAGATGTATTGACTAATATCTTTGTCCAAAATTTAGTATCATTACTTTTCCTATCCAAAAGAAAACCTCGCCAGCACATTTGATCAATAAATGATCTTATCCCATCATAGACGCCCTTAATTTTTTCCTCAAAGTTTGTTGTTTTTAATTGTTTTTTCCATAGGCTACTATGAATCAAATAAGTCTGAAAAATTGCTTCTTCAACTCTGACCAATTTATAAGCAACATTAATTCCTTTAATAAACCCCAAACATCTTCCAATCCCACATTCTTCATTAATATTCACATCTAACCCAGTAATCCATCTCCCCACCATCTCCCTATATTGCAAAATAACCCAAGAGATCCGAGAATTCACACCCAAGTCTATATTATTATGGTTCACTTCTCCTCCTCCGTCTCCTACCAAATCAATTGCCCTTCCATTTCCTACCCCATCTGCATCACCTCTAATAATCTCATCCACTCCCAGATTCACTATTGCTTTCCTACTAAACTGAAATTGAAAGAATTTTTGTATTGCCCTATTTCCCCTCTTTTTCCATTCCTGTTTAATTCTATATTCCACCCTTTCATTCTTAGCCATACATATTACAGCCTTTGTTTTGTTTGAGACTAAGCTTTTGTTCTTGACAAATCCTTTAATAACAGCAATTTGGCCGTAAGATCCAAAGCCGTAGAGGTCTCCTGAGTTGTGTCTTCCTTGGTAACTTTTTAAAAAATTAATCAATGATTTCAGGATCGAACGAATCACGTAGATTACCTTACATTCTTTTTTCTTCCTTTCTTTCATCCTGGTTACCCTTAAATTCTCATTTTTGCCCGTGTTAGGTTCTCTTTTTTTTTGTATCCCCGATGCCGAATCAGCCCAATTGATTTGTTGTCTGAAGTCGCTTGCCAAACTCGGGTAAATAAGATCGAAGAACTTTAGATGCCATACCTTGTCTGTTAAGCAATGGTGTCGGTGATGTCTGTAGTGAGGTTTACTGTAGATTCTAGGGTTAATAATCATCATCGCCCTTGGGTTGAAGATGACCCAGTTGTTAATTGATCCATTCGGAGCCCAGTATGATGGATTGATCAGAAGATTGGTTTCATAATAAGTTGTAGAAGTTTTAAAGCGAGGGTTCTGCAGTTCGCTTAGAGAACGAGTATCCTCGCCATCTGATGAAGAATTCATCCCTAGCGTAGCAGAGGTGCGAGAGCCGCCTAACAAAAGAAGAATAACAGAGGCCAAGATCCGATCAGAAAAAAAAGACAAGCGTAACCCTAGGAGAGAGAAAAGAGAAAAGGCCTAATTCTAGAGAGAGAAGAGAGAGCGTGTCATATTTATATTAATTTATATTTTCTTACCTAGACTTAAAACCAAATACCCATATGCTAATATCAAACTAAATAAATTAGTTCATAAGAAATAAAATAAGAAAACCGAATTAGAAACGGGTAGGGTTGAAATGGCATGAACAACTGATGTCTCCCTAATTGTTCTTATTTTCGACTCTTGGGAGACATCATTTTTGGTGTTTATTTAATTAATTTGATAGACTTTTGGACTAAATATGCAATAATCCGGAATTCCCTTTTTATTTCTAGCATTTTTAATTTATTAAACTTTCGCGCGTAATATTGGTATTTTTAGTGAAAAGTTTACAGGTTTTAGATGTTAGCTAGGAGAGGAATCCGAGGAGAAAGTCAAAGATCGTGAATTAGAGTCAAGATTTGAAGATAAATCCCGAAGATATTATTTTTAGAGGTGAAAATCTATTTTCCAGGCCATAGATTGCTGATTTCGAGGTGCTTAAGCGATGATTTAGCCGATGACCTTTGAAGAGAAATCATTCCTTATCGAGTTACGGAACTTTAGCAACTGGAATGAGGTCAATCGGAGTCATAACGCATCGGGAAAAGCCGTTTTAGTGAAGGTGTATCAGCAGTTACGGGATTTTGGGCTTAGAAATTGGGCTTGGACATTTAAGTAGTGTTTTATTTTCTGGTCCAAGCCCTAATCCGTTTTTATGCTTATAAAAGGAGGTCTGGACTTCTATTTTTCACACAATTCATTCTTTACAATTAAAAACATCAGAGAGAAGCAACAGAAGGAAGGAAGAAGAAGCTGCTAGAGCTGGAGTGGGTCTATAGCTCCGTTCTCAGTCATTCCAATTCCGGAAATTAGGTTTCTTTCATTTTTTATTTGTAAGACAATATGAATTCCAATTATTTTAATTTAGTTTTCCTTTTCAATATGAGCTAAACATTTAATAGTGCTTGAGAACAAACAATGGGTGAATCCCAATTTTATGAAATAACGAATGTTGAATTTGGGTTTCTGTTAAATTAAATTAGATTAGGGCTTTTACTCTTTTCAATAAATTGAGATTATTTTACTGTTTTTAGCGTCATGAACTAGGAACAGGTGTTAGTATTTAGGCTATTCCAATTAGTGGCAATTGGATCATCCTGACGGAGGGTTTAGATACAGAACCATTTATTCAATCTAGGATAGAAGCTATTGATTCTGACGAACTTAGCTAATTCTAGGGCCAATGAGGTAATAAAACTTAAACATCCAACGGTGGATCATATTTACCCTGACGGGACTAGTGACACTTTAGGATCGCCTTATAGTCCACCCTGACGGGGGTATAAGGAATTTAGAATCCCGACCATTGTAATTGACCGATTTAGCCCTTAAACAACATAAGTTAGGAAATAAGATTGGGAGGATCCTTGCGTTCTCAAGTACTACTTCTCATACCGCGTTTTCACTCATTTTACTTGCGTCTTAGCTTTTACTTGCATTTATAATTTGTCTTTCATTTAGTAGTTTTAATAAACGAAAACCAAACAAACATTTTATTATCTTTTATTTTCATAAGTGCATCAATCACTATTTGCTAGACATTGTGATCAACCATTCCGTCCTTGGAACGAATCTGTATTATCCTTATTACTACTTGGGACAACCGTACACTTGCGGTTGTGGTTCGATTAGCATTTGCATTTATTTTTAGAACACACAAAGGACCACCAAGTTTTTGGCGCCGCTGCCGGGGACGGTAGCGTGTGACCACGGTGTTTATCCTTTAGTGATAGTTGCATTTATTTTTATTTTTGTTTTTATCAGTTTTACGCTTTTTGCTTGTTTAGTTTTCTCAGGTTTTTAGGTTTGGTGTATGCGAAGGAGACTCTTTAAGGATCTAGAGCCAACACCTCCGATCCTTAGTAATCCAGAAACATTAATCAGACTTGCTAACAAGAGAAAGAGAGAACAAGAATCCTTAGAAGTAGAAGAATTAATTCACAGAATGGAGGACATTAATATTCAGAATCAACAAAACAATAACGGACAAGCTCAAATAGTGATGAATCAAGATCCTTGGTTTACTAATGGTCCACCAGAAGTTCCATTCCGTGCTCCTGCTATAGGAGTAGGTGCTCCCGATATAAATGTTCCGAGGTTTCATCCAGATTCGGGTATGTTAGCTCAATTCCAAAATTTTGGAAATTTTCGTGGTAGACCAGGAGAAGATCCTATTAGAGCAGTACTGAAATTTAAGCAGATATGTGATTCTTACATCACACAAGGGGTTTCAAGAGAACAGATGTATTATGCTGTGTTTCGATTTTTCGTTGTTGATGGAGCGAGTGAATGGCATGATACACAAGATCCCACGAAGATAACAAACTGGGACCAATTAGAGACTGCTTTCTTTGACAGGTATTACCCAAGTAACATGAGGTTAGATGCTGAATTAGAATTGACACATTTCCGTCAAGAATATGATGAAACTGTGGGTAAGAACTGGACAAGATTCCAGATGTGTTTACGTAGAGTTCCCGCTCATGGCTTTTCAGAACAACAACAGCTAAAAATCTTTTACAGAGGCCTTGATGGGACTTCGAGAGAGAAATTGGATATGTTATGTGGTGTAGGTTTCCTTCAAGTTCAACCCGCTCATGCTAAAATCATTTTAGAAAGAACAGTCAAGAATGAAGTTGGGTGGAATTCAGTAAGAACACCAGTTAGAGGAGGAGTCAATAATGTTAATATCGAAGAAAAGTTTGCTACGCTAGAGACAAAGATTCAAACCACACTAGAACAACAACTGAGACAACTTACTCTAGCCGTGAAAGAAGGTTTTTCGAATAAAAGAGGTGAGGTAAAGGTTGCACAAGAGGTATATGGATGTGAGTATTGCGGTGTTAATGATCATAGTTGGGAAAATTGTCAAAATAACCAAGAATCCGTGATGTTTGTCTCCAACAGAGGTAACTTTAATTCGAATGGTAATGGATATCAACCTAACAGAAACCATCCTGGGTTTCAATACTCAAATCCTAATGGGGCAGCCAATCCTACATATGCATATCAGCCTCACCCCTAAGGTAACAATTTCAATCCAAGACCACAAAATAATTATCAAGGAGGACAGAATCAGGGAAATTATGTTCAGAGACAAGCTCCTCAAGACAATTACGATGACACAATGAATCAGAAAGCCTTACTTGCCTATCCACAAGAAGGTGTAGTTACCCTTCAGAAAACCGTAGAAAGTTTAATTGCTCTTCAGACACAAGCCATGGAACGTCAACAAGCATCTGAAGCAAACATGAAGTTATTACAGAATCAGATGAATCAGATAAATAAACAGCTGAATCAACGTCCACAAGGGAAACTCCCTAGCGATACTGAGAATCCAATCCAAATCGAAAACTGCAAAGCTATTACTCTCAGAAGTGGTAAGAACCTTCCTCCACCTCCTTTCCTGGTTATGAAAGAAAAAGAAGTTAGAAAAGAAAAAGAGGTGGTGAATGAAGATAAAGAAGTTGAAGTGGAAGAAGTGGAGAGATCTAATGAAATTCCGAAAAAGAAAGATGATGCTATAATAAACCGTCCTCCTCCACAATTTCCATCGAGAGTTCAAAAGAAGGGTGATATGGCTGATTATCAAAAATTCTTTAACAAGGTAAGAGGACTTAGCATAAATATTCCGTTGCTAGAAGCTATTCGAGATGTACCCAAGTATGCTAAGTTTTTGAAACGAGCCCTCACTAACAAAAGGCCGTATTGTGATAATGAGATGATTGGTCTCCCTGAGGAATGTAGTGATATTTGTCAAGGTAAATTACCTCCAAAGTTAGTTGATCCTGGGAGCTTTACAATTCCGATATCTATTGGTAATGAGTGGAGAGGAAAAGCACTATGTGATTTGGGTGCAAGCATAAATCTTATGCCCAAATCAATCTTTGACAAGCTTAATATTGAAGCAAGACCCACTTCTATGGTCTTGCAAATGGCGGATCGATCTCTTGCACATCCAGAAGGCCGAATCGAAGATGTCCTCGTTAAGGCAGGTACATTAATTTTTCCCGCTGATTTCATTATACTTGATTACGACGCGGATAGGAATGTCCCCATTATTTTGGGAAGACCATTCCTAGCCACGGGGCGTACTTTGATTGATGTAGAAAACGGCAAAATGATTATGAGAATCCAAGACGAGGAAATGAAGTTTAACGTGTTCAGACCTATGAAGTTTCCGGATTCCAAGGAAGAATGTTTTCGTATAGATGTAATGGAACCGGTAAGGAAAGAGCCAACTAGTGTTATGGAAACCTTAGGGGTAGAGGAAAAATAACTAAGAAAGAAACCACCGATCAAAGTTCCTCCAAATCCTAAGAGAATTCCACCACTCAATCATGCGAAGAAGAAAGAGAAAACACGTGTCACGAAGGTTCCAAAGGAACCTAAGAAGGAAAGAAAGAAAAAGGAGTTCAAAGTAGGCGAAGAAGTTGCTATGAAAAGCCTAAACCTCCTTCAAAGACATGTGAATCAAAGAACTCTTGGCTAGGACCATTCGTGGTTGCTAAGGTAATCTCAGATAAGTTAGTTGGAATAAAAGCTAAGGGTTGTAAATTCCGAGTTGCAAATATTGATAACCTCGCTCACTGCTGGGGAGGTTATGTGAATGACTGATAAATGAGGTAACCCGTCGAGCTTAACGACGTTAAACAAAAGCCATTTCTTGTATATTAGTTTAAATTTTTATTTTTCGTAGTTTAAATTCGTTTGATTTTCGTTAATTTAGTGTTTATTAGTAAGAAATGAGGAAGGGTAGTTGTTTTTGATGATTTCAGGGATAAAAAGGTCATGAGTTTGGGGTCGAAAGGGCGAAAATAGGAGAAAAATTTGTGGTATTCTAGGGGCCAAACCGGGTCCCCGCATTTGCAAATGCGGGTACGCAGTTTCGAAAGCTAAAAATTCTAACTTTCTGACCCAGCGTCTTGGGTCCCGCGTTTTGCTGCGTCACCACTGCGTTTTGCTGCGTTTTGCTGCGTTTTGGATTCGCGCCATCGACGCAAACCGGGTTCCCGCATTTGCAAATGCGGGTACCCGGTTTCGGAGCTGTACTTTTCCAAATTCTCTGACCCGGCGTCTTGGGAGGTTGCGTTTTGGTGCGTCTTGGCTCGCGCCATCGACGAAAAACCGGGTACCCGCATTTGCAAATGCGGGAACCCGGTTTCGAAGGGCATTTCTCTGACCCCGCGTTTTGGGTCCCGCGTTTTGGCTGCGTTTTGAGTTTTAAAAAAAAAAAAAAAAAACCGCGTCGACACAGCGACGTGAAACTGGGGTCCCGCATTTGCAAATGCGGGTACCCGGTTTCATCTGTGACAGGGCCGTTTGAAGCTTTTTAGCCTAGATTTTTACCTCTTTCTTCAACCCAGCCTCCAAAAACACTCCCAAAACCCAAAAATTTCCTGAACATCATCATCTACAACTACACAGTCCTCAAATCTTACTCTCTTTCACCACAAAAACATGCAATCAACTCATCTCCTATCCAAATCACCATGAAATTCCCACTTTTCTCCAATTGTTCTTCATCCAAGCTTCAAATTAAATCCAATTCCCTCTTCCCACACATCAATTAGCCTTTACCCATCTCATATTCCACCATAATCTTCAAGTCTTAAGCCTCAAAACATCAAAGTTCTAAGCCTTAGCTTCTCACTATTTGAAATTTTGAGTTTGGGGTGGAAAGAGATGCTTATCAGAACCGTTTTCATGTATACTTCTCGAAGGAATTCTCCAAGAAACAGTTTCACTTTTGGTACTGTTCAAGAACAGGCTATTGAGATTCCTAATTCGCGTTGCAAACACAAGACTGAAAAGGTTAAAAATTAAAGCTAATCCTAAGAAGAGAAAAGTGATTGAGGAACCTGAAAGTGAGGAAGAAAATGATCCGATGATGAGTTAGAATCGAAAATCAAGGTGTTGGAAGAGAAGTAGGATACGAGGTGCGCTATTTTGGGAAACGTTACAAACAAGTTGAACTTTATTTGTTCAAAGCACAACTTACGATGTCTAGACGCAAGATAAAGTTCAGGGACGCAACACCGACAACCAGCCTCGCGCTGGTTAAGATACGTTTTCTATCCCTTCTCATTTAGTGTAGATTATTTTATTGCTTTGAGTCTTTTCGAGTCGTGGGGACACGACTCATTTTTGAGTTTGGGGTGGGGTTCGTTGCCTCATCCCAACTTTTATGTGTTATATGTTTTATTTGCTTTCAATAAAATAATTTTCGGAGTTGCGTTTGACTGTAGAAATTTTTAAATATCCCTTTAAGCATACTTTTGATGAATCTATGATAGTAAATAGTGGACTTTAGGGATTGATATAAAACTCATTTAGAATTGCATGCAAACATAGGTGATTAATAGGAAAAATTAATGAACAATGCAAATGAAGTAAGCTTGTACTTAAGGAATATGTTTGGTGTGTAGAACGTGGAATCCTAATTAGTAGAGAACCCACCTAGATATGAACTAAAGACAAGCTATGTACTTAGGAAAATGATAGGGGCAGTTCTTTGTTAGCCATTTGTGCCTTTTTAGCCTTCTATCCCTTGTATTAATTATTATCCGTCTTTGCCCACTTTGAGCCTTAGCCTTTTCTTTGTAGCCACGATATAAGCCATTATCCCTTAGATTATTAGGCATGACCATATGACCCGCACTTGAATCACAATCCTGAGACATGTCTCGAGCTTGAGTTTGGGGTGGTGGGACCACATATGGGGAATTCAATGGGTTGGGATTGATGTGCTTTGTATTGTAGCACAATTGCAGATGATTTATAATTGTAACCCTTTGCCGGGAATGAAAAAAAAAATGAAAAAAAAAAATCCATACAGTAGGAACCGGGAACCCGGTTTCGTCAAAACCGGGAACCCGGTTTGCTTCTGTACAAAAAAAAAAGAGAAAAAGAGAAAAGAAAATAAAAAGAAAAATATGAATGAATAAAACATCCGGCAAAGTGGAATGTTTCTGAAAATCATCTTGTTTATAGTGGGTAGACATGGGACGCTAAATTGTTGCGTATATGGGTGAGTGAGAACATCTTTTTGAGCGTTAACTCAAACTCGAGGACATTGTTGATGGTAAGTGAGGAGAGAGCCAAAAGCTCACTTCAAATTTACCAATTATACATCCACACCGTCCTTAAGCCAATATTATAACCATAAAGACCTCGTGATTCCTAAGTGCATAGTGAATTTATGATTCCGTTGATAGGGAATACACTAGGTGGAGCGTTCAAAGCGATTTAGGATTAATGACCACCCTATAGCCATCATACAGAGATGAGTACAAGTGTAACCTTCAAGCATTGAAACTTTAATTTTATGATTGAGATTATTTATGTTTGATGTTGCATTTTAGATGTATGTGTATATTAGTTTCTAGAGTTTGCTATATGAGATTTATTTTGAGAATTGCTTTAGGGTTTATTTGCTAGCTTCTACTTGTTTATACGCTTACTTCTACCCCTTTGTTTTGTTTTACTTTGTCGGGACGACAAAGGTTTGAGTTGGGGGTCTTGATGTCTCCCTAATTGTTCTTATTTTCGACCCTTGGGAGACATCATTTTTGGTGTTTATTTAATTAATTTGATAGACTTTTGGACTAAATATGCAATAATCCAGAATTCCCTTTTTATTTCTAGCATTTTTAATTTATTAAACTTTCGCGCGTAATATTGGTATTTTTAGTGAAAAGTTTACAGGTTTTAGATGTTAGCTAGGAGAGGAATCCGAGGAGAAAGTCAAAGATCGTGAATTAGAGTCAAGATTTGAAGATAAATCCCGAAGATATTATTTTTAGAGCTGAAAATCCATTTTCCAGGCCATAGATTGCTGATTTCGAGGTGCTTAAGTGATGATTTAGCCGCTGACCTTTGAAGAGAAATCATTCCTTATCGAGTCACGGAACTTTAGCAACTGGAATGAGGTCAATTGGAGTCATAACGCATCGGGAAAAGCCGTTTTAGTGAAGGTGTATCAGCAGTTACGGGATTTTGGGCTTAGAAATTGGGCTTGGACATTTAAGTAGTGTTTTATTTTCTGGTCCAAGCCCTAATCCGTTTTTATGCTTATAAAAGGAGGTCTGGACTTCTATTTTTCACACAATTCATTCTTTACAATTAAAAACATCAGAGAGAAGCAACAGAAGGAAGGAAGAAGAAGCTGCTAGAGCTGGAGTGGGTCTATAGCTCCGTTCTCAGTCATTCCAATTCCAGAAATTAGGTTTCTTTCATTTTTTATTTGTAAGACAATATGAATTCCAATTATTTTAATTTAGTTTTCCTTTTCAATATGAGCTAAACATTTAATAGTGCTTGAGAACAAACAATGGGTGAATCCCAATTTTATGAAATAACGAATGTTGAATTTGGGTTTCTGTTAAATTAAATTAGATTAGGGCTTTTACTCTTTTCAATAAATTGAGATTATTTTACTGTTTTTAGCGTCATGAACTAGGAACAGGTGTTAGTATTTAGGCTATTCCAATTAGTGGCAATTGGATCATCCTGACGGAGGGTTTAGATACAGAACCATTTATTCAATCTAGGATAGAAGCTATTGATTCTTACGAACTTAGCTAATTCTAGGGCCAATGAGGTAATAAAACTTAAACATCCAACGGTGGATCATATTTACCCTGACGGGACTAGTGACACTTTAGGATCGCCTTATAGTCCACCCTGACGGGGGTATAAGGAATTTAGAATCCCGACCATTGTAATTGACCGATTTAGCCCTTAAACAACATAAGTTAGGAAATAAGATTGGGAGGATCCTTGCGTTCTCAAGTACTACTTCTCATACCGCGTTTTCACTCATTTTACTTGCGTCTTAGCTTTTACTTGCATTTATAATTTGTCTTTCATTTAGTAGTTTTAATAAACGAAAACCAAACAAACATTTTATTATCTTTTATTTTCATAAGTGCATCAATCACTATTTGCTAGACATTGTGATCAACCATTCCGTCCTTGGAACGAATCTGTATTATCCTTATTACTACTTGGGACAACCGTACACTTGCGGTTGTGGTTCGATTAGCATTTGCATTTATTTTTAGAACACACAAAGGACCACCAACAACTTCCAAGCTCCTTCTTCTCTTTTTCTTTCTTGATCTAGGCTTCCTTTTGGTCTTTAGATGATTAGGGGCTGACCAAGTATGATTTCTCTCAGGTAGTAATGGATATATATAGGCCCTTGGTCGAATTAGGAGTAATCCCTAAGTTAAGGAGTCCCGATCTTACCAAAATTCGTATTCTTAACTTGTAGTAAAAGATAAACCTTTGTAGATATTAATTTGGTCATATCTTCTTCGTTACTTCTCGGAATTTAAATGTTCTTTATATGGAAACAATCGCGTTTGAAAGATCTATGTGCTCATATAAAAATCTCATCCTAATTCTAGACCGAATTTCCGCATCAATTAATTTACTGGACGTATGTGCAGCTTTGACAGCTTCTTTACTTTCCAAATATATCCAAACCCTTCCTTTTTTACTTTGACTAAGGGATTTCCTTTACTTTTCCACTTTAAATCAGTTTCAATAGGTGTAATAGCTTATATATACCTAAGTGCTACACAAATAACACACAAATTACGCACAAAAGCTAACAAAATAGAAAAACACCTAAGACTAGACAAGAAAGTGCAAAGTATGAATAAATGGGGAAAATCCCAAAATTAAATACTAATTATCCCAAAAATGATGTCTCAAGTGTAGATTAATATATCATAAATAAGGAGACATCATCTCTCTTAAATCAACATAGCTATGGTCGCTAAAGACATTAAGTGTAGTGGTGTGATAGATCAGAAGGAAGAAATTATATATTTGCTCACTTAAGATCGACCTAAGAGGTTATAAAAAGGTGATGTGATTTGAGATGATATCATTTTCGCATTTTTTCGATAAAATGCCTCTTTTTCTTCATCCCCATCACACTAAAAAACAACATTATAAGTGTTCAGTTTCTTAGGCGCATTATCCGTCATTTTCCACTTGTCATTCTCTTTGCTTTTGGTGGGCTTGGGGGATCCATATTTGCATCAACTACATGGATTTGATGCAGTGTTTCGCTAGCTTGTTGAGTAAGAGTTGATATTGTGGTGTTCCTCCTATTAAGTTCTAACTGACTCACTCGATTTCCACTCAATGAATCCAAACTCGGATGCGAAATAGAAATATTCAACTGATTCGCCCCTTCAACTTTGCTCAATATTGCAATTTGGTCCCTGTGATATTTTCCACCCAAATGCACCAGTACTACTCTCCGAATTCTATAAAAATAAAATGGGATTTATACCATCTTCGATTAAACCTATCATTTTAAAAAATCATGAAAAAATCGTATAGGGTCCGTGATTTGCAGTATCATCAAGTGGCTCTCTAACTTGTGTAATTCTTCTAATGCGATTCATTTTTAGCCCAATCTTGGGAGAGGTAAAGAAAGGTACATAGGTACATATATACAGAATCTTATATGATTGAGTTGATATGTTTGTATACATACCAGGTACTTAGAGGAGAATGACTAATAAAGTGAAATGCTTTCTAGAATTTGCTGAAAGTAGGCAAAGATAATTATATAAGTATGAACTGTGTTTGGGTAGTGATAAATTATCTGAGAGAAGGAAGATTTAATGGTCTTGATGATGATGTATATATTGGACAAATGGGATTCTATCGAAGTGTTGACCATGTTTACGATGTTAGTCGGTGACTCAATTTAATGAAATGATTCGGATATTAATACGTTTATTCAAGTTGTAGGGATTAACGTAATATATTCACTTGGTTAAAATAATTTGAAATTGAATGAGAAATTGAGTCAAGTAATTTGGAGAAATTAAAAGAAAACAATATATGTTATTTTATTTCTTTTTGATATAAAGAAAAAAAAGGGTCTGGTGGGGTTTGAACCTGGATCATTAGCTTTGCTGGGATTTTGGGCCTTAGGTTCATACCTTTGTTGGGCCTTAGGTGGGGTATGAACCTGGACCATCAGCTTTGTTGGGCTTTTGGGCTTTAGGTTCGTACCATGTGGACCAACCCAAGTTGTTTGGTCTTTTAAGTAAACGTTGTATCTTAAATTAATACAACGTAACTCCAAAATGAAACATCACAACCTTTGGCAAGCTACCTTTTCATTTTCTATAAATAGTTGGCCAACTAAATCATTTTCTTCATTCATTTTTTCAAAACATTAAAATTATAAGAGAGATAGAAAGAAGCAGCATTATTAAGTTCGTTGAAATTCTTAAGAATTCGTGTGTCTGTATCTTTTGGATAGTTTTGTCGTTGTATCCTGGAGGTTGAAGCCAGCAAACGTAAGACACCTGTACGTGGCCTAAATACCTTAAAGACATTGGATCCAATCCGAGTCTCGACAAGTAAAGTTATCTATTTATTTACTTTTATTTTATTTCTGTATTAGTTTCTATATTGTTTTACTGGTTTATACAAATAAAACACAACAATTTAAGGTATTTATTATTCACGCTGTATAAACCAGAAAACATTTTCTTTTTATGTTTTCATAAACTTTACTTTTGCAAAATTTATGGGTCTGTCTAATACTAAACATGAATATTACATTCTATTTCTTTTCTCCTATTCTGATTTCTAGGCTTGTGTATACATACTAGAAAAATACTCGCTTACTAACGTCATATTGTGTTGTAATATTAGTGTGTTTTTAATAACTAATATCAATCTTGCTAATATCAGCATACTTGTCGAACCTTGTGGTTTGAAAATTTTCCGCTTAAAGAATTTTTAATTGATTGAGATTCTCTTTTTACGTGGATTGATTATCTCTTTAATTTCTTCGATCCTCTACAACAAGAATATAAAAACTTGGGAAATTAAAATTAATTTAATCATTTTGTCGTAAGAAAGAATTAAATTTTTGTGTTGTCTTTTACTGAGAAAGGTTGAATAATTCGTTTGTTTATATTATTTATAATATTGTGTAATCCTTGGTGATTGAAATGATGTCTACCAAGATAAACAATTTGTCCCGAAATGATGGAATTGGTAACAACATACCATCGGCAATTTCACTTATGAAAAATGCATTTGTCGGACATGATCCGGACTCTTATAGACCCATTATGGAGCCTAAGAGTTTTAATGGAAATGACTATCTATGTAAAGGAATAGATGGCCGAAATCACATAGAAAACGGTAAAGGCAATTCCATGAAAGGAAAACAAGGTCAAGCAACCATGATTAAGATCAAATAAGATTGATTTTACTACAGTAGTTTCTGAAGTAAATTTGGTTGACAATACCAAACACAGGTGGGTGGATACTGGGGAGACCTCTTGACATGTATGTTCAAGACATACAAAGTTGAAACTACTGAAGAGACTTTATGTATGGGAAATTTCTCTACATCAAAAGTAGTTGGATTTGGAATCGTTATTCTAATAATGACTTCCGAAAAAGATTTGAGTCTCTATAACGTTCTCCATGTGCCTGACATTAGAAGGAATATGGATTAAAACTAGTATTTAAGTCTGATAAATTTATTCTCACTAAAGGTGGGATATTTGTGGGAAAGGGTACCTATGTGATGGTTTATTTAAGATGAATGTAATGATCGTAGTACCTACCAAAATGTAACCGAGAAAGTAATATATCCTTGACTCGCCTAATTTATGGCAAGATAGATTAGGAGATGTTAATTTTGGTTCATTAAATAAGTTAGTAAACGTCGGGTTACTATCTAATGTGAACTTCAATTTTCAAAAGGAATGTGAAGTATGCGTTGAGTCAAAATCAATAAAAACCTCATTTAAATCTATTGAAAGGACTTTAGCACCTTTAAAGTTAATTCAAAGTGACATATGTGACTTGAAATTTGTGCAAACTAGAAGTGGTAAAAAGTATTTCATAAATTTCATTTACGATTGCACAAGGTATTGTCAAATATACTTGTTTCGAAGTGAGGATGAGGCCTTAGAAGAATTTATGCAATACAAAACTGAAGTTTAGAATCAACTAAATAAAAAGATTAAGAATCTTAGAACAGATAGGGGAGGAGAATATGTGTCTCCTTTTGAGGAGTTTTGCGCTAAACATGGAATCATCCATCAAACCACGGCCCCCTACTCACCTCAACAAACTGGGATTGCTGAACGCAAGAACCGCACGTTGAAGTAAATGATGAATACCTTGCTGATTAACTCAAGGTTACCACATAACTTGTGGGGAGAGGATTTGCTCACCGCAAATCACATTCTCAACAATGTACCACACAAGAAGGTAGATAAAACTCCTTACGAATTATGGAAAGGAAAACCCCCTTCCTTCAAATACTTAAAAGGGTGGGGATGCTTGGCAAAGGTATCGATTACTGCTCATAAAATGGTCAAAATAGGATCAAAGACCATTGATTGTGTCTTTATTGGATATGCTCACAACAGTTCTGCATATAGAATCCTGGTACTCAAATCTTGTCATGTTGACATTCACGTCAATACGGTGATTGAATCAAAAAATGCACATTTCTTTGAAACAACCTTTCCGTACAAGACCACACCAGAACCTGGTTCCTTGAAAATAACACATGATAAAGTTCAAGAAGAGGAAGATCAAGAATCATTTCCAACTGAAAAGCAAGATCAAGAATAATTTCTAAATGAAGGAGAACAAAGAAGAAGTAAGCGGATGAGAACCTCTACGTCTTTTGGTCCTGACTTTCTATCTTACATGCTAGATGACGAACCACGAACATTGAAGGAGGCTATGTCAAACCCTGACGCCTCTTACTGTAAATAGGAGATAAATAGCGAGATAGAATCCATTATGCAAAACCATATGTGGGAACTAGTGGATCTCCCTCCTGAGAATAAACCACTTGGATGTAAATGGATATTCAAGAAGAAACTAAAGACCGATAGGTCTATTGAGAAATACAAGGCTCACCTTGTTGTGAAAGGTTATAGTCAAAGAGAAGGACATGACTATTTTGATACTTATTCTCCAGTCACGAGAATATCATCCATTCAAATGTTACTTGATATAGATTCAATATACAAGCTCAAAATTCCTCAAATGGATGTTAAAAAAAATCTTTCCTAAATGGAGAACTAAATGAAGAGATATATATGGAACAACCTGAGGGTTACGTAGTTCCAGGTAAGGAGAAGCAAGTATGAAAGCTTGTTAAATATTTATATTGTTTAAAACAGACACCGAAGCAATGGCATGACAAATTTGATAGATTCATGATCTCGAATTATTTCAAGATCAATGAATGTGACAAATGTGTTTATGTAAAACAAAATGAGGCGGGATATGTCATTGTATGTTTATATGTGGATGATATGTTAATCATTGGAAGTAACAAAAATTTGATTACATTCACCAAGAGGATGCTTTCAAGTAAGTTTGACTTGAAAGATCTAGGCCTTGTGGATGTTATTTTGGGTATCAAGATTCTCCGAACATCTGAAGGTATTACATTATCTTAGTCACACTATATTGAGAAAGCATTAAAAAAATTAAGTAATGGCGACACAAATATCGCCAAGACACCTGTTGATGTAGATTTACATCTTGCTTAAAACACTGGTGATACGATAAACCAGTTGGAGTACTCTCGAATTATTGGGAGTCTCATGTACCTAACAAACTGCACTAGGCCAGATATAGCACATGCAATAAGCAATCTAAGTAGGTTTACACATAATCCAGGGAAGAACCATTGGATTGCTATTGTAAGAGTTCTAAGGTATCTTAGATACACTATGAACGAAGGGTTGTTGTACATGGGATATCAAAATGTACTAGAAGGATACATTGATTCAAAATGGATATCAGACTCCAGCGACTCAAAATCCACAAGTGGATTTGTCTACATGTTAGGAGGAGCAACCGTGTCTTTGAAATCCACTAAGCAAATGTGCATAGCCAGATCCACTATAGAATATGAGATTATAGCTTTAGATAAAGCTGCTGAGGAAGCAGGGTGGCTTCGGAATTTTTTAGAGGATATTCCTAATTGGCCAAAGCCTGTGTCACCTATTTGCATACATTGCGATAGTCAAAGTGCCATTGGTAGGGCATTTAACGAAATGTATAACAGTAAGTCTAGACACATACGTCGTAGACATAATTTCGTTAGACAACTACTCTAAAACCGAGTTATCATCATTGATTACGTTCGATCAAAAGATAACATATCAGATCCACTGACCAAAGGTCTACAAAGAGAGCAAGTGTGAGTATTGTCAAGAGGAATGGGTCTTAAGCCTATGAAAGCTGAGTTGCCATGATGGGAACCCTACCTAGCAGAGTGGAGATCCCACAATCTAGGTTCAAAGGGAAAACTGAATCATGAAACTGCAACTTGGTGTGACGCACTGTGGTAAGACCTCCCCAAACCATTCCGAAGACAAAATTAAACAGTGCTAGTCGTAAAACTGAAGGATAAGTTAAACTTTTAATGGTTCTTGTATCTTTCATAACATAAGATAGAGTACTGCAGAATACTCTTGACAAGAGACCACCTATATGAATAACATGGGTCGGGCCGCCCTACAAGAATTTTTAAAGGCGAAATTCTCCGACGGTTATTCATGAAATACTAGGAGTTGTACATGGACGTAAATGGACACACCCGTGAGAACCAAATAATGTTTGGAAGTATACTATGTAAGTTCTATTGTCTTGGTTTACACAAAAGCTGAATAGTTCAAGACATCACGTTCACTAGTTAGCAAGTAAATCTGATAGCTCTTACTACAGAAGGTTCAAGGCCAAAAGCTACCTTTATCGATGTAGTATTCTTCTACGGTTCTCTCTCGCTCTCTATCAAGTGTTTAGCATTCTTTTGCATAATTTTTTAAGGTGGTTAGTCAATTTCCATTCATGTGGGATTGTTGGACAAATGGGATTCTACCCAAGTGTTGACCATGTTTACGATGTTAGTCGGTGACTCAATTTAATGAAATGATTCGGATATTAATACGTTTATTTAAGTTGTAAAGATTAATGTAATATATTCACTTGGTTAAAATCATTTGAATTGAATGAAAAATTGAGTCAAGTAATTAGGAGAAATTAAAAGAAAAAAAGACAATATATGTTATTTTATTTCTTTTTGTTATAAAGCAAAGAAAGAAAAATAAGGGTCTGGTGGGGTTTGAACCTGGACCATTAGCTTTGCTGGGATTTTGGGCCTTAGGTTCATACCTTTGTTGGGCCATAGGTGGGGTATGAACCCGGACCATCAACTTTGTTGGGCTTTTGGGCCTTAGGTCCATACCATGTGGACCAGCCCAAATTGTTTGGTCTTTTAAGTAAACGTTGTATCTTAAATTAATACAGCGTAACTCCATAATGAAACATCACAACCTTTGGCAAGCCACCTATTCATTTTCTATAAATAGTTGGCCAACTAAACCATTTCCTTCATTCATTTTTTCAAAGCATTAAAATTATAAGAGAGATTGAAAGAAACAGCATTATTAAGTTCGTCGAAATTCTTAAGAATTCGTATGTTAGTTTCTTTTGAATAGTTTTGTCGTTGTATCCTGGAGGTTGAAGCCAGCAAACGTAAGACACCTGTACGTGGCCTAAATACTTTAAAGACATCAGATCCAATCCGAGCCTTGACAAGTAAAGTTATTTATTTATTTACTTTTATTTTATTTCTGCATTAGTTACTATATTGTTTTACTGGTTTATACAAATAAAACACAACAGTATATATAACTAATTATACATATATGTATACCAATAGCTATAAATCGTTTCATGTTATATTTCATCACTCAGAAAAACTTCATGTACTATGCAAAATTTCATGTCATCCTCTATACGAAATGCAGTGACTGGTTTATACTATACATATTCTTGCCACCATTGCTAATAAACCATCCATATATAACTACCTATAAAAAAATTGATCACTACTCAGTCTTGTCAGCCTTCAACCCTTGAACAACACCTCGTTGTCGGCTATTAAATTTAATTGCTTCTTAATGTCCTTGAAAATCGTTACTGTACATAATTTAGTACTACCTCCGTTCCACTAAAATCGTCCACGTACTAAAAATAGTGTTCCAAATATATTGTCCACTTAAGAGTTTAAGACACTTTTTTCCTACTTTTTCTACTACTACCTTTATTAAAAAATTGAAATTTATATTTCCAATACACATTTAAAATATCAAGATACTTTATTAGGGGTATTTTTATAATGGTGAATACATTTATTATGTTTCTTAATATATGAGAAAAGGTAAGTGGACAAATTTTGTAGAACGAAAGGAGGGAGTAACATATTATTATTACAAGTTTTATGCATCGATTAAAGGTTTATGCGCAATATGCATGCAACAAGTGAATTGTCAATTCGAGTCTGTACAGTGTCTACAGTGTAAACGCAAAAGCAACCATACTCTTCTACAGTGTGCACACCCTCCACTAGAGTTCACATTGCAATGTGTTGCATGATGAAATAACTTTGTCATCTGAAAGCATTTTGGATATGCACAAAGCTTCTCAATTTAACTCTTACAGAATAATGCATGATCTAAAAGCGACAAATGATCTTTATCATGCATAATAATATTATTAAACAACATAAGTGGAGAGATGCTAACCTTTTCCAGCTTCAGAGGTTCCAAATATCATATCTTCAGTTTCTTCACTGGAGCCTGAGCCCTCAAAATCACCTTCATCGTCTATTTACACTACAGCAGGTCGAGGATTTACCGACGACAGCTGTCGTCGATAAAAAGATGAATTTCGTCGGTAAAACTGTTTACCGACGACCACTCGTCGGTATCCTGTCGTCCCTAGAAGTTTGTCGGTAAAATCAAGCTTACCGACAACGCATTTGGCTTCTCGTCGATAAACATCATATTTTACCGACGAAAAACATTTTGTCGGTAAACTATCTCTTACCGACGACTTTTGTTCGGTCGCCGGTAATATGCCTTTGGTTACCGACGACGTGTGTTGTCGGTAAATAAATACTTTACCGACGACCGCGTTGTCGGTATCCTAGTAAATAATTTTTTTTTATTTTAATTCTAAATAGTTTACCGACGACATTCTTCACATGAATGTCGTCGGTATACTTTATTATTTTATTTTTTTTAAAATCTTTACCGACGACATTCATCACATGAATGTCGTCGTTATATTTTTTTTTCATTTTTTTTTAAAAACTTTACCGACGACATTCATGTGATGAATATCGTCGGTATTCTTATTATTATTTTTTTTTAAATTTTTTTATTTTTTTAAATTTTAATTTTTATTTAATTTGGTTTTTCGTTTTAAAAAAAATAATGTAATAGAATCATGAATATAACGTGAAAACTGGAATTATATTCATAAAATATAAATAAACCCGGGTAGTCAAAACCCGGGCAATAAAGTCAAACCCCGGGAATAAAGTCAAACTCCCGGAGTTAAAAGTCAAAATATTACATAAAAACTTAAATAAAAGTCATGAATATAAACGTAAATAAAATCAAAGTCGTAAATAAACATAGGAAAATAAAAATCAATCACGGGCCCGATAGATCTTCTCCTCGATCACTAGTTTCACTACTATCTTCTTCTTCATCTTCATCTTCATCGGAGACCGGAGCGAGACCATTTTTTTCACGAGATTCGTTGAGGCCTTTGAGCATCTTCGCGAAAAAATCATCGGACCCTAGAGGAGGAGCTCGGTGGAGCATCGTCATCCAGCATAGGAGGTAATCCTTGGACTGCGCGGAGCTCGTTCATCCCGTCGAATATCCGCTGGATCTTTCTCGCGTTCTTCTTTGCGGTCTCGTCCGAAACAGGCGGGTTCGGGTCCTTCTTTTTTTGAAGACAGCTCCGATTGACGAGATCCAGTGTCTGCTCTTAGCCGTTTTCATCACCTCCTGAACCGTCTCCTTCAACGCTCCTATCTGCTCCTCCACTGGAACATCCTCAGCCGATTGGGTCCCCGTTTCGATAACCCGCTCCTTAAGCTTCTCCCGATAAACTCCCTGTAATAAAATTTCAAATAAATAATTAATAAAAATAACAAAGAAATAAATTTAAAGTTAAATAATTAATTTTAAACAATAAAAAGTAAAATAAAATACTTACACTAGCCTGCTCCCATCTATCATCGACCCATTTGCCCTTCGCCCCGTCATAGCCCAAGTACTCGAAGTATCCGCCCATCGGTGGAAGTGGGACCTCCTCTTGGGTCTGCTCGTCGATAAAGCTCAGGGGCTCCTTCGTGTCAATCTTCAGCTTACCCTATAAAATATACATAAAAAATTATAATTATTAAAAAATTAAATTAAATAACTAATAACTTTTATTTTTACTTTAATAAATTATGCCTCGATAATCTCGTGGCGGGTCTGGGTTTGGTTCCGAGAACCTGACTTGTTCGGCTTCTTCTGGTTCTGCCGATTCTGCTTATTAATCGCCGCCTGAGCCTGTTACGATTCAAGATTAAAAATTAATTAAACACTAATTTAATAATAAAATAATTAATTTAAGATTTTACCTTCTTCTGAGGGTCATTCATCATCTCAAGGGTCAGCTTCCAATCCTCGGGAAGCACATTCGGGGGACACTCATCCGAATCGCCATAATCGACCTTCAAGTCATGCTTCCACCGTCTGTAAGCAGCGGACTGAGACTGCGTTAGCTTCCCACTAATAAAGTTCCAATCTCGGCGGGCCCTCCACTCCTCGAGGTTGAAGAACTCCTCGAGTTTTCCGAGGATCGTGGTCTTTAATCCCCTCGGCACAGCACTCCACGAGGGGTAGTAGGGAGGGACTGTTTCTCGAACCGCGAGACCCACCACTTGGACCACGTGTTTCCCATATTCTCCGAATGGGTTCCACGTGTCGTCGAGGATACAAAAATCTACCGGAAGGGGCCCACCTAGCTTCTCCTTGGCATCGTTGGCGGTTTTGAGAGTCGAGACATTTCGGGGTCTCCTCTTTCGCTTAACTGTTTAAGAAAAGTATATTAATTAATTTAGTAATTTATATTAATTGAATTGTATAAATTAATTTATATTTACCAGGCGGCTGAGAACAATCGTTCAAGTTCGGGGGTTGATTCGGGTTCGGATCTTCACCGTTCCCGTCACCCCGGTGGTAGTTAGGCATTACTGCGGCCATCTATAACTGTAATAAAATCAATAAATTGTTTTTTAGACTTTTTTTTATTAAAAATTACAAAAAACACACATATAAATTTTAAAAAAAATATATTTTTCATAGTTTTAAAATTGTATATTATAAATTGCGTTTTAGTCCTCGTATTTTCAAAAATTACTAAAATACCCTAAATGCCATAATATTTTTTTAATTTTTTTTTAATTTGTCATTTAGTCCTTATATCATATATATTTACATTAAATACCCTAATTTGTCATTTAGTCCCTAAATTGCATTTTTAGTCCCTAGAGTTTTCATATTTGCATAAAATACCCTAAATTCTTTAAAAATATAAAGTTTTTAAAATTGCATTTTATTCCCTAAATTGCATTTTTAGTCCATAGAGTTTTCATATTTGCATAAAAATTTCAAAACACATCAAAAATTAACATTCACAAATTAACAAATAATCCTAAAACTTCTAAACATCAAAAATCATTACATCAAAACACATCTAAATACAAACCCTAATTTTTCTAAAAATTAACCAAAAAATCATGTTACATGGTATATTTAACAACAAAATACATATTCAGAATCTAAAATCTATCACACAATCGCGGAATTAACAAGAAATCCAATACAACATTAAAAAAAAATCAATTCGAAAAAAAAAAAAATAGGTCTAGTCACGGATTTGTGGTACCTGTTACGTGGAGATTATGTTGAACATATCCAGCAATCCATGCCAAGCAAGAGTAGAGGAAAAACAAAAACAAAAAAAAGTTAGGATTTGATTTTGAAAATTGAAAAAAATTGAAGAAATGATTAAGTTTTGGCATGGAATCACTTACATTTGATGTTATAGGGGTGTTGGAATGGCTCGGAACAGCTCCTTCTTCCTCGAAATCGACTTTTTTGAGAGTGTTTGATGTTTTTGTGTTTCAGAAATGAGCTCGGTAGGGTTTAATAGATAAATTGTTTACCGACGACACGATAGTCGTCGGTAATCAGGTCAAAGTCGTCGCTAAACACGACACGCGTCAAACAGTCGTACGCACGACTGTTGCGTGTCCTGGTTTACCGACGAGACATTTTCAAAAGTCGTCGGTAAACCCTTGGGCGGGAAAAATGAACCGCCCATTCTGGCCAATAAAATTTAGAATTCCGTTTACCGACGACTTGGGGTTTTGATTATCGTCGTTAAAGATTTACCGACAACATTCTTGAATTGAATGTCGTCGGTAAAATTTTAACGACGACATTCAATTCAAGAATGTCGTCGGTAAATCTTTAATGTTCGTCGGTAACTTTTTTTTTTTTTTTTAAATTTATTTTTTTTCCTTATTTTTTTTTGGGATTAAGAAATACACACACAACAGTTAAGGGTCAAATGTTAGTGTTCGGGGTGTTTGGTCAACAGTTAGGGTCAAACTTGAGTGTTAGGGGTGTTTGGTCAACAGTTAGGGTCAAACTTGAGTGTTAGTGGTGTTTGTTCAACAGTTAGGGTCAAACTTGAGTGTTAGGGGTGTTTGGTCAACAGTTAGGGTCAAATGTTAGTGTTCGGGGTGTTTGGTCAACAGTTAAGGGTCAAATGTTAGTGTTCGGGGTGTTTGGTCAACAGTTAGGGTCAAACTTGAGTGTTAGGGGTGTTTGGTCAATAGTTAGGGTCAAACTTGAGTGTTAGGGGTGCTTGGTCAATAGTTAGGGTCAAACTTGAGTGTTAGGGGTGTTTGGTCAATAGTTAGGGTCAAACTTGAGTGTTCGGGGTGTTTGGTCAACAGTTAGGGTCAAACTTGAGTGTTAGGGGTGTTTGGTCCACAGTTAGGGTCAAACTTGAGTGTTAGGGGTGTTTGGTCAATAGTTAGGGTCAAACTTGAGTGTTCGGGGTGTTTGGTCAACAGTTAGGGTCAAACTTGAGTGTTAGGGGTGTTTGTTCAACAGTTAGGGTCAAACTTGAGTGTTAGGGGTGTTTGGTCAACAGTTAGGGTCAAATGTTAGTGTTCGGGGTGTTTGGTCAACAGTTAAGGGTCAAATGTTAGTGTTCGGGGTGTTTGGTCAACAGTTAGGGTCAAACTTGAGTGTTAGGGGTGTTTGGTCAATAGTTAGGGTCAAACTTGAGTGTTAGGGGTGTTTGGTCAATAGTTAGGGTCAAACTTGAGTGTTAGGGGTGCTTGGTCAATAGTTAGGGTCAAACTTGAGTGTTCGGGGTGTTTGGTCAACAGTTAGGGTCAAACTTGAGTGTTAGGGGTGTTTGGTCCACAGTTAGGGTCAAACTTGAGTGTTAGGGGTGTTTGGTCAATAGTTAGGGTCAAACTTGAGTGTTCGGGGTGTTTGGTCAACAGTTAGGGTCAAACTTGAGTGTTAGGGGTGTTTGTTCAACAGTTAGGGTCAAACTTGAGTGTTAGTGGTGTTTGTTCAACAGTTAAGGGTCAAATGTTAGTGTTCGGGGTGTTTGGTCAATAGTTAAGGGTCAAATGTTAGTGTTAGGGGTGTTTGGTCAACAGTTAAGGGTCAAATGTTAGTGTTCGGGGTGTTTGGTCAACAGTTAGGGTCAAACTTGAGAGTTAGGGGTGTTTGTTCAACAGTTAGGGTCAAACTTGAGTGTTAGGGGTGTTTGTTCAACAATTAAGGGTCAAATGTTAGTGTTAGGGGTGTTTGGTCAACAGTTAGGGTCAAACTTGAGTGTTAGGGGTGTTTGTTCAACAGTTAGGGTCAAACTTGAGTGTTAGGGGTGTTTGTTCAACAGTTAAGGGTCAAATGTTAGTGTTAGGGGTGTTTGGTCAACAGTTAGGGTCAAACTTTAGTGTTAGGGGTGTTTGTTCAACAGTTAGGGTCAAACTTGAGTGTTAGGGGTGTTTGTTCAACAGTTAAGGGTCAAATGTTAGTGTTAGGGGTGTTTGGTCAACAGTTAGGGTCAAACTTGAGTGTTAGGGGTGTTTGTTCAACAGTTAGGGTCAAACTTGAGTGTTAGGGGTGTTTGTTCAACAGTTAAGGGTCAAATGTTAGTGTTAGGGGTGTTTGGTCAACAGTTAGGGTCAAACTTGAGTGTTAGGGGTGTTTGTTCAACAGTTAAGGGTCAAATGTTAGTGTTAGGGGTGTTTGGTCAACGGTTAGGGTCAAACTTGAGTGTTAGGGGTGTTTGTTCAACAGTTAGGGTCAAACTTGAGTGTTAGGGGTGTTTGTTCAACAGTTAAGGGTCAAATGTTAGTGTTAGGGGTGTTTGGTCAACAGTTAGGGTCAAATGTTAGTGTTAGGGGTGTTTGTTCAACAATTAAGGGTCAAATGTTAGTGTTAGGGGTGTTTGGTCAACAGTTAGGGTCAAATGTTAGTGTTCGGGGTGTTTGGTCAACAGTTAAGGGTCAAATGTTAGTGTTCGGGGTGTTTGGTCAACAGTTAGGGTCAAACTTGAGTGTTAGGGGTGTTTGGTCAATAGTTAGGGTCAAACTTGAGTGTTAGGGGTGTTTGGTCAATAGTTAGGGTCAAACTTGAGTGTTTGGGGTGTTTGGTCAACAGTTAGGGTCAAACTTGAGTGTTAGGTGTGTTTGGTCCACATTTAGGGTCAAACTTGAGTGTTAGGGGTGTTTAGACAATAGTTAGGGTCATCATCGCTATTAACCTCCATTTTACTAAAGACATTTCCAGTTTAAAACAATATCAAAATGCACTAAGACTAAAAACTAAATACAAAATATCCTAATCAGTTTCATATCCACTAATATCAATAGGTTCATCATCGCTATTAACCTCTATAGGTTCTTCTTCATCACCATATTCCTCCCACGTGTCGTCTTCGATTTCCTGGTTTTCATCAATAACCATTTCAAAAGCCATCTCAATACGAAAATGAGCTCGGTCAATCTCGATCTCCTCGGTAGTTGCCAAGTTCTCCGGTTCGGAAACTGTCTCAGTGTTACCCAAAGGTATACTAATGCTCTCGTTATTTGTAGATAGTAATTCCGAACCCCATAACTCGGGACTCCATCCGTGACGATCATTTATTCCCAAACGGCTTTCCAACCCTTCATTGATTTCTTCGCACTAATCTCGTCAATGTAGAATACTTTCTTGGCTTGCGATGCTAAAATGTATGGTTCGTCTTCCCACTCAAAGTTTGTCGTGTTAATAAAGGTTACCCCATGTTCTGTCCTTGATTCAGCCATTTTGTACCATTTACAAATGAATAAGACAACTGAACACCCTTTAGTGTAATTAACCTCCAATATTTTCACTAAATCTCCATAACATGGTCTATCTTCGTACGTGGTACAAACTCCGTAATCCTGCGTGACTCTTTTTTCTCCTTTACCCTTGGTTACCCACTTGACACCATTCACGACACATGAATCGTATCTGTCCACCGCACCAAAAGACATGCTGGCCAAGGATACCATCTCAGTGGTAGCTAATACATCACCTGACTCTTTCATCCCATGAACCTGTCATACATAAATAATACTAAGAACCTCGGACATAAGTATATTATGTTTAAACCAACGTCTAAAGTACATACCTTTTCCAAAAACCAACTCTTAAACCGTTGACGATGCATAATCTCTATTTCGTCACCCGTTCCCGTAAGTGTGGATTTGTGTTCACTAAAATCATAAATGAATATAAATAAGTTAATGTAAATATATAAATATATAAATATATATATATTTAAATATATATATATATATATTTATATATTTATATATTTATATATATATATATTTATATATTTATATATATATAAGTATATAAATATAAATATATAAATATATATATATATAAATATATATATATATAAGTAAACGTTACTTACGTCCTATATGGTTCGAGCTCGTCGCAGTTATTCAAAATATACCAAATGACGTGCTCCTTCTGAAGAGCTGGTAAAGCAACTGACTCTTTCTTGCCAATAGGAGTACACTGAGAATTGAAAACGGATATCTCTTTTGGTTCTGGCAGTTGTTCGTTGTATCTCCCTGGATCGTTGAACTTTGTTTTTTCTTCACTAAGATACCGCGATATGAAAGTCAACGTCTCTTCCGCCACGTAACCCTCGGCTATGGAACCCTCAGGCCTAGCCGGGTTTCGAATATACTCTTTCAACTTCTTCAAATACCTTTCAAATGGGTACATCCACCGCATTTGAACCGGGCCCCCTAACAACGCTTCATCATATAAGTGAATCACTAAGTGGATCATGATATCTAAAAACGCGGGAGGTAAGATCATTTCTAACTTGCACATCACTTCAACCACTTTCACCTTACCATCCACCAACTCTTTCCTACTCAGGTTCTTGTTACAAACGACTCTAAACACGTTAACTAACCCAATAATTGCGTCGCTAATCGATTTATCATCTAGAAGCCCAGGGAGACAACAAACAAAAAGGTACTGCATCATAACATGACAATCATGAGATTTCATTCCAATGATCTTCCCCGTATCGGCGTGAACGTTATTCCTCATACTAGACGCGAATCCATCGGGAAACCTCTGTACCTGTAACCACTCAAGAAACAACTTCCTCTTCTCCGCTGACAACGTATACTTTCCACGTTTTAGAATCGTTTTATTTCCTACTGTTGCCAACCACAATTCTTTCCTGAATTTCATTTTCTTAAGATCTTCCCGCGCCTTAACGTTATCTTTGTTTGGTTTCCCATCGGCTGCTATAACTGTACCGAGGCGAGCATCACACACGTTTTTCTCGCAGTGCATGACATCAATGTTATGTTTCAACAAATTTTCGGACCAATAAGGTAAACGATAGAAAATACTCTTTTTCTTCCAATTCGTCTGGCAAGGACCTGTAGTCTTCATCACCTTGCCTCCAAAATCCTTGTGTTTGTCGGGAAACACAATGGGAAGACCATCTAACTGTGTCTGAATACTAGCTGGACTATATTTCTTCGGTCGCTTAGTAAAATTGGTTGCCGGGTACGAAACATAATCTTTTCTAAACCGATGTCCGAAGGGTAACCAACGTCTATGGTCAAAGTAAACCACACCTTTTGTCACACCCAATGACGGTGTGGAATCCATGCATTCCGGGCAAGCCATGTAACCTTGACCCGACCATCCTGAAGTGTATGACCGAGCGGGGAAATCATTGGTGGTGGACAACAGACAAACCTTCATAGTAAACTCTTGTTTTGTATGGGCATCATACGTAAGGATCCCTTTACTCCACAACTCGTCCAACTCATCTATCATAGGGCGGAGGTAAACATCCATGTCCTTACCGGGCGATCGAGGACCCGGAATCAACAAACAAAGCTGAAAAGTGGTTTCCTTCATGCATACCCACGGTGGCAAGTTATAGACGGTTAATATAACAGGCCACATGCTATACGAGTTGTTTTGCATAGAGAAAGGACAAAACCCGTCGATACCGAGACCCAAAAATACATTACGAGGTTCGCTAGCAAACTCAGGGTGTAGCGCTGCAAATCTCTTCCAACTATCACCATCAACGGGATGACGCGACACATCCGGATCGGCACTCTTACCGGTATGGTGCCAAATCATGTCTTCAGCGGTGTGCTTTGAAGCGTATAGTCGCTGTAACCTGGGAGCAATCGGAAAATAGCGGAGCTTCTTATGTGGTACTTTGATACCCTTCTTTGGGTCCCATCTAGACTCGCTACAAACTGGACACTTATCGAGGTCTTTATACTCTTTATAAAATATGGCACAATCGTTCAAATAAACATCGATGGTAATATACCCCATACCCAAGGTTTTCAACTTCTTGTTGCATGAATCATACGAATCGGGCAAAGTGTGAGGTTTGGGCAAAATACGACCAATCAACTCCAATAGCTCGGTGAATGACGTGTTAGTCCACTTGTTCTTTACTTTTACGTGCATAAGCTTGGCAATTAAGTTCAATGAACTCATCGCTTTACAACCCGGATATAATTCTGTCTCCAATTCGTTAAACAGTTTTTCGAAACTACTTGGAATTTTTGCGTCTCTCATCTCGGTGTCACCCTGATGACCGCCAACATCGTAACTGTGTCTCACATCGTCATAAACCTCGGCAATTTCATTAACTCTATTCGGAATAGGGATTTCTTCGGGAACGACCGGCTGCTCACTGTGTTTTATCCAAACCCGATACGACTTCATAATCCCTTCATTATAAAGGTGGTTCGTAACCGTCCGAGAGGCTAATTGACGATTATTTTTACAATAGTTACACGGGCAATAAATAAGATCTCCATATTGCGAATGTTGTTTTGCATATGCGATAAAACCCAAAACCCCAACAAGATAGTTTGGATCGAATAAATCTGTAGCATCCATCCAACTCTTATCCAAAGCCATCTCTTTACAACAATCTTAGATAACTAGACAACTACATTCATATGAAAATAAAATAAAAAATTATTACAACCCAATTGATAAAATGAAAAATAAAATTACAACACAATGAATATAAATAACACAAATTGCAAACCAATGGCTTGAATATAAAATACAAACCAATAAATAAATAAAATTACATCACAAATAAATAAATAAATAAAATTACATCATAATAAATAAATAAATAAAATTACAACACAATAAATATATAAACAATTTCACATAAATAAATACACAAATACAAAAATATATGAAATATAATATATGAAATAAATGAATGTATGCATGTTTATACACAATATATAACAAGACAATCAAAAAATATACAAAATAATAACCTATATATAGCAACTAATACACAATTCAAAATTCATGCATAAAAAATTAAATTAAAAAGTTTGAAATTTTAAGAAAATACCTTGAATTGGTGGAAGAAATTGGATATTGATGATGAAGTCCCAACCTTGATAATGTAATAATAAACCTAAACCCATAACATTGCAAGAATTACACCAAAATCCCCGATCTGTAGTAGTGTTAATTCTTAACTTTATCTTCTGCTTCAAGGAATTCTAGTCGAGGGGATTCAAAATCACCTTCATTGTAAAAATGGAGATGGTTTTCTGGGTAGGCCGCTATAGAAATAGAAATCTGGGACTATGGAGTTTTTAGTATTTGCTTGATTGTTTGAAGATGCTAGATCCTTCAAAATTACCCTCTTCTTCTTTCTTTGTAATAGCGTACGGCCCAGCAGCCCAGCCACTCTCATTTCCCCCTCCGTTTCTCTCTGTAACTTCATTTCTTTCTCTCTCAGGTTTAGGCTTCGGAGTATCCCAAAAACATCAAACTGCTCATCTCCTTTCTCTCTCCTTTCACATACATCTGCATAAATATGTATAGCTTGATTTACCCTACAAAATTTGAGGTTTTCATAAGAATCCACCCCGTAATTTCCTTTAAATCTTCTTCGATCTCTTGTTGAGTGTGTACCTGTGTATTCATTGGGCCCGAAATGATACGGATATGGGGAAGAAGACTAAAATCATTAAAACCCACTTCTTATCATACAATAAAATTCCAATTTTTAGCATTGATTCACAATCTTGTTTCACCAACTAAAAACCCCACTTATAAATCTAGAAACTCCTTTACTTTTAGTATATCCGAATCCAAAACCATCGTCACCCAACAGATCATCGAAACAACTCTACTAAATTGCCCTTCTGATTGGTTGCTCTAAGTTTTTTCTTATGGTGTGCTACGCAAATCGATTATTTTCATGACAGGCACGCCTTTAACCAGATAAAAGTATAGTGAATAGGTGTGTGTGAGAGGACCGGTGGTTTTTTTGTTACATAGGTGATCCGGGATTGCTTGCGCTCACCACGACTAATCTCACATGGATATACACGTCTCCCATGTATATTCTCAGAAAATCAGAACTAGAACCGGTGTTTTATTTTGTTTCAATTGTATTAAAAAAGGAATAAAGGAGGTTGTAAGGGAAAAAAGTTAAAATGATAATACATTTTTAATTTAAATGAGAAACTCAATAATTTAAATAGAAATAAATACGGACATGTCAATATTTGGACATTAACTTTTTCAATTATGATTTAAATGGACATTGTACCATTTAAAAATAATATTTTTAGATTATATTACAATTATTATGATTTATTTTACAGATTTTAAGGACTATTTGAATATTAACTTTATTTGATATATATAAATTATTCTTAAAACTTATGACATATTTTACAAAATTAGTGAAAACCTAAAAATAACACTTTTGATTAAGTTTAGGCTAAGAATAATATCTTTTTAAAATAGTTTAGAAATATTTTTAGTTCAAAACTTAGAATGTACTCGATCCAAAAATATTTCGCCGTTTCTTTAAGGTTTCCTATTTTCTCTTTTAGAATGGGTGTTCTTTAACTAGTTTATTTTTATTTTTATTGATAAACAATATTTACCTCTTAAATTAAGTCTAATCAAGAATTAGTTTTTAATTTTTAAAATATAATAACTTTCTTATTCCAAAAGAATCCAATTTTAAAAAACCAAATCGATTATTTAACTAGATATCCCGATTTATAAAATCCCAATTCAAAAGATAAAATAATAATATTATGAGATATCATAATATAAATTTAATAATATTTTTTGTTACTAGAATTTTAATAATTCAAAAATGTATTTGTTTGAAAAAAATCAAAATAATAGTAATCAAAAATTAAGAATTATGTATATATTATTGTGTTGGGCGAATAGAAGGATAATTATCATCATAATAAGAAAAAAACAAATGTATATATTAAGCTAATCTTTTTTTTCCAAACATAATATATTAAACTAAAACGAGATTACAAATTTAGCCAATCCTAGAGGGAATGGCATCAATACTGTTAAAAGAGTCTAGCCTATTTGGAACCACATAAGAGTGTGAGCCATTCGAGTTGCTAAGAGCCTTTCGTTTGGCTAAACCATCAACTAAGACATTCCTATCCCTACTAATCCAATTAAAAATAGGTTTACAACTTTTAGAAATAAAGTAAATACTGTTAATAATATTACAAATCTTAGGAATATGATTAAAATTGTTCATCTCTAATGGAAGCATAACTCTTTGGCAGTCACTCTCTATAATTGTTCTTGAGTCCTTCAAATCACGAGCAATTACACACGATTTAAGTATACCGAGGGCTTCTGCTTCTATTGGAGAATCTGCATTAACTTTCCAAGCTTTGTAATCAAGTACTTTGCCACGAAAATCCCTGTTAACACACGAAATTGCAGCTCTATTATTAATAAAGGCTGCATCATAATTTATTTTAATATAGTATCTAGGTGGAGGGATCCATTTATTATCGCAAATTAACATATTGTTATCATTATCTTCTCTTCCATTATCCTGGAGTACAAGATGTTTTTCTGTTTCTTTTTTTTTATATCCTTCAGTTTTGTGGTAACATCATTAGGAATATTGATATTTGGGTAAGCTTCCCACTCTTTTTTAGCTTTATAGATAACATTTATAGGGTCAAGTTTGATAAGTACTTGTTCTCATTTCTTGCTTTCCAGATATGCCAAAGTAATAAGCATACCCTTTCCATAACAAAATTGTTTTCTACCTTTTGTTGTTTCATGTTCTCAATGATACTTGCCATTTAAGAATCCATCCTAGATTAATTCGGGTTGCAAGTCTGTATATTAAAATCAGAGGCTAGCCATAAGGCTATAGTCCACTCGCAATTAAGTAATAAGTGCTCAGTAGATTCAATCTCTTTATTGCAAATATCACATAGAGGCGTTTTAATAACCTTCTTTTCATTTGTTGGATAAGAGATTTGTTAGAACTCTCCACATGAAGTTCTTAACTTTAGGGGCTATTTTCAAATTCCACATCATCTTCCAGATTTCTGGATTAATAGTATGAGAGGAGGAGGGTTTTATTTCTCCCTTGTTGTAGATCATTTTATCGTGATCCTCTTTTAGTATTTGATAGCTTTTCTTAAAAATATATGAGCCATCCTGATCCTTATTCCAATAAGGAATATCTTTACCACCTGAATATGGGATAAAGGTATTGAGTATTATAGCAGCTATTTCAGGATTATACTCCTCATTTACAATTCTTTCATTCCATTTTCTATTATTCTGTTTCATAAGGTCTATAACATTGATAGTTATACCTTTATTAGGTTTAATAATATATGTCTTACCATGAATCCATATATAACTATGGATATTAATAGTACAACCATCACCTAATTTCCATCTAATATCCTCTTTAATAATATCTCTACCACTCAATAGACTTCTCCAACCCCATGAGGGTGAGTATCCTAATTGAGCTTCGAAAAACGAAACATTAGGAAAATATTTACCTTTTAATAATTTAAAGAGCAAAGATTCTTGTTTACTAAGAATATTCCAAGCTTGTTTACCTAAAAGAGCTAGATTCATGAGATGCAAATCTCTAAATCCTAATCCTCCTGAGTATTTACTTTTTGTTAAGTTATCTCACTTTTTCCAATGAACTTTTTTCTTACCATTACTGCCCCACCAAAAGTTAGAAATTTGCAAGGTAATAAGATCACAGATTTTTTGCGGGATAAGAAAAGAAGACATATAGTAATTTGGTAGACTTTGTAGCACATATTTAATAAGTACTTCTTTACCTGCAGCTGAAAGAAATAGATTTTACCAGTTTTCGGTTTTTTGTAAACTTTTTTCCACTAAGGAGTTAAGGTCTTTAACTTTGGATCTACTCCTTTCAATAGGTAGTCCAAGGTATTTACCTAGATTACTAGTAATTGGCATATTAAGCCTTTGAGCAAAAATATTTTGTATAAATATAGGGGTATTGGGGCTAAATTTAATCCCACATTTATTTAAGTTAAGTTTTCATACCTGTAGCATAGCTATATTTGTTTGTAACATCTTTAAAGCCTTCAATTTCTAAATTGGTAGCATTCATAAAGAAGATACTATCATCAGTGAAAAGTAAATGAGAAATAGGCGGAGCAGATTTAGCTTTTTTAATAACTTGCATAATTTTATTATCTTTTTTGTCTTTAATAAGCGTTGAGAGAAGTTGAGTGGTAATACAGAAGAGTAAACGTGATAGTGGATCCCCTTGGCGCAAACCCTTTGGGATTTGTCAATTTTAACTGGAAAACCATTAATCAAAATGGAATATGATACAGAATTCACGCACCTCATAATTTTGCTAATCCATTTATTATCGAATCCCGTTTTAATCATAATATCTTTAAGGCAGTCCCATTCTACGTTTTCATAAGCCTTTTGTATATCCGTCTTTATAGTCATATAATATTTTTTTAGTATCTCTCTTGTTTTTAATAAAATTTATTATCTCATGCGCAATCACGGTGTTCTCCTGAATATGCTTTCCAGGTATAAACGCTGATTGATTTTCATCAATCAATATGTTTAAAACCGGTTGCATTCTGTTCACGAGAATTTTCGCTAAGATTTTATAAATAAAATTGGAACAACTGATAAGACATAAATGTTTTATAGAGGTAGGTTTCGAAATTTTTGGTATAAGTGATATAAAGGTCTAATTAAGATCATCTATAGAACCTTCATTATAACAAAAATCATTGATGACTCTGATAACATCAAGTTTAATAATTTTACAATATTTCTTATAAAATAGGCCAGGATAACTGTCTAGGTCAGGGGCTTTATCAGCCCCAGGTTCATTTATGGATTTTTCAATTTCCTCAATTTCATGTACTTTATTAAGGTTAACATTCATATGATTAGAGATAGTAAGGAGTATATCTGCCAAAATAGGTTCATAATTTCTCTCGCCCACTGTTTTGAAGATATTATTAAAGTAGCTTTTTTACTTCTACATTTATATCAGAGAAAATTTCCACCCAAGTACCATCCTCAGTAGATAGTATAGTAATAGTATTTAATTTCCTTATCTATTTAGTTGAGGCATGAAAAAAAGAAGTGTTCCTATCACCCCTTTTTAACCATAAGTTTCTAGACCTAGAGGCCCAAAAGTCTTCCTCTATTTTCCAAATTTCTTCCACTTGTTTTATAATATTGTTATATTCACTCCAATCCTTTGTTTGGGGATCATTATAAATCATTTCTAATTTTCGTATATAATTAGTAATCTTTTTTTGTTATTGTTAAATTTAGTTTTACTCCATCTAGTAAGTAAAGATTTACATTTCTCAAGTTTATAAGAAAGAGCATTTCTAAGTAAACCATTGTGGCATTTCTTAATTTTCCAAACTTTTTTAATAATGGCAAGACATGCAGTTTCCTCTACTCAACTATTTTCAAAGTAGAAGCGTCTATCTTTTTTAACATGGTTTTCATTTAATATAAGAATTTGTGGGGAATGGTCTGAACCTATAGCTGGTAGAATTGCAATCCAAGCTGTAGGGTATAGATCACTCCAATTTTTATCACAGAAGTCTCTATCAATGAGAGATTTAATCATTTCCTTATTATTTATTTTGTTAGTTCAAGAGAATTTGCATCCTCTAGTAACAATTTCATCAAGCTTGTGATGTTTTATAAAACCATTAAATATATTCATATATTTGTTGATATTATTATTCCCCCCATTTTTATTAGAAGTGTATATAATGTTGTTAAAATCACCAATAAGCATCCAAGGGGTATCATTAATAGGCTTACAATTCGCATAGAGATTTTCTTTGTTTTTATCAAAAGGGCCTCCACAAACAAAAGTGGTCTGAGTCTCTACCCCTTCATTTTTAATCTTGCAATGCATATGGTTAATTGATTTGCTAATAACCGTAACTTCATAATTATTTTTAATAAAAATTGCTAGTCCTCCACTAATATCTATAGGTTCAACGGTCTCAAGGAGAGTCATGTTGATAATTTTTTCGAGTTTTTTAACAGAACTATAAGAATTTTAGTTTCTGAAAGAAACAGTACCTGAGGCTGATATTTGGCTACCATGTCAGCTAAGGTCTGGACTGTCAAGGTGTTGCCAATACCCTGACAGTTCTAGGAGAGGTGTAACATTGAGGATGAAGGGGTTGATCTAGGTCAACCCCGCAAACCGTGTTAGCACTTGAATGTTCCTTCTTCGTCCCCGAGCTACTTGCTTCATCAATACCAATATCTCTTTCATTTGTAGATTCAAGTTCTTGATTTTCTTTACCTGTAATAACACTTTCAATCAATTATCCTTTTCTTGCCACCCATAGGGTTTTTTGTCGCTTATCATTTGATTGAGTAGTGTTGCTCTTCTTACCTTTTATACTATTGGATTTGATTGAGATTCTGTTGTTGAGCTCTCCAAAGAATTTATTTTTCATAATATATAACTGAGAGCCCTCAATGCTCACACTATCTCTGAAAAGGGTTGTGGCCGAGTGTGAGGTTGTGAATTTGTGAGATATAGTCAGTTTGGGTGTGATGAAGCCATCAAAAGGTTGAAGGTTTTGAGGAGGAGAGGAGGTGTTGATGGTGGAAGAGATAGGAGAGATTGGGGATTTAGGGTTAATTGTTTTATCAGATTGATTAATGAGGCTTGGATTATTTGTGTTTGGGTTGGGGTTGGGCTGAGAGGAGTTTTAAAAGTGTTGGGTAGAATGACATTTGGGCTTTTAATAAAATTTGTTGGGCTGTAAGTGCGGAAAACCAAGTTGTTTTCTTGGGCTGGACTTTTGTTTAATTTTTTACAATAGAGTCTGTGGCTAAATTCTTTTCTTTTTCTAAATAAAAGTTTGAGCTTATCTCTTTCTCTTTCATTCTCGTATCAGACAAAATCGAACCCTCACCATTATCTTCCTTACGCTTCTCACTCTTTTGTCCCAATAAAGGTCCTTTGTTTTTGTCATTAACCAAATTCTTACCAAATTTGAAAATGTTCATAGTACCTGAATCTCTGTTACCGTTAGTGGCCTTGTTAGCGAGTTGATTACTGATTTCTGAGTTTTCTTGAATCTCCGAGTTGCTCCAAGTGCGGTTCATGGTGGGTAAAATTCTTGTTGAATCCTTGTAATTAGTATTTTTCCTTTTGTTAAGGTTCATAGCTTGTGAGGCCATATGAGTAGGACCCCTTGTTGACGTCTTGATCCAGGCTCCCAATTTTGGTGTGACCTTAAGGTTTTGACATTTGTAATTTTTGTTGTTCTCTTCATGACCAAATAGACCACAACTATAACGGACTTGGCCAATATCTTCATAGGTGAACTTAATCCAAGCCGCTGTAGTTTCTGTTTCCCAATAATTGATGCCTGGAAAGAGTGGGGTTGATAAATTCCAATCGATTTGGACTTTGCTAATTGAATTTTCATCTATGTTGAGATTTTCTTGTAGCATAATAGAGTGTAATTTTCCAAAATAGCTCATCATCTTCTCTATACAGTGCTTAGTTAGTAACTTTGTTGGGATTCCCATGAGTTGAATCCAAACAGTAGTATGATTAACTTCATTTTTCTCAGAGTTGTTGTATTCTTTGATTGCTAAATGTTTACCTTGTATTGACCAGGGCTGCTGATTCCGGACTTTTCTTATATCTTCCTCATTTTTGAATTTGATGATGAAAGTATTTGCAGCACATCTCTTGGTTTCAACTTGTTTTGTAAGTGCCCAGTATTTATTGATGTGATTCTTGATAAAGATGTGATTTACCTTATCCATTGTTAATAGCTTAGCAGTGAGTTTAAACTCTTTAGCATGTTTGTAGGCTGAGTTGTTATCAGGAGTGATAACTAGTGCTTTGTTTTTTGCTAGGGGGTGTGAAGGAGCGTAAAATCCATGGAAGGTGGATGGAATGAGGAGGAGAAGAAAAAACCAGAGTATATATATATATATATCACCATGATATCAAGTATTGGAGCAACTAAATCATCGTGATATCACCATATATATGTATATAATTAGAAATGTCTATGTATAAATAGTGGATCGTGTTATTTAATTTGGTTTATATAAAATTTTGTAATATATCAGCACTCTACAAGAAAATTAAGTAAGTGGTAGTTGCAAATATATTCTCTGAACTATACAATAGTTATTCGTTATTGCTAAAAGAAATTGGTTTTAGGAAAATGCAAAATCTGCCAAAAGTTTTTATCTACCTGTAAATACGTGTAGTATTTTCAATGCTGGATAAAATCGACAAGGGATTTGAAGTATCCCTTCATATTTGGAAAGGTATTTGAATTTCGGTTGTTTCATAACAAGATCACTGGATTTGGAGTTGTAACGAAGGGGTTATGATTTTTACAAACTCCAAATATCAATAGTTCTATTATGAAGGAAAACGAGTTTGAGTGGATTTTTGAGTTGGATTAGGACTCCAAAGACAAGAAGGTAGAGAGCCACAAACTCCTCTTATCCATCCTTCCACTCTACCATTAGGGTAACCTGTATTAGATCTATAGCTTAACTATATTTCTAATCTTTTTATTCTTTAGTTTTATTTCTTTAGCTATGAACTAAAATTTACCATAACTTGGGTTTGCACTATGTATAATCCATGAATTCTATTTATATCTTCTATGTTATTTGGGAAAGTGACAGTTAATTGTTTGAGCTTTATAATTATATATTTGTATTATGTGCTTTGGCTTATTCCAGCCCTAGATCTGGACAATCTTATAACTCCCCTTTGTAGTTGGATTGTCACCCTGGCGAGGGATTCAGTTATAGACAACATTACATAATCGTCTAGTGTGCATGATGTCTCCATTTAAGTGATAGAATAATCTAGTCACGAGACATCACTTTAGGCGTATTTAGCACTTAGTTTTGGGATTTCCCCCCATTTATTTATGTTTACACTTTCTTGTCGAGTTTTAGGTCTTTCTCTATTTTAGTGCTTTCGCGCATAATTTGTTTGTTAGCACTTAGGTATTTGGAAGCTATTTCACCTTGTTATAATGATAATAAGTGAATAAAAACAAGGAAACCCCTTAGTCATGATGAAAAAGGGAATTTTGGATAGATTTGGAAAGTCAAAGTGAGTTGTCCAGCTGTAAAATCGTCTAATATTTTTAATACAGCAGAAATCCGGCTAGGAATTTGAAGGAGCCCTTTGAGATTCAAAAAGGTCTTTGGATTGTGGTTGTTTCGGTACCAAGATCACTGGATACCGAGCTGTAACGAAGGAGTTATGATTATTTCAATCTTTAAAGGTTATCTTGTCCTATAATCTTAGATAACGAATTAGAGTTGGATTTGGCTCTAAAACTTGGGCTATACTCTTGGTTCGGCCTAACACATATATATCCACTTTTATCAAAGGAGAATCATTCTTGGTCAGTCCATAACCATCAAATGACCAAGAGGAAGCCTAGATCAAGAGAGAAGAATAGAAGAAGGAGCATGGAAGTTGTTCATGCCATTCCAACCCTTCCCAGTAATTGTATTTGTTTATTTTTCTTTCCTTAGTATGAACTAATTCTGTTTAGCTTGAGAATAGCATATGGGAATGAACCCTAGACTTGTTTTATATGTTATTTGAATTTGGGATGTCCCTTTACATTTAATTTAAATTGATAGTCATAGCTTTGTGTTATGTGCTTTGATTTAATGTTTGTAGTTCTTGCAGTGCGCAATGTATAGGATTACCCCATGAGTAGTTGGATTGTCACCTTGACGAGGGATTCAATTATAGAAACACCTTATAATCAGTTAATATGTGGTATTGATCTTGACGAGCATGTCTTATGATGTCTCCATATTTGTGATGAAGTAATCCACTCACGAGACATCATTATAGGTGCATTACATTAATGGTTAAGGGATATTTGCCTGTTATTAGATAATTTCTTAATTCATGCCTTGATTTGGAGATTTATTACTTTCGTAGCGTTTTTGGTATAATTTGTGTGTTAATGTGAAGCTCTTAGGTAAAAGGAAATATATTAGATGCCAAATAAATGTCAAGGAGTTAAGGAAAGAAGATCCAAGGAGAAATACAGAGTTAAAAGGAAACAAATATAATTTTAGGAAAGGAAAACTGCCAAATAAATCTGCCATGCTGAAAAGCCGTCTAGTATTTTGAAGACTGATGAAAATCTATTACGAATCTGGAGGAGTCCTTTTATGATCAGATATATCTTTGAATTTCGGTCGCTTCCATATGAAGTACGTTGAAATCCGATAAGTAAAGAAGTAGATATGACCAAATCATTAAGCAGTGCTTTATCCTTTACTATATTTTAGGAAACGAATTTGAATTGGAAAAGGACTCCAATAACTTGCCTTCCACTCCAAGATTTCGACCTTGGGTTAGCTAGAACCTATAATTACGTCTAGTTATCATTGTAGACTTTTCCTTGCTCAGTTATTAATCAATATTACACTTAGGATTCCATAGAAGCAAGTTGACAAGTATGTATCTATCTTTTAGTTTATTTCTTTCTAGCATGAACAAATTCTCACATAGCTTGGGTTTTACACATGTATAATATTTGAATTCTATTTCTTTATTTTATGTTATTTGGGATTCACCATTAAACTGATTAAGTTTCTTATTTATTTCATATATTTTTTTTATGTGTATTGATTTAATGAATGTAGTCCTTGCTAGTGCACGAGTATAGGATTACCCCATTAGCAGTTGGATGGTCACCCGAAAGGGGTGTTAAATTGAAGAAACACCACATAAACGTCGAGTGTGTGGTACTGATCCCGAAGGGCTTGTCTAACTAAATAGTAACTAGGGTTTGAGATTAACCACCGATAATTACGTAGGTCCCATTACCCAAGTCCCCTGGTAATTGTTAGGTTGTCACCTAAGTCCACCCTGAAGGGGGTTAACAGAAATATAAAATCTTGACTACTTCTCTCTACAAGATTTAATCACCCTTATAACTTGAATATAGATATAGAAGAATAAGTGCATACTAGCAAATCTAAGCTATTCAAATATTATCTCTTTAATTATTTTTGTTTTAATTAGAAATTAATCTCTACAATGCTTTCTTTCCTAAACACGACTCATGTCTCCATATTTATGATATATTAATCTAGGTTAGAGACATCATTATAGGTGTTTTTGATTAATTGTTAAGGGATTTTCCCCATTATTAGATAATTTTTTAATTCATGTCTCGATTTGATGATTTATTACTTTTAGAGCATATTTGGTATAATTTGTGTGTTAATGTAAAGCTCTTAAGTTTTATGGAATATAATTAGATGTCAAATCAATTCCAAGGACTTCAGGAAAGAAGATCCAGGAGAAACCAGGAAATAAAAGGAAGCAAAGTTGAAATAGGCTAGGAAAAGCTACAAAATAAAGTTGCCAAATATGCAGTTACGTCCATTAAAGTGAAGATAAATCTAAATCGGCTGTGGTTTCGGACGAGCCTTTACAAGGATAGAAATATCTTTCTGCTGCAGTCGTTTAGATAAAGTACGCAAAATTTAGCCTAGTAACAAAGGAGATATGACCAATACAGTGAACAATGTTTATCTTGTCCTAGGCGACACCAACTAGCTTATATTTATCTTATTTTTATCACACCCTAGGCGACACCAACTAGCGACGACAAATGTCATCATGCGTGATACTTCACGCAGCAGTGACCGTACCTGAATCAGAAAGTTGAAAATATGAAATGTATATTCCTATCATTTTTTACACTTAAGTTTTTGTGAAACACGTCCTCGAAATTTCTGAATTATAGAATAAAAAATAATTACTAACTTTTCAGATCAGACAAGATGTATTGATGTCTAGATAGAGAGCAAAATATTTTCCAATATTCTGAAACTTCAAACACTTTTTTTTCCTGTTACTCAAAACTCCTTTAGCCAACTTATAAAAGAGTATTTTTAGTAGTATAGATGGTCATCTCAATAATATGAACCTCTTACCCTTCCCTCCCAAAACCCTCACAGGCACTAAACCCGAGATGACGGGATTTTGCATATTCGGCTTCAAAACACACTCTAAATCCACTCAAATATGATATCTCAACCTCTCCTACATCATATAAACCCTTACCCGGCTCTGGTCTATGAAGTTTAACCTTTTATTTATCACTTTTGTGAATATTAGATATCTTAAAATCTCAATTTCTTGTATCATTGATTTCTCTTTCACCTTTATCTTCTAGTTCCTTTTCTCAACCCTCATCTCGGCATTTATGGAGAGCATTAAAGATGATGGGATTGAAGTTTCTGAAGAAGATCTCTACCTCTCTCCTGACAGAGATGCAATTTATGTTATGTTTGATGAGCCTAATCTTTCTCTTCGTATTATAGCAACATGTAACATTAACCTGAGTTATCTAAAAAGATCATCATTCAACATTGGGGCATTAAAGGTCGTTCTACATTGATAAGAGAGGTATGAATCTATGTGTCGTTCAATTTGAGAAACAGGTTGATCTGTAACATGTTTGGAAAAATAGGACATATCACATTTTTGGCTTTTATGTGTTGGTTCAGAATTACGATGAGTGTGTTAATAACCCCAATTTACTTGAGGAGACCTCATTCTGGGTTAGAATTTAGGGATTCCCCCTCTGTTCATCAAGGAAGGGAACGTGACGAAAATCGCTTCGAAATTGGTACAGGTTGTTGTTCTTGAACTTCCTAATCTAGATAAATTTAAAGAGAAATCCTCTATTAGAGTTCAGAATGATTGTAAAATTAATAAAACATTATTTTCTAGGTTTATGTTTAATATTAAGGATGGACAATCTGTTTGGATTTCATTTAAGTATGAAAAATTATTTGACTTATGTTATGTGTGTGGGATTTTTTCCCATGAGGAAATAAATTGTGATAATCCTAACAAGCTGATACCTAAGTAGGGGAATTGGATATGATTCTCTGAGCGACTAATAATGGTCCTCAAATTCAAAGAAAGAAATTCAAGAGGCCATTAAAGAGTAATAATAAGAATGAAGAAAAAAGAGAAGAATGGGAGATAGGAAATAAGGGACTGAAAAATGAAACTTTTGGGGGCAAAATGTAGAAATCCAATGTGGTCCAGTCGCTTCTCACTTTGCCTACAGTGGACTTAGGCCTTGATTGTAAAGCTGGGGTGGCCTTTACTTCGAATATAAGGCCTTCGAGTCCAGGAGAGATTCATAAACTCTGTGGCCCAAGTATGGAAGTGCTAAAAGGACCAATATTGTGTACTACCCCAAATGTTATTATTGACCCATCAATAACTATAAACTCGGACAAAAACATTTGCTTTGGATCTCTAGAGAGAAATAAAAACCCAACTAAGAAGGTTTGAGAAGATCTAGGGCTTCCTCTTGAAGATGAAGTCGTGTCCATGGTTCCAACAACTCTCATCGACAATAGTCCTGAGAGAGAAGATGATGAGATGTCTGATGCTATGGAAATAGAAAAATTGAATAATGAAGAGGGATACAATAAGTGGGATGATGCAGGACCTCTTAAAGGACTGGATTCTCAATAGTCTGAAGTGGCTTGTGGGGTTGACCCATATCAACCCCAAACTGTTCAATGATACAAGTTTGCAACTGTCAAGGCATAGGAACGGCCTTGACAAAACTGAGCCTAATCGACACGGTTAAGGCTCACTATATAGAGGTACTTTTTCACTCTGAAACTAAACGTAAATTTAATTACTTAGAAAATTTGTACCCTAAGCTTAATATGTCCCTTGTAGCATTTGTTGACCCTGAGGGTTTATCAGGGGGTCTAGTTGTTTTTGTGGGGAATACAGAGAAAGTTAAACTTATAAGTTCTGAAAAGAACTTAATTCATTGTTCTTATGAAGGTTTTCAGGTTGGTTTTTGTGAGATATCCTTTGGTTATGGACCAACAGCTGATATGGAGAAGGAAATGTTTTTAAGAGAATCTGTGATTTTATTAGTACACAAAACTGTTGGTGCATACTGGGGGATTTCAATCTTATAAGGTTCCCATCTGAGAAATAGGGTGGTGAAATTGGTAGTGTTAATAAAAAACATGAGTATGTTCAATGATTTTATTGAGACTAACGAATTACTTGATTTTCCAGCTAAAGGATGTTATTTCTCTTTGTCTAACAAGAGAAATGGCAACTAGCTTATTAAGCAAGTTTTGGATAAAATTTTGGTGAATAAAACTTGGATGGACAGATTCCTTAATTCTTGGAGTGCCTTACTCCCCCCCTACAGGATCTAATCATTCTCTTGTTATTTTAAATCTTGGAATTCCTTCAAATAAGAGTAAGAAGAGATTCATGATTGAAAAGGGTTGGATTCATGATGACTCTTTTTGTAAAATGATTTTGAAAAACTGGAAATCCCAGTCTCATGATCAATATAGAGGGATTAACAGATTTGGGATTAAACTATTGAATATTCGGAAACATGTTTCTCTCTGGAAAAAAAAGAGTTTAAAACAATCGGATTTTGATAAAAAATACACTTGCTCAAATAGAGAAGCTGTTTAATGAACCATTCACAAAGAATAACATAATTGCATTTAATGCGCTGAGTGTGGATCTTGAAAATCATTGGAAAAAGGAAGAAATGTACTGCGTACTGGGGTCTAGAAATTGTTGGTTAAATCTTGGAGATAAAAATACCAAGTATTTCCATGCTATAATTAAAGTTAAGAGAACAATAAATAGAATCACAAGGATTAAAAATGATAGTGGAGATTGGATTACTGAGGACAAGGAAATTATCTACGAAATCACAACTCATTATAACAATGTGTTCAGGAATGTGGGACCTAGACACTATGAACATATCTTGAGATGTGTGAAAAAAGTTTTTTATCAAGAAATGAATTATAACTTGGTTAAACCAGTTAATGAAGATAAGCTTAAAGAAGCCATTTGGTCTATAAGAAGTGATATATCACTTGGACCTAATGGTTTTGGAGGTTTCTTTTTTAAAAAGTTTTAGGAGGAATTAAAAGTGGATCTTGTGAAACTGTTCTCTGACTCTATCATAAATAATTCCTCTCTTATTGATATCAATTGTACTATTATTGCACTTAATACTAAGTGTACAAATCCTGATTTGGTTTCTTCTTTCAGACCAATTAGCTATGCAAATTTTATTTACAAAATTATTTCCAAGATTTTAGCAAATAGATTGCAACCTTGGCTTTGTAAGATCTTTTCAGAAACACAGACAGCTTTTATACCAGGAAGGTCTATTTTATAAAATATACTAATAGCTCAGGAAGCCAGCCAATTTCTTAATAATAAGAGGACTTCAAAAAATATAGTATTGCTATTAAGGCAGACATGAGCAAGGCATATGAAAATATAGAGTTAGACTTTCTCCTTGATCGTCTGAGGAAGATGGTATTCACTCTAGATGGTGAACGGGATTGAAAACTGTATTTCAACAGTTACCTATAAAATTCAAGTCAATGGTGTTCTTTATGAAATTGATTGTCCACAAAAAGGTTTAAGACAGGGAGATCCTTTGTCTCCCTATTTGTTTAGTCTAGTTACTCAAGCTCTCGCCTCTTTCATTGATCACTATGTGCAGTTAGGTTTACTTAAAGGGTTGAAAATTGCTAGAGCAGACCCTATGATCACTCATATCCTATTTGATGATGATAGTTCTTTTTCTTGGAAGCAGATGAGTATAATATTGATATTTTTCTTACAATTCTTAATTGGTATAGTTTGGCTACATGAAAAAAATGAGCAAAAATGGAATTCTGTTTAGCAAAAATACACCAATGGAAGTGAAAAGAAATATTTTAAGTCAACACAGAATGAGGAGACTAGAATATCTTTGTAAATATCTTGGCGTTCCTTCTATCTGGGGTAAGTCTAAGGTTAAATCATTTTAATGGCTTGTTGAAATGATACTGAAAAGAATGGATAGTTGGGATACAAAAATGCTTTCAAAAAGTGGCAAGAAAATTCTTGTCAAAGCAATTATAGGTGCAATACCTAACTTTATTATGCCTGTGTTTTTTATTCCTAAAAAACTTACAAATCATTTGACTTCCCTGGTTTCAAATGTTAACTGGAACAACCGAGGGGGAAAAAGGTGTCATTAGATTAAATGGAAAACTTAGATGAATTCAAAAGAGGATTGAGGGATTGGTTTTAAAGATTTTCACACTCAAAACTTGTCTTTGTTGGAATTTAATGCATGGAAAGTTTTTTTTATATGAGAACTCGCTCCTTTTTGAAATTCTTAAAGGGAAGTACTTCTCTAATACTAGATGCCTCTTTTTCCAAACGGGGTTGTAAAAGCTTACTTGAAGGGAGGGATTGTTTTAAAATGAGTTGTTCTAGACAATTGGAGATCGAAAAAAAATAAAAAATTGGGAGGATTTTTGGATACCAAATACTAGAGAAATTGTCAAACCTCATGGTTGTCAATTAATGTTTGTCTCAAAATTGTTTCTTACAGGGCAAAATCAATGGAACTTGGAGTTAATTAATAACATATTCTTACCTCATGTTGCAGCAACCATAAATGAGTTATACATCCCCTTGTTTTACTGTTATGACACCCCATATTGGACTGGGTCCAAGAATGGAGAAGTCACATTTAGGGAGTGTTATAACAAACTATAGGAGGCTCAGCGAAGGCAAGAAATTCTTACGAATAATAAAGGAGGGGAATCCTCTTTCCAACTTGAGGACTCTGATTGGAAATTTATTTGGCAAAGTAAAGATATGCCAAAATTTAAAAAATTCATCTGGAAATGTTGCAATAATGGTTTGGAAACAAATGAGAATAGATATTAAAGGAGATCAACTGAAACTTCATGGTGTGACATTTGTGGAGAACATGAAGACTCAATTGAACATCTCTTGTTTCGATTTAAGGGGCTAGGGAAGTTTGGTGCTAGTCACTTTGTTTCAACTCCCTTATTGAACCCTCATGTAATGTTGAAAAATGGATTCAGTTTGTGAGACTGAGCTGTAAAGAAAAGGGATACCGCTGTCCTCTCATTGGAGAACGTACTTTTTTTTATTGCATAGAATATATGGAAGGGAAGAAATGAATTCATTTTTAAAGGGATAGTCCCTGACCCATTGAAATATTATCCAAAAGTTCATTATTGTCTGTGATGAGTATTGTCTTGCAAATGGGCATATTACTGAGGCAAAATCACATAACAACCTTGATGAACTGAATTTACAAGTTCAATGAGAATATCATGTTAGAGATAATAGTAAAGATATTCCACTAAAATTGATAAGAGTGGGAAAGGAATCTAGATCAAATTGGAAACCACTTAGTATTGGGAGGTTTAAACTCAACTGTGATACTTCAATTAATTTGAGTACTAATATAGCTGTCTTTGCTTTTATCTTAAGGGACTCCACAGGAAGAATGATTGAAGGTTTTGCTAAGGAAATCAAGGTCAATTAAGTTATTGAAGCATAAGCAAGGAAATTTTAACAGCTTGTGATATGGCTTCAAGAATTTCCCCTGCTTGTGTGGAAATAGAGAATTATAGTCTTTGTATTATCCAGTAGTAAACACTCTAGTATTACTAGGATTTTGGTTAAAAACATTATTTTTCGTAAAGCGATGTATAAGATTAAGATCTCGTTTACTAAAAGGTTAAAAAATAGGACAGGGAATTAGGTGGCCAAATAAAAGATACGTAACAATTTGTTTGGTGTTTGGTATGTTTTTCCACATTCCCAATTAACTAACTTGTTCAAGGATAATTTTCATCTTCTAGAAATTGGTTAAAATGTAATGAAGTTTTTGTGTTTAATGTATTTTCTTTCAAACTAAAAAGAACTTATGAAAGAAACTAAAAAGAACTTATGAAAGAAACCATTGCTCATGGGCAATACTAATATAACGAATAAAAAAAATTGACCACATGGGGTGTTCATCAAGTCCATCCAAAACAAGTAAACAACCCAAAAACATGATGGGATAACAACTTGGTAAAAAAAAGTCATTCAAAGTTCCATCGCCCTCGAAGATGCCATCTCCAAATTGAACAGATCGATGACCCTTAACCAAACTCCAGAATGAAATTATTGATGCAGCATAAACCATTTTCAAATTGAAAAGATCAAATTCGATAATCCCATCTCCAGCCTGAAAAGATTAAAAGTTGATGATTGAATAATATTTTTCAATAAAATATATCAAGTAGTAACATTTAATATTAAGAAATATTCTCCAAAATGAAAAGATTGATAGCAGTTGATCTCATTTTCAAGCGGAAAAAATTGATGGCCGCTGATAGAAGAGCGTTCCAGAAAAGATCAAAGTAAGTCCTTCGAAGCAGCATTTTTGGTCTTATTATGAGTATGATATACATCTTTAATATGGGATAATCATTATGACTATCCAGTACGTACATAGATGTAAGCAGATACTGATATCACACGCATTGAAGCAACTAATTTCCCTCACGAGAAGGTTGGAGAACATGCACCGTCGTGAAATATCAACAAGAATAGCTGGCAAATAATACTACCGTTTACTTGATTCAGTAGCTGTACAATCCACAAGGCGCCAGGGAGGGGAAACATAATTCACGGAACATAAGAGTCGTCTGCTCCTATAAGAGTTTTATTCGATTATCATCGGCAAATGGCACTGTTTAATATTCACCCTAGAAACTTTTGCTGAAATAAGAAATAGAAATTCATAGGCAGCCACAAACCACGTGAACTCACCACTGATCCTCTATTTTAAACTCGATATTAATCACTGCATAAGCAGTCCATATAAGTGTTTTTGAAGCCTTCCAAGTATGTAAGGTCATATCCTAGAGATTCTCTAAAAAATTTGCTCACGCCACACCAGTAACAAAAAACATAAAAAACCCAAGTGCTGGGAATTTGCCTATAGTATCTAATTTTACTAGAGAGAAAATCCTAGAGGTGATACTAATAGTAGCTACCAAAGCTAAAGGGTATCCCTTATATCTGAATCAAGAATCAATATTATCAACTCGAAACCACACTTAAAGTAGGTTATATATGTAGACCGGGTCATCATTTTCGAGATAAAACTTGTGTTCTATGAGAGTTGTATAGTCAAAATTTGTCTTCCCTCAAGCTGTAGATCGTATGCCTATCTAGAAAGTAAAAAAAGTTTCATCAGGAGAAAACCAAATCTTCATGTCAGATATAAGAAATATCTCTTTGATCAAGAACTTTGGAAATAGAGCTCCGTGTCTCTTATCTCCACCAATATTGCCTCAGAATAAAATAGAGATAAACCTTTTGTAGCACTCAAGGTCCGTCATCCAAGTGCTATGGTAAAGCATACTTTATCTAACTGCTTTCAGAAAATGATAGATGGGCCAGAAAAACAAGCTGATCAATAGCATAAGCCTCCTCCAAAAAATTTGCAGAGTACAAGACCCCTACAATAATCCGGTTTTTCAGCTGATTTTCCAGGCAGGTCCCTCAACTCTACGAGGGTTAAATATTCCTTAATTCCTCGCTTGACATATATCCTTACATTATTCTTAAGCAAACGTAACACTGCATTACAGGAATACTATACTATAGAAAGACAGAAACTAACTGTTTGCCCCTAACGCAAGCCTAAATAAAAAAAAATACCCCAAATACACAAGCTCCTAGGTTTAGTCATAGGCATGGCAGCCAAGATAAAAGAAATCCAAAACTAAAAAGATCGAATAAACATGTCAGTCAAGAAAAGGGTTGTTGGTGAAAAACTAAAGATATCACTTATTTAATAAAGAGAATAAATTAAAATATTTCAATAAAAATGTAATACTAACAACTATGTGAAGGAATTCAAATAACATAATTTATACGTAAATTCAGAAGAAAACTAGATATAAATACACGGAAATTTTGAATTCCCAAGACTCTCCAACTTCCCAACGACCACGTCGTTGCCGTCACCGGGCCGGGCAGGTGGGTGGTGCCGGTGGTGTGCGCGTATGTGGGACCTTCCTAATTCGTCTTTAGTCTCTATAGTGTTAAGTTATTTGAAATTAATAGGAAGATAATATATTTAATACTCATATTTTTCCTTTAATTCTACTTTTTACAAGTGCATGAAAGGATTTATTAAAAGAAAACTCTTTAATTATCTTTAAATAAGTTCAGTTTATCTTAATAACTCCAACAAAACCCCTACATAGGTTCTTGGGAGAGAAGGGGAACCAGTTTCCATAAATACCAGTAATTGGATGAATTGTACCAAAGTGACAATATGTGAATTGACACGTAGTGAAGTGAGGCAACCACACAAATCTTTCAAGTGAACGTACTCTTGAGCTTGACGGTCTTCGATCGATACCCTTACAACACATACTCTACCCAATAGTATTTATAAATTCCTCGATCATCACCTTTTCTTCCACATATGTGATCTCCAAGAATGTCTATCCATAATAGCCGACCCGGTCGAGTCTTGAGATAATTAAGAGTAATAGAGCTCAGTCTTACCACGTGTCTCGCGATTTCTTTTTAGGACCACCCCTACGGTCTATGACTTTGTGGTGAGTCTAACTACTCATCCTTTTGTATCATCAAGGACATCTCTTTGGAGTCATATTATGAGCAGTGTATCTTAATCTCGCTAGTGAATTAATTAAGTCCTTCAAAATGGGATCACCATATAATGGCTATGACTTTATTAAAAGTTATAAATTCATCCTTAAGCTCTTTCAAGAGCAGCAAGCCTCCACATTGTTGGTGAATTCATCAAGTCCTTCTCAATAAGACCTTCACTAAAGTCCATGAATTTATTGAAAAGGAGAAATATATGTCAAGCTCAACGGTGAATTCATCAAATTCGTCTCAATAGGACCACCACGCATGGTTATGAATTCATTAAGCAGGAGCAATATATTTCAACCTCAACGGTGAATTTATCAAGTCCATCTCAATAGGACCACCACGCATTGCTATAAATTCATTAAGTAGGAGCAATATATGTCAACCTCAACAATGAATTCATCAAGTCTATCTCAATAGGTACACCATGCATGGCTATGAACTCATTAAGTAGGAGCAATATATGTCAACCTCCACGGTGTTTTCATCCACGAAACTTCACCCATACAAAAAGAAGAATGTAACCATAAAACATACCAATAAGAGAAAATGTGAGCCTTGGATACTAGAAAACCATTATTTTAAAGAGTGAATGAATACCTTTAACGAATGAGATAATACCTCTAATCAAGCCACCTCAGAATGATGTGCGCGGCAACGCCGACTATGAATGGTCATGGACTATAAACTTAAATTTCATATGAAGCTTCAAACACCTATGCCTTTTCCAAATGGTATGGATTGTGAAATTTAGCATCCCTTTTCTTAAAATTTGTGTAAGATGACCATGGTTGAAGGTTGAGAGATAAAGAAGCTAAATTAGGGTTGTGAAAATGCTTGAAAGAGGAAAAGCGTAGAGAGAAATCCATCGAACATGTACGTTGCATGACTTTACAATTACTTTATGATATTTCTTTGATTACTAATATGTTAAGAATTATAATTATTTTCCATTCATATATATATTATTCTAAAGAGTCATATTGAATAAGGAACATTTTTCCCACATTTCCAAAAGAGCTAAAAGAGCACGAGAGACCTTGGAGGATGCCGAAATCAAATTCCAACTTAAAATATAAAATGATGTGGATGTTAAAGGGTTGGTGAAGATTCGGAAATTTGCAAATAGACATGATAAAGCCAAAATTAGTTTTCTTCAACAAAAAACGAAGCTTGGTATATCTTGAAGAGTGATCGGTGTACTTAATTTTTTGATGTCCTCATTAAAAGTAAACAACAAAATTTTTTTCTTGCAAATGTTCAACTCCCAAACGGGAAAGTTACTACTTCGAGTGCTCAAGTTAAGAATGCATTTTTTGAGTATTATATGAGGCTATTGGGGTCCAGAGTGGAGATATAACATATTGATCGTAGTATGTTTGAGTGGGGTTTCATTTTGACGGATATTTAAGGATTTGATTTGATTAAAGAGGTCTTTGATCAAAAGACGAATTTCCGAATTCCAAATGATCAAGCGCCCAAACCTGGTGGCCTTTCTCTCCTTCAAAAAAAAACCCTGGGAACTTACCGGAAATGAAGTTATACAAACATTACGTGAATTATTTGCTTCTTGTTTCTTACTTAAGAAATTGAATACCACTATATTGTTCTCATTCTAAAGAAAGATAGCCCAGATTTTGTGGAGGAATATAAACCAATCTCTTGTTGTAATGTAAGCTACAAAATTATCACTATGTTCCTTGCGGATCGCATGAAGCCGGTTCTCGAGGATATTATAAATAAAGCGTAAAATGTCTTTGTTTCCTAAAGATCGATCTTCGATAATATTCACCTTATGCAACAACTCTTGAAAGACTACAACAATAATAGTAGTTCACCAAGATACACTATTAGAATAGATTTGTGCAAGGCTTATAATTTGGTTTTGGGTACTTAAAGGCTTAAAATTTCTAGATTTTTATGTTAATTGTGTTTTGGAGTGCGTTACGACACATTCATATCTAATTGCGCTTAATAGGGAAATCCAATGGATTCTTTAAAGGGGAGAAAGGCTTAAGACAAGGTGTTTTTCTCTCTTCATACCTTCCCGTTTTGTGTCTTGATTATTTCTAGAGATTATTATAGAATAAAACAAATGTTGGGTTCAAGTATCATCCGAGATATGGGAAAAATAAGATCACTTACCTAGAATTTGTTGATGATCTCATGCCCTTTAGATAAAGGAGACCATAACTCGGTGAAAATTCTTATGGATAGATTGGAGCAGTTTAGTAAGTGTCCAGGTCTTTATCTTAATTTACTTGACTTAGATATTTACTACGTGGGAATTATAAGTGAGATTGTTGAAGAAATTTTGGAAACTACACATCTTATAAATAGGTTATGTCATTGCATTATCTGGGTGTACCTTTTCGTGTTTCGATCTTATTTTTGATAGATTATAAACCTCTCATTGATAAGTTAGAAAGAAATGTTCGATCTTGGAATGTTCCTTCTTTTTCATACGCATCTCGACTTAAGTTTATTAGATCGGTACTTCAAGGGTTGTTTGCTTTTAATTATCCATATTTTTTGTACCGATTTGTGTGCGTGATAGTTATGCGGGTATTTGTAGGAGTTTTTATTGGGATAAGAAAACTTTGCAAATCAAATCGAAGACTATAGCCATACCAAAAAAAGGAGAATTAGGCCTCAAATAACTTAGAGTTTGAAATAAAGCATTGCTCATGAAGATGTTGTTGAAAATTGTGACAAAAATATTCTCCTGGATCAGCTGAGTACATGGTGAATATTTTAAAAACAATAATTTTTTGTGTGAAAAGTGAGGAAAATAGAATCTCCACTATTTAAATAATTATGAAAATTAAGAATGAAATTATTGTTTTTGTGGGACATGAAGGAAAGGTAAAGTTATTGCATCATAGGTTCTCCAACTCAAAGGATTACCCTATCTCTTATGAGGTAGTGATTCTCACTTTATATAAGTCACCTTATGAGATTTTACGTTGCTGATATGTTTCTAAAACTTGAGCGAATATTGGGTGTGACCTGGGTGTGACCCTTATTTTATTTCCAAAATGCTATCATTTTAAGGATGTTAGTACAAGAGAGACCTTACGCTAAGGATAATATGATTTATATGTAATTGGATCCACTTTGTGAATTTTGTAATGAAGATTTTGAGTCAAATAAGCACCTATTTTTTTAGTATGTTTTCTAAAAGCATTTGAGAAGATATGAAAAGATGGTTGGGTATTAGAAAAGAGATGCACACTATCTCAAGTGTCAATAAATGGCCAAAAAGTTTAAAGCCGGGAAAGTTAGAGGAAAAAAGTATGGAAAGTCGTCTTTTTCGCTATAATCTATCATATTTGACGAATAAGAAACAACCTAACTATGAGAGGTGAATCTTCCTTAAAGGATAGAGATATCAAGAGGATTAAAATATGCACCTTTTCTATTTTATTTGCTTTGTAACTCCATCATATGCCTTATAGGGAATAAATAGTGTCTACCTTAAGCTCTCAAACCTAGGTAAAAAAAATTTATACGATAGTACAATTTCTCTTATACTTTAATAAAATCGTTTCCCAATTCCATAAAGAAACAGTTAGAAAATCCTATCTTGGAAGTTATGCAGAGATGTAAGTGCCTTATATGAAAAGGAAATTGAATAGATAAACACAAGTAATTTTTTAATTTATTTTTTTAATATTATAATTATCTGTTATTTAATTCTAATTGTCTTTCTTTAGATTTCAAAGGATAAAACATTAGGATCGTACTACCAAATTCCATATGTCATTTTTTTTTCATTGATTTAATAAGATGAACAACTAAATTCTGCCACTTAAGGTGGTAGCCTAAGATCAATGTAATCATTGTCTTATAATTGAATTTTGTTTTAATACTTGTAAGAAAATCCCTTCAAGTTCTTGACCATCTGTGTTACCATAAGTCACTATAAACCTATAAAAGATGAATAATGGCCAACTGTATCGCCATAAGCCATCTACTTAAGGGTCTAGTCTTTCTCTGCTGTTATAGACAAGATTATAATTAGCCGTGAAAGGTAATTTTAATGACTTACCTCAATATCCAGTAAAGGGATCCCCATTCAACATGTAAGTATTCTAAATTTATATATTCTTGCTTAATAATTTCATAAAATTTGAGTACTCTATATGACATTCGCCCCGTATTTTAAATTTCTTGCTTAATTTCATAAAATTTGATTACTCTATATGACATTTGCCCCCTAAGCATTCACTCATTAATCATTCACCATGTTAGAATTTAGATATAAGCTAAGGTATCCAATTTTTAGTGAATCGACTCTTGGTACCCCATAGTAATAATAAATTTATAAATATTAGAATTGATAGTGTCTCGTAACTAATAACTAATCTCGCCTGATAGTAAATTTGTAAGAAATTAACAATGCTTAGAAAAGACATCACATAACATCTAATAACATCAAATCTAGTATACTTATTAAGTCGCAACTTCATTACCAAACATATGGCCAAACATATGGTTGTGATCGCAGAGATTGGATAATGCTATAATGAACCTTTGCCTGTTTTTATATATTTCACTTTCGACTAAAAAAAAACTAGCATAAAAGATTATTCGAATTTGGTTCCGACGAACTCTTTCCATCAAAAATAAAAGACACGTCTCTCTAATGCTTTGGATACATTGAATACTTCTGAGAAAAGATTGACGTTGTTTGGTGTGTAGAATGAAATTTGTTATCAGTTGCAATGTACTAGTAGTTGAAGGCAAATACAATTGTGTTAGGAAGCATAGTCAATTATTTATATAAACTGATCATAATTACATGTACATCTCAAATTGCTATATCAGAAACAACTCTTTTACAATCACAGCAGATACACAACCGTTTGAAGAGGACACATAAAGAATATTAAGTGTTTGAAATGTATTAAGTGTCCAAAAAAAAAAAAAAAAAAGAGGACACATAAAGAATTTAATGAATATTATATAAAAACAATATTTTTGAAAAATCAATTAATGAACCAAGTATGTGACCGCCAGGGCAACAAGTAGTAAAATATAAGCAATTCCTTGATCAACTGTTGTGCCTGCATTCAAACAACCACCATATATAAGATTCATGAAAATGATCAATCATAGATCTCATCAACATAATATTATAAATAATATTAAAATTAAAACATCTGTTGCTCCATTTAGCCACTTCTATTATCATCCAATTAATTTATTTCATTCACTTGTAGGTTAGATGGTTATTCTTTCTATGAATAAACAGGGGTGTTGCTATTTCAATTTAGTTTTCGTAACATATCAGAAAAATAAAAGAAAAAATCATATATCTACTGAGTAGAAATGAAAACAAAAAGGTAATGAAAGTACTAACCATCACTGGAAGGAGCAATAGGAGGAGGTGAAGGAGCCAATATATTTTGTCCAAAGCTGAATTGAACAATTGACAATAACAAGAAGAAGACAAAGACTGGAAGGTTGAATAATCTCATAGTATTCATCTCCAATTGATCGGTATAAAATTAACCTAAAACTCAAATGAATGAATGAATATGTAGTGAGTGTATGAGAAAGAAAAATCTAGAAATATGAAATTAAATGTATTCGAAAAAAGTAAGGGTGTTGGGAAAATGAAGAGGTTGGTGGAGGTATTTATAGTATGCGTTGGAAAGGCAAAGAATCTTCTTCGAAACGTAGAAACGTGAGAGTGTAGGGGAGAAGGTACGCGTAAGATAACACGAGGGAGGAAGTTTCAGTTTCAACGTTTTGACTTTTTTTTTTTTTGTTCAATACGTTTTGACTTGGTTGGCTGCTGCCCCCAAGACTTTTATTTGACAGGTGTAAATTTTTTGGAAACAAAACTACTGTATTCATTAGAGACGAGATAACTAAACATCACAATGGAGCCTAGAGAAGACAGAAAACACAGAAAAAAAAAACTTTTTCTTTTTGACTGGGAAAACTAAAATGAGAAAATACAATATTATCCTACGTTAATATTCCTCAGGATATTACAAAGGTAAGCTAAATATTCAACAATCGTAGTTGCTCTCCATTTTAAAAGATTGAGATTTTTCTTCATATATTTTGCCAAAAGGTCTGTAACTTGATTATAATCTCTTTTGATGTAAAAAACTTTTCACTTTGGAAATCTATCCATTCATTTTTAGATCTTGCAAATAATCGGACAGATTATTCAATTAACTTTCCTAACTTCCCATTTTCGATTGATTCCTTGAATAATTACAAGGTTGTCAGAGTAAAAGGAACAACTCTGATAATTGAGATCCGCAGTTAATTTCACTGCGAGAAGGATTGCCCAGCATTCTTATTCTCTTGCACTAGTGATTTGGCATCTTTTCATATTTTTACTAGTTAGTGTACCTGCTTGGTCAATTTCTATAGGTGTGATTCCTGTTGGTTCCCATTCTTTAGTAAACGACGCATCACTGAGTCAGATAGTTTCAGCTGAGTCTTGGAGCACATCGTTTTCATTAGTAATATCATTCTTGTGTATGACTCTGTTGATACTGGTGTCATTGTCACAATTTAGAGTTTTGCTGAAAAGCTCATTAATAAGCTTATTTGATTTATTAATGATTACTCCAATGTTTCATATTGTTCTTTCGAAGAAACCCTCCATTCTTGCTTTTCAAATATTCCGTATAGTACAGAAGATGCTTGCAATGATAAGATTTGTTTCCCATCCATTTTTAGTGAAAGAGTATATACTATTAAGCAACCATTCGATTATCGATCCTTGAAAGTTGCGATCATTTTTAATTTGCATTGACGATTCTGCCCAAACAGCTTAACTAAACAGACATTTCAAAAATAGATGTTCTATAGATTCATTGTCTAACTCACATCATTTGCAAGATGCAGATTGTGTGCATTTCCTCTTGACGAGATTTTCTTTTGTCGGAATTGCTCCATTAGAGATTTTCCCGATAAAGTTCCTAATTTTTTAAGGCACGTTAGAATGAAAAATGATTTTCCACGAAGATTCATCATTTTACTCACCCATGATAGAGGTTTGAGCCGTATTTTTAATTTCTTTATTGACCAGACAATGATGGCCCGATTTCGTAGAATAGTTACCATATTTAGTATAGGGCCATATAATCTTGTCGTCCTTGCCTAGCTGTATACTAGGGATTTTTAAGTTTTCCGCCTTTTATCTTTCATTACATTACAAATTGATGGTTTGAATATTCCCCCATGTACATTGATCATTAAACAGTTCGGCGACCTTAGAAATTTTTACGCTTTCAATTTTTTCCAGCTTAGTCCCTTTAGAGAACCATGAGTCCTCCCATACATTTGCTTTCATACCATTTCGATTTGCCATATACATTCAGTTTTTAATACTTGGAGGCCTTTAAAAATGCTAGCCCAGCTCCATGATCTTATTTTCCGGAGTTGAGCATTCCATAAATCAGTGTTTGGACAGTAGATTCCTTTCAGGACTTTAACAACTAAAGAATTCAGGTTATTAAGGATTCTCCACACTTGGTTAGCCAAAAAAGCAAGGTTCATTCTTCAATAATTCTAACATTACTGTCATTATGCCATTTGGTTCTCGTTTATCTATTCAAGCTAGTTTCAATGATCACCATTTTGCTCCCTTGAGGTAAAGTCACCATTACTTATTCCCTTAACAAAATTATGTTATCCCTCTGTGATGAATTTCTTGTACATTTCATCGATATCATTCTCCCTCGCATTAAGCACCTCAGTTACTGTTTTGTTGTTAACAATTATACTCCTTACAATGTCACCCATCTCTTTTTGAAAAATTCTGAATAACTCGGGAAACCTGTTAGAAGAGATTTCAACTACCTCGCTTGGAAAATTTGCAAAACCAACAATATTACCCAATAAACCCATATTTTTACGTTTACGTTTGATGATTCACTCCCCAGTTTCCTGCTATTTTTTCAATTGTTATCGCCTGAAGGGTTGATGTTGATTTGAATTGGTTCCACTTGGAAACTAGAATCCTTGCCACCAATACCACCACTCAAATATTTCTTTGTCTTTGTCCTCATCGTCGTTACTTCAAAAGGGATAAAACCTAATAACGTTATCAAACACCCCCCAACAATCCCTCCTCTTTATAACATGAGTTGTAGTATTTTTGCTTTTCAGAGAGAGATCACGACTCCAGTTGAAATAACGAGCAGAGTTGGCATTCCATCGCGGACGCATCATGCAAGTTGAGCAGGAGCTTTTGTTATGCCCAAGTCTCCCACAATTGTAGCTTTTGAAACCAACCCAAGCTGCACCCTCGAACTATTCAATGTACACGCCAGTTTTAAGAGGCTCTCTAGTATCAAACTTGACACGAAATCTCATAAAGGATTGATCATCAATAACAGCAATGGGGTCGTCAATCTCAACCACCTCCCCGATGTAATTAACCAAAACTTTGATAGTTTCAATGGTGCATTATGAGCCCGCTAGTCCATAGACACATACCCAAGAGTACAAATTAATTAAATCAAGCTCATTGAACTTCTCACCTTCATTCTAGATGCATATGATGACATGCTTTCTTTGAACAAGATAATTCATAATAAAGTAAAGCCTATTAGCTTCATCCACATAAAAACTACTATTATATCATAACTACAAACAATCAATAATTAAGCTTTGCACACAAACAAGAAAAGCCCTTTTCCTCCTTGATAATCACAATACTCTTAATAATTAAAAAATATCCTTAACTATTAGATAAGAGAAGAGAATTTCATTTTGTATTTCATTGATTGTGTAATGTTTTACAATGAATCAATATATATAGTATTAGACACACGCATTTTTCTTATAATACACACATAATGCTTATATATATTCTAACAGGATTTGTTAGCTTGATTTGTCATTAAGTGTTGTGAGATATTAAATAAGGGGAAGAGAGAAATAAAAAGGAAAACAATATATTAAATAAGGTGGAAGCCATAAAATCTCGAGAACAAGAAAAAGTATAATGACTACTTGTGATATGAGTTGATGTCTAACATAATAGAATGAGTCCATACAATATATATAAATATGTGTCTTTGGTGAACAAGACAGGTTAGACTAAACTAATTAGGAAATAAATATGATATGGAAATAAATTAGTCTATCAAGATAATACATAATTATGGTAACAATATATTTATCAAGTGTGACTCACATAAGGTGCTACTCAAGCTGATCACACATAAGAGTGGAAGCTTGGAGACCAAGGCAGTAAATAGAGGAGCAGATAGGACTTTGGTAAGTACATCAGCTAATTGAATATATGATGGAGCATGATAAAAAATCAGAAGTTCTTCTTTAACTTGTTCACGTACAAAGTGGAAATCCACATAACTGTGACGAGTTCGGGTATAAAAAACCAGATTAGACGCTAGAGCAATCGTCGATGCATTATAACAAGCTAAAGTAAGTGTGGGATGATCAATACTTAAGCTTATCGAAAGATATGTCAACCATTTTAACTATGAAGATACATAAGCCATGGCCATGTACTCTGCTTCAGTTGAAGATCTTGAGACTGTAGATTGCTTCTTAGAACCCCAAAAAATATGATTGGAGCCTAAGAAGATACAATAAACAATTGTAGAACGCCTATCCACAGAATTGCTAGCCAATTTAGAGTAAAAAAAAGGCTTTAAGTGTAGGAGAAGATGCAATGAAGATAAATCCATAGTGCATTGTTCCCTTAATGTATCTGAGTAATTTCTTCGAAGAATCATAATCAGAAATAGTAGGCTTATGCATTGCTTGACATATTTGGTTCACGGCAAAGGAAATATTAGGCCTAGAGATGGTGAGATATTGTAAAGCTCCAGTTAATCGCCTAAATAAGAAAGGATCTTCAAATAACTCTAGTGCAAAGGAAAATTTAATCAAATATTTATTGAGTATAGGTGTAGATGAAGCCTTACACTCACTCATGCCAGCTCGTTTTAGAATAGAGGAAATATAGCTAGCTTACGAAATAATCATATTATCATTAGAGGATAGAATTTCCAATCCAAGAAAGTAAGAAAGAGATCCTAGACCCTTCATATCAAAACACATTTTAAGAGCAGAAATGATTGATGAAATAGCTGATAAATTAGAACCTGTGATAAGGATATCATCAATATATATTAAAACAATAGTTAAGTTACCATGTGAACCCTGGTAAACATATAAGTATAAGCATGACACACAATAAAACCATGTGATGCAAGGAATGTAGTGAGTAAATAATTCCAAGCACGTGGATCCTGTTTAAGGCCATACAATGAGCGCTTAATTTTACACACATAGGTTTTGATTCTTTTCATCAATAAATCCTTGAGGCTGAACCATGTACACATATTCATCCAACATACCATGCAAAAACACGTTAGAGACATCAAGTTTATGAATTTTCCACTTAGAAGTAACTACAAGAGATAATACAACTCGAATAGTTTTATGTTTGACAACTGGACTAAAAGGTTTAGTATAGTCTAAGCCATACTCTTGAAGAAAACCACGGGCAACTAAGAGAGACTTATATCGAGCAATAGAGCCATATGTATGTCGCTTGAGATTAAAAATCCATTTCCAAGTAATGGGAGGTCGACCATATGGTGGAGGAACAAGTTCCAAGTATTTTGTTTGATAAGAGCTCGGAATTCTTCAGCCATAGCCAGCTGCCAACAATGGGACTCAACAGCTTCTTTATATGAAGTAGGTTCAATGAGAGAAGAAAAGTAATAGCATTTTGACACTTATAGGATGGTCTAAGAGAGAATGTTTGGCGTCGAGTGATCATGTGATGTTAGTAGGTGGTGGAGGAGAAGGAGGTGGGGGAGGTGGTGATGTTATAGGAGAAGGAGTAGGAGAATCAAGAACTGTTGTAGAAGTATGAGGAATGGAGGAATCAGACACAAAAGAAGTATTTAAAGGAAGAGTAAATGGCTAAGTGGTGTCGCCTAGGGTGTGAATAAATAAGATAAATATAAGTCAAGAAAACTACGCACTCTCACCCTAGACAGGCACGGTACTGCAAGTATTACAGGACGTATGCAAAGTTTTAGTTGATAAGTTGAGTTCGTTTTCAGGGACTTAGTGTGCTAGTCGAATGGGTAGCAATAACGAGTAAGGAGTAAATAATTAAAAGACAAGAAATAAAAAGAGAATAATCGAAATTACTAAAGTAAACTAAGGAAAATAAAGACAATAAAATAAATACGCAGAATATGAGATGAGAAGTATAGCTTAGGTTTTGCTAGTATGCACTTATCCTTCTAATTCTTTCTATTAGATCTAGTTAATAAGGGAGATAATTAGCTCTTGTATACTTAGTCAGGATTCTAAATTCACATACCTTAGACCTTGAGAGCGACTAAGGGGGCTACGGACACACCACGAGGCTGGTTCAAATAGGGTTATCAAACGCCACTAGGGCCCTAAGCAATCAATTTCCATACATGGTGATAGTGATTAATTCATACCCTAATGACTATCTAGTTAGAATCAGTGTTGTCAGGACTAATATCGACACTGGACGTTATGTGGTGTTTCAATAATTAGACACCCAGCTAAGGTGATCATCTAACTACTATTAAGGTAATCCTATACTCGTGCACTAACAAGGAAAACAATCATTAAATCAAAACACATAAACAAATATAAAGGTAAGCAGCTAATATCAGATTAAAACATGTAATTCCCAAAGAAACTTAGATAGAAAGAAATTAGAATTCATAGATTATACATGACGCAAAACCCAAGCTATGGGTAGTTTAGTTCATACCTTAAGGAAATAAACTAAAGGAAATAAATAAAGACATCATCTTGCTCTCTACAATAACTTGGAAGAATAAAACCTTAAGAACTAATTACTATAAGGCAAGGATGATTTACAAGTGATATAAGGGTGTATTTATAGGTGTTTAGAAGACCTAATTCGTTTTCTTGAAGGAAAAGGTAAGTAATGGACTCCAAGCCCAACTCAAATTCATAACCCTAAAAACATGAAATCAGGCCCGTTTTTCTTTTGGTCCTAGCAGCTTTAATAATCATCCGTTTGATGCGTACGAGTAAACCAAATTCATCGTCTCGGAAATATCTTCAACTTTTCTCTTGACCGTTTCTCCAAATTCCACACCGTTTTTGAGATATAAGCTGATTTGTGGTCGTAGGTGCAGAAATTCAGGATTAAGGCAGCTTTTCTTTTTCTATGTTTTTAGCTTTTGTTTCCTTATCTCCAATTTCCATGCTTATCTCTTTTCATATCTTGTAGTCTTTGACTTGGACTCTAATTAATCTCCATAATTATCTTTAAAGCTTCACACTAAATAAATAATTAAACCCAATATGCTCTAAAAATATTATTTTACTAAATCAAGACTCAAAATAGGAAAGTGCACTATTTCTCAAGAAAATCGACTATTATGACTTCTAAATCACTAAAAATGATGTCTCATCCTAATATAAATCTATCACAAATGAGGAGACATCAAGACCCCCAACTCAAAGTTGTATCGTCCCGATACAATAAAGATAAAAACAAAGGGAAGTCTATAAATACACACTTAAGAAATTTTCAATACAATGGGAAGAACATAGCAGAATATATAGAATAGACATAAAGCAAGTACTCAGAAAATTTCATGCAATAATATTCATAAACTACATACCTGTACACTTCTCATATCCATAGTCAACACGGCTTGAATTCAAGATCAGATTAGTTTCGCAATGTAAGAAGGATTGGGACTTTACTCAGTTCCCCAAGAAAGCTATAGATTGTTCATAGAACTTCACTAGTATCCAAAGATCCACTAAACTACTCTCTAATGGCTCAATCACTTCTCAATTACATAACAAAGAATCAAAAGGTCTTTAAGGTTGTAATTTAGGCTTAGGGACGGTATGATAATATATTTGGATAATTTAGAGTGAGCTTTTGGCTCTCTCCTCACTAGCCATCAACGAATCGCCCTAGAGCTTGAGTTACTCTCATAAAACGTTTCTCACTCAACCCAATAGAATCCTTGATGCAAAATTTAGCACCCCCAATAACCCAATTAAAGCATAAGATGTCCACATAAAAATTCCACTTTGTCGGTCCGAATATATATATTTTCTTTTCAAATCAATTTTTTTCTCTTTTGTATAACTATGACTCTTTTTTTAATGTTGAGATGTCACGCTATTTTCTCATATATATATATATATATATATATATATATATATATATACTTTTTTTCATTTTTATGTCCTTGTTGGCAAATTTAGCTCGTAGCTTCTTTTTCATTCACTATTACCCCGACAAAGGGTTACAATAAAAATCTATGAATCATCATCAATATAAAGAACAGAGCACCATTAATAAGCTCAAAAATCCCATCCCTATAACAATTCCCATAATGGTGGACCCACCACCCCAAACTCAAGCTCTAAAACAACTGTCTATGCATCGCGATTCGAGTGCAGGTCATATGGAAAAGTCCTATAATCTAAAGGGATATGGATTATAACGTGTTTCAATAAAAAAAATTAGAAAGGCTAGAAAGGGCTGAGAAGGATATAGCATATAAAATCAAAATAACAAGGTGAGAAGGTATAAAAAGGCTTCAAATGGCTTCAAATATGAAAGAACTGCCTTAATCTTTCCATATTTGATGGAAGAGGAGAATTTTGTTTTAACACATTTAAGCCATTTAAATTGATTCCTTCCTTTTTCTTTTAAAAGTCATGACAAAAGTGCAAGTGTATAACATAGAGTATGTATAGTTAAACCTTTATAAATGAATACTCTTGGGACTAGGAAAAAATATATATGTATCAAAAGAAGCATATCAAGCAATAATTACCTTACGAAACTACTTTATAAAACATGAGCAGAATACTCCTGAAGATTTTTTTGCGCTAGGAAAAATCAAGGATGGGATAATTTTTGGCGGAAAAAAGAATCCATAGACTCTTTTTTTCTAAAAGAATGACTTATTATATGAATATTGTTGACTGAAAAAAAAAATCTTTTTTAATATATATAATGAATTGTGATAATTATTCATTTATATTCACATAGTGTCTTTAAGAATTAAAAAAAATATATGGTGATATCAGATGAGAAGGACTGAATTATTTGTACCTGTACAAAGAATGGCAACTTTAAATTTGCAGAAATCTATGAGGAATTTAGAGAAAAATGAGCGAAAAATAAATGGTCCTCGCTAATCTGGGATTCGAAAGCCTTACCAAAATATAAATTCATTTTCTGGCTTTGTCAATTGGATCGGCTGCCAACAAAACAGAGGTTAATGAGTTGAAGGATGATTTCTAATACAATCTGTGAGTTATATAGCGAGGATAGAGATCACCTGTTCCGGGGTTGCCCTAACACAAATCGAATCTGGGCTTCCTGCAAAAGAAAATCGAATATAAAACTTCAATCAAATGATTGGAATACTATTATTCAAGGTTTCGAAAATAAAAAACCTAAAACATAGATTAAGAGGTTACCAGATTAATGATGTCGATAGCTGTTAATACAATTTGGACAGAGAGAAATAATAGAGTCTTCAATCAAATCAGTATTAACGAAGATGATTTATTGATCCATATTTCTGATAAGATAGCAGAGAACATGGTGAAGCTAAAGAGATTTAGCAGCGACGAGAAGGCAGAAGTAATGAAGCGGTGGAGAGAGAAGTATGGTTTATTGTACTTTAGGGGTACACGTGAGTATGAGAGAGTAGAAAGTGAAATGTACTTGTGTCTTTTCTTTTTTATTCTCTGAGTTGTAATGACTTTGTCTTTTGTTTTGTTGACTAGTCAAGGCTATGTTGACTTAGTTGATGTGTAACAAACATATTGGTTATAATATAAAATTATTTTGGGTAGTTTAGCAGAAAAAAAATTTAAAAAAATTATTAATTAATTCATTTAACAAAGTTATTCATTTAGGCCCTTAACCCAAGTTGGGGTCGGAGAAAATTATTCACTTGTCGAGATTATTATTCATTTATCGAGATTTAAGTGTATGTCTGTTCATAAAGACAATCACCACACGAAGGACAAATGCGGGAAGACCGATGCTTCCCGGACAGTAAATAAAATCTGAAAAATAATTATTGATTTCCTTTTAAGAAAAAGAATAACTTTCGTCTCCCAATTTAAAATCCGTCCAAAGTCTGAAATTCGCTCCTATTAAATCCGCCAGGTTAACAAAACAACACTAATTAGATAATACATAATTGGACTCGTGGGGTGTTGAGGGGTTGTGTATGAAATAAGATTTCTAGAATGGGCTCACAAAAGTCAAAAGTATTTGACAACACGTTGATGAAATCGTATATAGAAAAGTTATATAATTAATAGGGAAAGAATCCTGCAAATTGTAATATGAACCATCTCCCTTGCTTGCCATTTTCCTTACTTTTCAGTAAACATTAAGCCTACTCAATATTTTAAATTGTCTAGCTTTTCAAGTGTGTTTTGTTTATATTAACATCAAGATCACGACTAAACAATGACCTAATAGTGGTGTTTTAAATATTGACTTAGCCCAGGAACTGGTATCTGCGATCCAACCGATATTTATTAAAAGACGATATATCCAAAATAACATTATAATAAATTCAAGAAATTTCATATTTTGAGAAGAAAAAAACGAGAACGACCTTAACATCAGCTGTAAAATTAGATTTAATCAAACCTATAACCAAGTTAGATGAAATTTTTAGATTGAGATTCTTTGACGATTTGGTTTTTATAACACTTAGATATAGAGAATTTATAACAATATCTCGACCGTGTCATTTCAATTTAATCTTAACGGAGAACGGTTGATGAGGTTTACGACCGAGCGTAGGGTACTTCAAGACGACCCGTAATTTTCATTTTTATTCCCTCTTATGTTAGAGACGTTGGTTGATCTTATTGAGCATCGACTTTCTCAAAAGTTATTAAAGGTATTCCGCTTACTCGTAATTGTTCGATTATATCTCATTTATTATTTGTAATTGATTTCTTTAACGATCGAAGGACGCGAGATTCATGAATTTCAAAAATGTCTTGAGATTTATTATTCAGGATTAGGTCAAAGTATTAATTTTGATATATCATTTATATGTTTCAGCAGGGATATCCCTGTTAAACTTAAAACCGAGATTGCCAATTTGTTACATATTCATGAGACGCAAGATCTTGGGTACTTTTTTGGAATTCTATTATAACATAAATGGTCCAAAGTTTGAGACTTTAACATGTATTACATATAGAGTTTTTTCAAGTCTGAAGGTTGGAAGACGTAATTTTTATCGGAAGGAGTGAAAGAAGTCCTTATCATCAAGATCTTGAGAAATATCTTAAGATTCCATTATATCATAAACGATCCAAAGTTGAAACCTTAACAAGGATTGCATACAAAGTTTTTTCAAGTCTGAAGGTTTGGAAGGCATAACTAATGTCGGAAGGAGGAAATAGAGTCCTTATCAAAACTGTTCTGCAGGCTATTCTAGCTTATGCCATATCTATCTTCTCTTTTACCGGTTACCTTTTACACGTATTTGGCGTATGTGATTGCAAATATTTTATGGAACTCAGCAGAACGCCGGTGATTACATTGGGTTGCTTGGGAAAAGTTGGTTGTCAGAAAGATGTTAGGTGGGATGGGCTTTTGTGATTTCAAGAGGATGAATACGGTGTTTCTAGCGACACAAGTTTGGAGGATCCTAAAAAATCCAGAGACTCTAGCAGTGAAATTGTTGAAGGGTATTTATTTTCCTAAACTTGATTTCTTGGACATTAAACTGCAATAGAAATTTGGACATGGTCTTGGTCTAGTATTCTGGAAGGTCTCGACTTTATTCGACAACATGGTTAGGTCCAGACTGGAAACGAGAAAACAATTAATATTTGGGATCATCAGTTGCTGGATTAGGCTTGGTCTCTAGAGAAACCGGTAAGCTCGGAGATTAGTTTGTTTCTCAACTTATGATGTTGGGGATTATAAATGGGATATAGAGACCTTGGACAACATTTGTACACATCTATTGTTTTCCCAGATAGTTAGGATTCCAATCTTGCAACGGGATCAACTAGATCGGTTTATCTGGACGCACTCCAGGTTGGGGAAATACACGACAAAAGCGGGACATCAAGTTCTCACCAAGCAGGACATTCTCGAGACGCCTTAGTCTTACTCGGCTTTGAAGATGACTACTACAAATATGTGTAAAGTAGTGTGGAAATCAAACGTCCCAACAAAGGTTAGGATTCTTGTATGGAGAGTGATGTCTCCTCATTTGTGATAATAAAATATACTTCAGAGACATCATTTTAGGCTTATTTATTAGTTTATAGGTTGATTTTAGCTTAATTTAGTGCACTTTCCTATTTTGGGTCTTGATTTGTAGAATTATTATTTTTAGAGCATATTGGGTTTAATTGTTTATTTAGTGTGAAGCTTTAAAGATAATTATGGAGATTAATTAGAGTCCAAGTCAAAGACAACAACTTATGGAATGAGATATGCATGGAAATTGGAGATAAGGAAATAATTGCTAAAAAGATGGAAGAGGAAAAGCTGCCTAAATCTGGGATTCTGAACACACGTCTAAAGATTGGTGTTTTTACCTAAGAAATAGACCGAATTTGGTAACTTCCTTTTAAAGGGCCTAGATAATTCTGTTGCGATTCTTTTGGTATCTTGTGGAGCAAAATCCGACCAATAACGAAGAAGATACACTCAAAACAACGCAGCAGTGTTTTCCTTACGAATTTGAGTTGGACCAGGAGTCCATTACTTGAAGTTATCTCCACCAAACGAATTAGGTCAACTTATGCACTATAAATACAGCCTCTTAACAATCTTAAATCATCCTTGGTGAAACCTTAAACCAAGAGGAAGCTTAGAAAACAAGAGAGAAGTCCGGAAGGAGCCGTCATCAACAATGTCTTCTTCTACCTTTAGATTTGTAATTTCTTTCTTTTCTTGCATGAACTAAATTTCTTTAGCTTGAGTTTTAGCATATGTGTATGAACCCTAGTTTTGATTGACATCTATCTAATTTGGGAATTTAATGTTTTAAATAGAATTATAGTTTTTATTCTCTGTTTATGTGTTTGGATTTATATTCTGTGTTCTTGTGGACGGCCGCCATTAGAATTACCATCTAGTAATTAGGATACCATTGACAACGGTGTTTAATTGCATGTTTAGCATATAACGTCTAGTCTTAGGTCTGATCTGACAACCCAACCTAGCTAGATAATCACTATGGTTTAGTCTTTGTGACTATTTACCAATTACAGGAAAAGTTTGCTTAGGAAGCCTTATTGACACAGGTAAATCCTATTTGAAACTACCGATAGCATATTAGGACCGATTAGGGAAATACTACATAATTCACCCTTACATGTTTAGAACGGCAAAACTAGTGGGGATTACATGCTAATAACTTAAGCTATATTCTCATATCACTTCTCTTTCATATTTACTTTTATGTCTTTAATTTCTTAGTTTTAATTTAGTTTATTAGAAAACCAAACAAAAATCTATTTGTCTTTACTTTTATTTGCGTTTAGTTGCTCTAGCTTTAATTATTTGCACTAGGTATTTGCATAAGATTCTCCTAACCTCTGTAGTCTCTGCGGAACGAATCTTTATCTAAAACTTGCATACGATCTGTATACTTGCAGAACCGTGTAGTTCTAGGGTGTTTTTGCACTTATTTTATATCTTATTTTATCACACCCTAGGCCCCACCAAGTTTTTGGCGCCACTGCCGGGGACTACATCGTTAGTCCTTGTGCATATATCTTGTGCTTTTATTTTCAGTTAGTTCTATTTTACACTTTTGTTTTTAGTTTTTGTTTTTCAGATTTAGTTACAGATGGAGAACCCAAGGAGACTTGAGCTACCCATCGAATTTAGAGTGGAGCCACGAGGAATTCGAGCTCCAGAAATTCAAGCCGCGAAATTTAAACCTGATCCTGGGATGCTAACTCAGTTTGCATCTCATGGATTATTCAGCGGAGTTGCACATCAAGATCTGATCCGATATATTCAGAAATTCATGCAGATCTGTGATGCTTATATCGTAAGAGGAGTTACTAGGGAGCAAGTATATTACCTGATGTTCCAGTTCTTCTTGACCGGATGTGCAAGCGATTGGTATGATGCCCAATACCCTCATATTATTCCAGATTGGGACAAGCTTCAAGCAAGATTCCTAGACCGTTTCTATCCGGTTAGTAGACGTTTAAAAGATATGTTGGAGCTTGAACAATTTATACAAGAAGAGGAAGAGAGTTTGGGTGAAGCATGGTTACGATTTACAGAGAAGAAAGCGAGGTGTCCATATCATAGATCCTCGCCGGAATATTATTTAACCTTGTTTTATGGAGGCCTTAATGACAAATCAAGAGAAAAAGCAGATTCGTTGGGAAACGCGGGTTTTGTGTTGCTAGATCCTGTAGAGGCTGAGTTGGGGATGGAGAGAATTCTTGAGAACGAGAGAAGTTGGCCAAAAAGAGTAATAAAAGAAGACACTTCAGCATCTCTGAAACTTGAAGATTTGGCTAAACAACTCGAAGAACTCAAAGAACAAGCCCGAACACTTGCTCAGGTGAATACGGTACGCACAATTCCTTCGTGTCTTGGTTGTGGATCAAGAAATCATGTGTGGGCAGAATGTATGAATAATCCAGCAGTAGCTTCCGTTCAATATCCTCAAGATAACTATTACTCTAATGGTTATAATTATCCTCAAGAAAGCTACACTGATTATCAACAACCTCCACAACAAAAGAGTTGGGACAGAAAACAAGAAACTTATCAGCAATCCCAACTTCAACCTTATAATCCTCCACAACCTATTCAGAAAAAGGCACCCATTGTTAAGAAAACTTGTCAAGAACCAAAGAAAGATCCACCTAAACAATCAATGCAATTGGCAAAACAAGAACAACTCCAGAGTTTGACTTCGAGTATGACTAAATTAATGCAAACAGTTGAGAAGAAAATAAGTCATAGCCAACAGAAAGTGCGAACCCAGGAGAAGATTATAAAGCAACTAGAGCATACAATATCACAGATGGCGAGCACATTACAAACTAGGCCGAAAGGGCAACTCCCAAGTGATACCATTGCTCCTAAAGATGATTCTTGCCACGCAGTTGAGTTGCGAAGTGGAAAACAACTACCTCCACCTAGACCAGAAACAGAACCAGTCCCTATTCCAGAACAAAGGGGGGAAGAAATAATCAGAGATACAGTCAAGGAGGTAGTTAAACCAAAGAGTGTCCAAGCCGAGACACCTGAAAAGACAAGAAAACCAGTGGAACTCAATACACGCCCTCCTCCACCATACCCTTCACGTGTCAGAAAGAAGGACAATGACCTGGAATTCAAGAAGTTCATTGACATGTTGAAGAAATTGGAAGTTAACATACCACTTGTTGAAGCTCTCAAGAGGATGCCAACCTACATGAAATTCATGAAAGACATTCTCTCCAACAAGCGGAGTATAGAGACTGGGGAACCAATTGGATTACCTAGGGAGTGCAGTGCTATATGTCAAAGTGAGTTGCCACCGAAGCTAGAAGATCCCGGAAGTTTTACAATTCCCATCGGCATTGGAGAAAGTTGGACCGGGAAGGCACTATGTGATTTAGGTGCGAGCATCAATCTCATGCCTAGATCCCTGTTCGAGAAGCTTGATATCGGAGAAGTAGTACCTACATCTGTGGTATTACAAATGGCGGATCGCTCCTTCTCACGACCAATAGGTAAAATTGAAGATGATTTAGTTAAAGCTGGCTCTTTTATTTTTTCCTTGTGATTTTATTATCCTTGACTACGACGCGGATAAGAATGTCCCCATCATTTTGGGTAGACCATTCTTAGCCACGGGGCGTGCACTAATTGATGTTGAGAATGGTGAGTTGATCATGAGAGTACAAGGCGAACAGATACGATTTAATGTGTTTCAGGCAATGAAATATCCTAAAGCGAAAGACGAGTGCTTCAAAGTAGATGTCATCAAAAAAATTACGCAAGAAGTCTTCAATGAAGAAAACTTAGATGATGATCTTGACGAAGCCTTAGCACCTGAAACACCAGAACTCGAGATTCCCCCTGAAGATGTTGCTGCATTAGGATTAAACGTGCGAGAACTACTTCGAGAACCAGGTGACATTGAACCAATGAAACAACCATCTATAATATGTCCACCTGTTCTAGAAGAAAAACCACTTCCAGATCACCTACGCTATGCATATCTAGGTACGAACAAAACTTTGCCTGTTATTATTTCTGCTAACCTTTCAGGTCCTCAAGAGGAGAAGCTACTTCAAGTACTTCGCGCAAACAAAGAAGCAATCGGATGGACTATTGCCGACATCAAGGGAATTAGTCCTTCCATTTGCAAACACAAAATCATTCTTGAGAACGAAGGTGGGCGATCTGTAGAAGGACAGAGAAGACTCATGCTAGCTATGAAAGAAGTAGTGAGGAAGGAAGTTATCAAGTTGTTAGACGCAGGAATTATCTATCCGATTGCTAGCAGTGATTGGGTTAGTCCAGTGCAATGTGTTCCGAAGAAAGGAGGTATCACTACCATCCTTAATGATCAAGGCGAAGCCATACCATCAAGACCAGTTGTGGGGTGGCGAGTATGCATGGATTACCGAAGACTGAACAAAGCAACAAAGAAGGATCACTTCCCGCTACCATTCATTGATCAAATGCTAGACAAACTTGCGGGGAGAGAATATTATTGTTTCCTAGACGGATATTCAGGTTATAATCAGATTTGTGTGGATCCTCTCCATCAACACAAAACAACTTTTACATGTCCGTTTGGTACTTTTGCTTATAGAAGAATGCCGTTTGGTTTATGCAATGCACCTGCCACGTTCCAGAGGTTCATGATGGCTATATTTTGGGACATGATTGATAAATACTTGGAGGTTTTTATGGATGATTTTTCGGTGTTTGGAGACAGTTTTGATGATTGTTTGAGTAATCTTGAGAAAGTCCTTGTGAGATGTAGAGAAAAAGATCTTGTGCTTAATTGGGAAAAATGCCACTTCATGGTTCAAGAGGGAATTGTGTTGGGACATAAAGTTTCGAAGGCAGGGATGGAGGTTGATCGTGCTAAAATTGAGGTTATCAAAACACTACCACCTCCAGTTTCTGTTAAAGGAGTGAGAAGTTTCTTGGGTCACGCAGGATTTTATCGAAGATTTATTAAAGATTTCTCCAAGATCGCCAAACCGCTTTGCTCTTTACTTGAAAAGGATACTCCTTTTAATTTTACTGAAGAATGTCTTCAAGCGTTCTTGACGATTAAGGAAAAACTGATCTCTACGCCTATTGTTATACCTCCTGATTGGAAAGCTCCGTTTGAACTTATGTGCGATGCTAGTGATCACGCTATGGGTGTTGTGTTGGGGCAGAGGAAAGACAAGATTTTCCACACGATTTATTATGCAAGTAAGACTTTCAACGCTGCCCAGATGAATTATACAGTAATGGAGAAAGAGATGTTGGCCGTGGTTTATGCTTTCGATAAATTTCGTCCCTATCTGGTTGGGAAGAAAACTATTGTATACACGGACTATTCAGCTATTAGGTACCTCATGGAGAAAAAGGACGCTAAGCCGCGTCTTATTAGATGGGTACTATTGCTTCAAGAATTCGACATAGATATTCCAGACCGAAAAGGATGCGATAATCAAGTTGCTGATCACTTATCAAGGCTCGAAGGATCTAATGCGAACAAAGAACCATTGTTGGTTAAAGAGGTATTCCCTGATGAACAACTTTTTGCTATTAAACGTGCTTTTGTGCCATGGTATGCAGATCTAGTCAACCTCATTGTGAGTGGTGTCTTTCCCAAAGATTTCCACCCACAACAAAGACAAAGATTGAGCCACCAGGCCAAACAGTATTATTGGGATGAACCGTACCTCTGGAAGATATGTAGTGACCAAGTGGTTAGAAGATGTGTACATGAAGGTGAGATGGAGAAAATCATTGAAGGATGTCATAGTTCACCTTATGGAGGTCACTTTAAGGGCGATAGAACCACAGCTAAAATTCTTCAATCCGGATTCTATTGGCCCACCATACACAAAGATTGTCATCGTTTCGTCCAGTCATGTGACAGATGCCAGCACACTGGCAATATATCAAAGAGAGACGCAATGCCGCTTAATAATATTCTTGAAGTTGAAATCTTTGATTTATGGGGAATAGATTTCATGGGACCTTTCATCACTTCCTATGGAAATCTTTATATTTTGCTTGCGGTAGACTATGTATCAAAATGGGTAGAAGCAGTGGCAACACCAAAGAACGATGCTCAGACTGTGATTAAGTTCTTAAAATCAAACATCTTTTCAAGACATGGGACGCCACGTGTTCTCATCAGTGATAAAGGTACCCACTTTCTTAATGCTCCCTTGAGACATTTTCTTAAAAAGTTTGGAGTGAAACACAGTACTTCAACCGGTTATCACCCACAAACTAACGGTCAAGCTGAAGTTTCCAACCGGGAAATCAAATCTATTCTTGAGAAGACCGTGAACAAATCAAGAAAAGACTGGTCTTTAAAGCTAGATGATGCTCTCTGGGCATACAGAACAGCATTTAAAACACCAGTTGGGGCATCTCCATATCGCATGGTCTACGGCAAAGCGTGTCATCTACCGATTGAACTTGAAGCTCGAGCCTACTGGGCTATTAAAACTCTGAATCTAGACCCAGACTTGGCCAGGAAGCAAAGGATGATGCAGTTTAACGAGTTGGAGGAGCTTCGTTATCTTGCCTATGAGAATTCACGTCTCTATAAGGAGAAAACAAAGCGATGGCATGATAAGAGACTCCGTCCAAAGCATTTCGAGATTGGACAGAAGGTGTTATTATACAACTCTCGATTTTCGAACTACCCAGGAAAGCTTAAATCCCGTTGGGGAGGGCCTTACATTGTTACCAAAGTCACACCGCATGGAGCGATTGAGATTGAAAATCAAGCCGAGCAACGGACATTCATGGTGAATGGCCAGCGTTTGAAGAGATACTATGATAGCGAGGACTTTGAGCAAGGGGAGAAAATCTACCTTGTAGAATGCGCTTAGCCTGAGGTACACGTCTAACTCAAAGATGTTAAACAAAAGTGCTCTTGGGAGACACCCCTTGTTTTAATTGCTTTTTAGATTAGTTGTTTTTACTTTGTAGTGTAGAAATTTAAGTTAGTGTAAATTTTTAATTGTGTTTTCAAGCTAATAGGAGAGAAAGGTAGTGTGTTATTGTGCAGGAAACGAGTTTGGGGTCAAAAGGAAAAACTGGAGGAACTTCAAGCCTGGTACGGACTACCGCGGACTACCCCATGGTCCGCAGGGATGCACCGCGCCCCAAAAACCCGTACCACGGGTCGGGTACCACGGCTTTCATCCAGAAAGTAAAAAAAATTCGAAGGACATGGCGCGGTACACTGGACCCTAGTCCGCACGCCTCAAACCCGTGCCACGGGGTCGGGTACCACGGGTTTTTTTGACGGACATGCCGCGGACTACCTCCTACACCGCAACCCTGGTCCGCAGGCACAAAACACGTGCCACGGGGTGCTAGCTCGGGTATTATCCAGTGGGCAAAAAATTTGGGGCATCAGAAGCTACGGTACACCGCGGGTTTCGTCCTGTGCACCGCAAGGAGGCGGTTTGTGAAGGAATTCTTTTCCTAATCAAATTCTTACCTTATGAGATTAACCCTAGCCTTCCATACACGAATTTTTCAGACCCAAACCCTATATATACACCTTAAAGCTTGTGCAAACCTTCACAATTAACACAACAACTCATCAAATCCTCTCCATCATCTTCCATAAACACAATCCTTCATCAAATTCATCACACTACACCATCAAAACACCATCAAATTCAACAAGCTTTAAAGATTTCTTCCAAGATCAATCAATTAACCTTTCTCTTTCATCAATTCCAAGCAACAACATCAATCTACACCAAATTTGTCCTTAAACTTTTAATCCATCCTTGGTATAACTTGAGTTGTGGGTGAAACAAGCATGACTAACAGATCTGAAGCTATGGAATACAAGAGAAAGTGTTCAATCCTTGGGAAGAATAAGAAATTGCCTGGAGCCACCGTTGAAAAACCCATCAATCTTGATGAGGTTTCTGAAGAAACAAAAGAAAAGGCACCTGAACAACCACTACCAAAGAAGAGATTAACTGCTAGAATGTCCACACCATCAAGGAGGCCTTTAGAGAAAATAAAAATCCAAGACCAAGGTTCTTCTACCTCTTCTTCCAAAATTGCTTATGATCTTCCTCCTTGGGCTATTCAGTTACAGAACGAAGTTGAAAGATTACGTGAAGATAACAAAGACCTTTGGGTAGAAATCATGCAATTGGAATCAAAGATAGAGAATTCGACCTTGTACAAGGATATAGATGATTACACCGATCCCTCAGCTTCACAGATGAGGATGATATGATGGATCTCTATGGCCAGCCAGGTAGGTCATTCTAATTTTTCTCAATAGCTTGTATGCATTAGGTAGTTTAGTTAGTTTTATTTTAAATTTTATTCCATTCTTGAGTCTTTTTCGAGTCATGGGGACACGGCTCACTTTTGAGTTGGGGGTGGGGATTCGTTGTCCTCATCTTCCTTTTCGTTTTTTTTTTGCATAAAATTTAAAATTTTTAGGTTGAATTAAGGCATAGAATATCTTGAATGTACCTATTTGAGCATGATTTTATTAGGTCAATGATAGTAGGTAGTATGTTTTTGAAAGATGCAACAAAATTGTTTAGGATGCATGCATGAAAACAGGAAATAAAGGATAGAAAAGTTAATGAGCAATGCTAAGAAATCACGTTGAAACTTAGGGATAGTTATTTGGTGTGTAGAACGTGAGGTTTGAAATTAGTTGAAAACCCACTTGTCTATGAACTAATAATGAAAAAGTAACTAAATCCGATAGTTAGAAAAATGACTAAGGCAGTTCTTTCATGATAAAACCCTTGAAGCCTTTAGACTTTCTCACCCTTTTATTTGATATTATTGTTATTTATCCATCTTAGCCCCTCTGAGCCTTTCTAAAGCCTTTATTGAAACACATTATAATCCATACCCTAGTTTTTAGGACTTATCTATATGACCCGCACTCGAATCGCAAAACCTGAGACAACTCGTTTTAGAGCTTGAGTTTGGGGTGGTGGGTTTCATTGTTAGGGAACATTGGGTTTGGGAATTATCTTTGTGATATTATTGATGATGAAATTGTTATTATTGTAACCCTTTGCCGGGGTAATAGTGAATGAAAAAGAAGCTACGAGCTAATTTTGCCAACAAGGGCATAAAAAGAAAGAATATATATATGAAAAAAACATAGTGTGATATCTCGACATCAAAAAGAGAATCATAGCTATACAAAAGGAAAAAATTGATGTGAAAAGAAATAATATATATTCGGACCGGCAAAAAGGATTTTAAATCATCAAAGGTTCTAATTGGGATTAAGTGGGGATGCAAATCAAAAGCATCAATAAATTGGGTTTAGTGAGAACATCTTCGAGTGACAACTCAAGCTCTAGGGCGATTCGTTGATGGCTAGTGAGGAGAGAGCCAAAAGCTCACTTTTCATTATCCAAATATACCACACCCGTCCCTAAGCCAAGTTATAACCAAGACCTTAGGATTTTTAACTACTAGATGGAGAAACAATTGAGCTATTAGGTAATAGATAAGTGGACCATTGGATGCTTATTTGGGACCTATGAACAACCTATAGCCATTAACCTGAACTAAGTTATCATCCTCTCATTCTGGCATTGCAAAAATAATCTTAACTTGAACTTATGGATTGTTGATTACATGTATATTAAGCATCTTTGTGCATTAGTTCTTAAGCATTACTACATGAGATTTTTTGGAATTTATGCTTTAGGATCATTCATTATATTTTGTTCTTGTTCTCCTCCGACTTCTTCTTGTTTATTTGACTACCCTACTGTTCTTTACTTTTATTGTATCTGGACGATACAACTTTGAGTTGGGGGTCTTGATGTCTCCTCATTTGTGATAATAAAATATACTTCAGAGACATCATTTTAGGCTTATTTATTAGTTTATAGGTTGATTTTAGCTTAATTTAGTGCACTTTCCTATTTTGGGTCTTGATTTGTAGAATTATTATTTTTAGAGCATATTGGGTTTAATTGTTTATTTAGTGTGAAGCTTTAAAGATAATTATGGAGATTAATTAGAGTCCAAGTCAAATACAACAACTTATGGAAGGAGATATGCATGGAAATTGGTTATAAGGAAATAATTGCTAAAAAGATGGAAAAGGAAAAGCTGCCTAAATCTGGGATTCTGAACACACGTCTAAAGATTGGTGTTTTTACCTAAGAAATAGGCCGAATTTGGTAATTTCCTTACAAAGGGCCTAGATAATTCTGTTGCGATTCTTTTGGTATCTTGTGGAGCAAAATCCGACCAATAACGAAGAAGATACACTCAAAACAACGCAGCAGTGTTTTCCTTACGAATTTGAGTTGGGCCAGGAGTCCATTACTTGAAGTTATCTCCACCAAACGAATTAGGTCAACCTATGCACTATAAATACAGCCTCTTAACAATCTTAAATCATCCTTGGTGAAACCTTAAACCAAGAGGAAGCTTAGAAAACAACAGAGAAGTCCGGAAGGAGCCGTCATCAACAATGTCTTCTTCTACCTTTAGATTTGTAATTTCTTTCTTTTCTTGCATGAACTAAATTTCTTTAGCTTGAGTTTTAGCATATGTGTATGAACCCTAGTTTTGATTGACATCTATCTAATTTGGGAACTTAATGTTTTAAATAGAACTATAGTTTTTATTCTCTGTTTGTGTTTGGATTTATATTCTGTGTTCTTGTGGACGGCCGCCATTAGAATTACCATCTAGTAATTAGGATACCATTGACAACGGTGTTTAATTGCATGTTTAGCATATAACGTCTAGTCTTAGGTCTGATCTGACAACCCAACCTAGCTAGATAATCACTATGGTTTAGTCTTTGTGACTATTTACCAATTACAGGAAAAGTTTGCTTAGGAAGCCTTGTTGACACAGGTAAATACTATTTGAAACTACCGATAGCATATTAGGACCGATTAGGGAAATACTACATAATTCACCCTTACATGTTTAGAACGGCAAAACTAGTGGGGATTACATGCTAATAACTTAAGCTATATTCTCATATCACTTCTCTTTCATATTTAATTTTCTGTCTTTAATTTCTTAGTTTTAATTTAGTTTATTAGAAAACCAAACAAAAATCTATTTGTCTTTACTTTTATTTGCGTTTAGTTGCTCTAGCTTTAATTATTTGCACTAGGTATTTGCATAAGATTCTCCTAACCTCTGTAGTCTCTGCGGAACGAATCTTTATCTAAAACTTGCATACGATCTGTATACTTGCAGAACCGTGTAGTTCTAGGGTGTTTTTGCACTTATTTTATATCTTATTTTATCACACCCTAGGCCCCACCAGAGAGCGTTCAAGAATGCGCTATCAAAAGGTCAAGATATTAAGAAGAGAAAATGTGTTACGAGTGACGATTGTTGCTAGTGTTAGGACACCTTTGAGTTGGTTTCACATCTTCTACTATGTTGCCCGGTTAGTCGTCAAATTTTGGCGAGTTCCACACCATAAATCCATATTGATACATGTATGTTAGGTCTCTGGGCACGTGGATTTTGGGTATTGTAACAACATATGAACATGGGGTTGGCATACTAATGTTATAAGGGACTATGTGTTGATTATGCTATGTAATACTTAGAAGGAAAAGATGCAAGCGTATCATGAGAAAGGAAATATTTATGTAGAAGGTATTTGTTGCATCTACTGAGAAGGGTATGAGAGAGTAGTTCAGAAATGAATGGCTGGGACAAACATATTCATAGAGACCACCGGTGGAGTCAGAGCTTGATTCGACACCAGATGGTAATTTAGTAAGTGACATTTTGTTTATTTGTGATGCTTCATTTATGAATAAGTGGGAGGCCACGCGAATTGGGATTGTTGAGGTACACCAGGAGTCTAGAATTAAGATTTTTCAGTCTTGTGTTATTTTCTACGCGTAGGCCATCTAAGGAGAAACTCATGATGTGTTGGCTGTTACAGAATGTTGTGAAGATTTCATCAGGACATGGAAATCAATTTTCTCTGATATCCTTGAAATTACTCAAGGTATTGGGCTACCATCAGCGGAAATGTTGTATGTTAAACCGGTGTTTAAAGAGATTGTGGAGTTGGCAGACCATTTTGGTCCTTTGCATTTCCACAACCTCCCGAGATTCTTTAATGCCCAGGAAGACTATGTTGCAAAGTTAGCTAAGCGGAGGGCCACGTCACCCTAGGGGCCTATGGATATGGATGTTCTGTTCGCAAGACTAGGATAAGATAATATGTATGATTTGTGAAATGTTTCTCTTATTTCTATCCTGAAAAATATCCACTTAGGATTGGTGTTATACAATTAATTATTAATGGTGCTTCTATCTCTTTCTAGATAGATGTGAGAGGCTTGTTTTGAATTTTTAGATATAGGAGCTTCTAGCAATGGTAGAATTAGGATTTGCTTGAATATATGTTTTTTGCTTGTTCTAAGTACTTCTCTTCCATCTTTTTCATTGAAAGAGATGTGATAGAGCTCGTTGTGGGATTTGTTTGTATGGATATAGAAGTGGATGAGGAGGAAGAAGATGAAAAAAATTTGTTTGATAGGTTTAACTTTTTTTTTACCTAAAAGGTTGGATTTGAATATACAATGTAAAACTGAAATTGGAATAAAATCTATTTTACTATTTAAGTTAGTTAATGGATTGTTTATACCACCATCACTAGTAGCTATGTTATTTATTTGATGCGTTATCTCTTATTATTATGTTATACTAACTATGGAAATTTTTTGATGATTAGTAGATCAAATTATGCTGGCACATCTAAGTTCTAACTGGACTAATTAGTTGAATGTTAAAATTAAGAAGTGGGGGATTATGCCTACCTTCTACTGAGTTTTGTTTGATGTGATAATATGGATATTATGCATGTAAATGTCGAGTGGATGGCTAATAAGGAATATATGGAAGTGAAGGGAAATGGTAATGAGGAAGTAAGGATTTATGGAGATACGACATGAAAAATTAAGTTTAAGTCACTACAATATACCTTTACAAGGAAGTAAAAAAATGAACATGGAAAAAAACAAAAAAGTTGTGAGTGGAGGATGATATTTGAGTAAATGATGATAAGGAATAAGATGTATCCATATTTGTGATGAATTAATCTAGTTTAGAGACATCATTCTAGGTGTATTATGATCTTAGTTGAGGGATTTTACCCTATTAATTGTTAGTTTCTTAATTCATGCCTTGATTTAGATGTTTATTACTTTTAGAGCATTTTAAGTGTAATTTGTGTGTTATATGTGAAGCTTTTCGGTATAATGAATATATTAGATGCCAAATAAATGTCAAGGAGTTAAGGAAAGAAGACCCAAGGCGAAATCAAGAGTTAAAAGAAAAGAAAGCTAATTTAGGAAAGAGGAAAAACTACCAAAAGTTTTGTCCAGCTGTAAAGACGAGTAGTATTCTTGATGCTGCAGAAAATAAATTAAGGAATTTGAAGGAGACCTTTGGGATTTTGAAAGGTATTTGAATTGTGGTTGTTTCGATACTAAGATCAATGGATTCCGAGTTGTAACAAAGGAGTTATAATTATTTCAAACTCCAAAGGTTATCTTGTAATACAATTAAGGAAAACGTGTTAGAGTTGAATATGGACTCTATAACTTGGGGAACACTCTAGGTTTCGACCATACACCTATAAAATGACTACCTATCTATGTAAACATGTCCTTACTTAGTCCTAATCAATATTACACTTAGAGATCATCCAGAGAAGCAAGTTAACAATTTGTATTTTATCTTTAGTTTTATTTCTTCGAGTATGAAGTAATTTCCCATATCTTGGGTTTGCATATGTATAATATTTGAATTCAATTTCTATATACTCTTTTATTTGGGAAAGTGACAGGTAATTGATTGAGCTTCTTATTTACATATCTGTGTTATGTGCTTCTAATTAATGTTTGTAGTCCTTACTAGTGCACGAGTATGGAGTTACCCCACCAACAGTTGGATTATCGCCTTGACGGGGGATTCAATTGTTGACAGCACCACAAAATAGTTTAGTGTGCGGTACTGATCCTGACGGGCTTGTATAACTAGATAGTCGCTAAGATTTGATTTCACCACTGATCATTGCGCAGGGTCCCCTTACCCAAGTTCCATGGTAGTGTTGAGGTTACCACCTAAGTCTACCCTGACTGGAGTTAGGAGGAATATAGAATTATGGCTATTTATACTTGCTTAAATCTTAAATCACCCTTATAATTGGAATAGAGATTTAGAAGGATAGGTGCATACTAGCAAGCCTAAGTTATATCTCTCATCTTCATTCTATTAGTCTATTTATTTGTAATAGTTTAATTATTATTTTTGTATTACTTATCTGGAAACTAGATAAATATGATTTCTTCATTTCTGTCTTTTAGTTTGACAATTAATCTCTTCTATGCTTCTATCTTAAACACAATTCGATCTAACAGACTAAATCCCTACGAACGAATCTTACTTATTTTCTTTAACTTGCAAACGGTGCACTTGCAGTACGTTTCTCGTGGTAGTATAGGGTGTGTGTATTTTATTATTATATTTATTTATCAGTTATTTTATCACACCTTGACAGCCACCAAGTTTTTGGCGCCGTTGTTGGGGATTTCTCAAGTTAGTTATTTTATTTAGTTTAGTGTAGTAGTTTTTAGTTGTTTCAGTTTTATGCTTGTTTTTGTTTTTGTTTCTTTTCAAGTTTCTTTCTAGGTATTAGTGTATGCTCGCGGATCCCAAGAGCTTCTTCCAAGCTCAGAATAAAAGACAAAAAGAGCAAAAGAAGATAGAAGCGATGGCTGAAGTCATAGATAATGTAGCGTTAGATAATATACCACTAAGGGTGAACAACCAACAAAATCTAGTCCCCCAAGTAGTACCACCTCAAGGAGCACCACAAGAAGGTAATCCTTCTAATAATCAACGCCATGAACAAGATATTCCTGGTTTGGAAGCACCTTTTCGAGTACAACCAATAAGGATTTGCCCTCCTGTGATCCAAGTTGCGAGATTCAAGCCTGATCAAGGTGCGCTTAGTCAGTTTTTGAACTTTGGACACTACAATGGTGTAGCACATCAAGATCCAGTGAGGTCGATTTAGAAATTTATGCTGATTTGTGATGCCTACATTACTTAGGGCATTACACGTGAGCAACTGTATTACTTGATGTTTTCGTTTTTCTTGACCAGAGGTTCTAGTGAATGGTTGGATTATCAGTTATCAGATCCGATTACTTAATGGGACGAGTTACAAGTCAATTTATTTGATAGCTATTATCCACAGAGTATGAGAATAAAGGATCAAATGATCCTTACAATTTTCATCAAGAGAATGACGAGAGTGTAGGAGAGGCACGGACAAGGTTCCAACTGAAATTGCACAGGGTCCCCTTACCCAAGTCCCCTGGTAGTGTTGAGGTTGCCACCAAAGTCTACCCTGACGGGAGTTAGGAGCAATATAGACTCCTAGCTATTTATACTTGCTTAAATATTAAATCACTCATACAATTAGAATACAAATTTAGAAGGATAGGTTCATACTAGAAAACCTAAGCTATATCTCTCATCTCCATAGATATTACCAATTAATTGGGGTGACTAAAACAATATGACGATGTACTTTTCTAGTAAACACTTTAGTCTTCCAAAATTGACTTTAAGCTTTTCCTACGCTTTGTCTTGGGTTTGGACTTAAATTCTTGACTTCTCCTCATCTTATTGGGATCTTGTGTCAACCATGTACCTAAAAGCTACACACTTAACATACAATTAAAGAACAAAAACACTATAAATAGAATAATGTCCAAAATAATGTAGAAAAGTAAGATATGGTATATATTAGGGAAAAATCCCTCACTTAGGTCCCATTAACCCTAAAAAAGATGTCTCGTGAGTAGATTAATCTATCGCAAAATAGGAGAGATCAAGACACCCAACTCAATGTTTTGTCATCCCAACAAAATAAAAGAAAAGAAAACCAAAAGGGGCCTAAGTCCAAATAACCAACCAGAAGAAATGAAGAAGTAGAAGCATAATGAATAGACCTAAAGAAATTATCTTAACAAGTCTTATATAGTTGTGTTCAAGAAATAATATAAAAATACGTTTAATACACAAGAAATCAACATCTAACAAGTTCAAAAGTGGATTAATATTGCAATTAAAGAAGGTTGATATGGCATCTATAGGGTGTTAACAGGTCTTCTCTAATGTCTAGTGGTCCACTTAGTTACTCCCTATTTTTTCAAACACTACTCACCCAAATAACTAAGAATCCTAAGGTCTTAAGGTGTAGCGTAGGCTTAAGGTAGGGTGTGATAAATATTTAAGATAATTTAAAATGGGCTTTTGGCCTTCTCCTCACTATCCATCAACTAATCGCCCTAGAGCTTGAGTTTCTACTCGTAATCGTGCAAACTTAACCCATTTGATGATATAACATTGCATTCCCAAATCCCTACCAATATCACAAAATGTCCTATGCCGGATTTTCCTTTACTCTTTTCATATATTTTTCTTTTTATCACTTTTTTTTGTAAGTCAAACACAAGACCCTTTTTTATGTGAGTCCTTCTGTTGCTTATTTTCTTTCTTTTCTTTTCTTAAATCTGGAATGGATTACAATTAAGCGCATAATGAATAAAACTGAAATAGAACATCTACCCACCCAATGTATCCCCTGATTTTGTACACCCACCACCTCAAATTCAAGATCCAAGACAACTACTCCTAGGCATGTAATTCGAGAGTGGGTCATATGGTCAAGTTTTAAAAACTAAAGGTATAGGCTTATAACGTGGTTATCAAGTAAAAAGCTACAAAGGCTAAAACTGGGCTACAAAGGATATTACAATACAACACTGTTTAGCAAGCTAAAGGCACAAAGAGATAACAAAGAAATGCCTTAATCACATCCCTAACTACTAGGGTTTGTTATTTTTTCACTTTTAGTTCATAAGTTAAGCGAGATATTCACTAGTTCCAACCTCATGTTCTACACACCACTCATAGCTCCTAAGTCCAAACCTAACTTCTACACATTGCTCATCAATCCTTTTTATCCCTTATTAAATGTTTTCTTGCAAATACACTACACAATTTGTCAAAAAGTTCAAGAATACACTATTTCCTATCATTAACTTGTTAAAGTTATTCTTCAAAAGGCACATTCAATACATTCTACACATATTCCTTATTCTATTTTTCAATTATTTATGGTATTTTTGAAAAGCATATAAAAACAAAAAACAAGAATAAGGACAACGAGTACCCAACCCCCAACTCAAAACTGAGCGGTGTCCCCACGACCCGAAAAGGACTAAAAAAGAAATAAAATTTACTAATATACATTAACACAAATAAAATCAATTAAGCAGAGGGTTTAGAAGATGGTATGTGTCTGTAGCACATCTTCTCGAATACGCGATCAAATTAGGTTTCAATGATTTCCGCTCCAATGTTCATTTGGTTTTGCTTGACATCTTGCATGTTGCTCAATTGGTTGATGACATTGCTATGCTGTATCTTCTCTATTTTCTTCATCTTGTTAAACAGTCCCACTGTTAATTTGGAATTTTAGGTTCAAAGCTATCCATACCTTCTTGTGGAATAGTGGAAGAAAGATGATCCTTCTCAATTTGTTATTTCTCTTTTTCATCCTTTGGAGCTCTTTTCAGTAAGTTACACCTCTCACTTTGTTGTGCAGTCACTTTGGGTTTTGGTTTATCTTTCGGCAATTCGCAGATAAAGATTGGTTTCTCCTTTCTTTTCTTGAGTGATTTATTCATTTTCTTCTTTTTGGCTAAGCTTCACACTTCCCTCTTGAATTGAATTGCATGCGTTCTTTTTGTCATCTCTATTCACCCACAACTCAAAGATCAACCAAGTTTGAGATGAAGTTAATTAACTTTGAAGATTGGTGTTCTTTGGATTATAATGTGTAGGAGGATTGTAAAGGCTTTTGGATGTTGTCTTGTAAATAATGAAAGAGGAATGAAGTTTGTTTGAATGTTTGAAGGCTTCCTGAAAAGCTTTAAGACTCTTAGTGTTTTGTGGTGTTACGGATTGGATTAAGTGTTGTTTATATGATGGTGGAAGATGGGAGAATGATTGGATGGTGTTTTGGGTGTGTTGGTGAAGATTTTCTTAAGCTTTGAGGATTTTTTAATGGAGATGGAAATTCATCTAGGTGAAGAAGATGGAGTCTGGACAATAGGGTTAGCTAATAAGAAACCCTAATATTTATCTTTCTTTGTAAAAACGAATCCAGTGCAGTGTACCACAGCTGATGCATGTCAAAATTTTGTCGTATGCTAGGTCGCGAATGATATGTCGCACGAAGCTTCTGAATCTCGAGTGTGGACTGGCGTGAACACGGTCTATGGTATACCGCAATCCTTGCGGTGTACCGCGATTTTTATATGTTATAGGTCAAATGTTTCTGTCTTCCTACAACGTGGAACATAGTGCACACGCTTTGCATGGGTGTTGCGGTATGCCGCAACTCTTGCAGTGTATTGCGATTATCGCATTACAGCTCCCAATGTTTCTGAATTGTGTGAGCGTTGGGCATCATGTACAAGTATTTTATCACCTGGGTGTACCGTAACCCTTGCGGTATTCCGCAGTGTTTGCTGTATAATTTTTCCTCAAACTCCTTTTCACCCCAAACTCACATTATACCTTCCTACACAACAAAATGATATACCTTTATCTCCCATTAGCTTTAAAGCACACTAATACACATAATAAACACTAAATTTAATATTTTACACTATAAAAGCAATAAACTAATCTACAAATGGGTTTTCACCCTTATTAGGCTTTTGTTTAGCGCGTTAAGCTCGACGGGTTATCTCGTGGGCTATACCGCTTCTTTGAGGTACATGAGCTCTCCACGATTTATCTTTCCCTCATGATAAATTTTCAACTGATGACCATTCACCATATACGTGCGCTGTTTGGTTGGGTGGTCAATCTCTATAGTTCTATGAGACGTGAATTTAGTAACAACGAATGGACCAGACCACTTTGATCTTAACTTCCCTGGATAATTGTTGAACTTGGAGTTGTACTTTATGACTCTTTTCCCTACTTTAAATGTCTTCTTTCGAATCCGCTTATCATGCTATTTCTTGGTTTTTTCTTTGTAAAGGTTGGCATTTTCATACGCATGAAAGAGGAACTCAACAAGTTAATTCAATTTCATCATTCTTTTCTCTCCGTCCAATAGTGTATCTAAGTTCAATTATTTTATTGACCAATATTCTCTCAATTCAAGTTCAAGTGGTAAGTGGCAAGATTTACCATATACCATATGATACGGTGATACACCTAGGGGTGTCTTGAAAGTTTTTCTATAAGCCCATAGAGCATCATCTAACTTCGTTGACCAATACTTCTTTTTTGGTCCAATGGTCTTCTTAAGAATATATTTTTTCTATCAATTAGAGAATTCGGCTTGATCAATTGCTTGGGGGTGATAAACGGTGAATACTCTATGCCTCACTCCATATTTCACAAGTACAACCTTTAACTAAATGTGTACCTCCATCACTCATGATGACTCTTGGTGTCCCATGTCTTATGAAAATGTGTGACTTCAAAATTTTTATCACCACTCTAGTGTCATTTGTGGATAAAGCCACCGCTTCTACCCATTACGATACATAATTCATTGCTATCAAAATATATTGATTCCAATGGTATGTCACAAAGGGTCCCACGAAATCAATACCCCAAACATCAAAATTCTCCACGTCCAACACATTTGTTGAGAGGCATCTCATCAAGCCTCAAATTATTCCGGTTAATTGGCATTGCTTACATTGCTTGACAAATATGTGACAATCTATATGGATAGTGGGACAATAAAACCCAGACTGAAGTACCTTAGCGGCTGAGCGATCACCCTTAAGATGTACTCCATATGGGGAACTGTGACAACTCGCTACCACATAATGAATTTCATGTTCCGACACACATCTTTGAATCATATGATCACTACATACCTTGAACAGGTGCGGATCCTCCCAAAAGAATTGTTTTGCACGATGCATCAATCTCTTCTTCTCTTGTGGTTTACTTCCAATGGAAAACTCTCCACTCGCAGTAAGATTAACAATACCTGCATACCATTGAACATTCTACTTATTTAACACAAATATATTTTCATCAGGGATACCTCCTTGACCACTTCTGGTCCATTGTTGACATTAGAGCCTTCGAGGTTAGATAGATGATCAACTACTTGATTCTCGCTTCCCTTTCGATCTCGGATCTCCAAATTAAATTTTTTTCAATAAGAGAACCCACCTTATAAGATGCGGATTTTTGTCCTTCTTCTCCATGAGGTACTTGATTGCCGAATGGTCCGTGTATACAATTACCTTCGCTCAAGAAGATAGGAACAAAATTTATCAAACGCGTATAACACGACCTATAGCTCATTCCCAGTTACGGCGTAGTTAAATTTTGCACCTTTAAAAGTCTTACTCGCGTAATAAACAGTAGGAAATACCTTATCCTTGCGTTGACCAACAAGGCATCCATAGCATGATCGCTCACATCACACATAACCTCGAATAATCATTCTAATCATGAGGAGTCACAACTGGTGTAGAGATAAGTTTCTCCTTTATTGCCAAGAACGCCTCATGACATGAATCATTGAAATAAAATTTCACATCCTTCTCTAGTAAGTGACATAGTGTCTTGGAAATCATTGAAAAATCTTTAATAAAATGGCGGTAGATACCCGCATGACCCAAGAAAATTCTTACACCTTTCACAAAAATGGGAGGCGGAAGGTTTTTGAGTACCTCTATCTTTGCACGGTCAACCTCCATAACCTTACTCGGAACCTTGTACCCGAAAACGATTCCCTCTCAAATCATAAAATGACACTTCTCCCAATTTAACACAAGATCAGTCTCTTTGCAACAAATCAAAACCTTCTCCAGGGTGGCAAGACAATCATCAATGTTGTCGCCAAACACAGAGAAGTCATCCATGAAGACCTCCAAGAACTAAATAATCATGTCCCAAAATATCTCCATCATACACCACTGGCACGTGGCTGGTTTATTGCATAATCCAAATGTCATCCTTCGAAATGCAAATGTTCCAAAAGGACATGTGAATGTTGTTTTGTATTGATCAGTTGGATCCACACAAATCTGATTATAACCTGAATAGCCATCGAGGAAGCAATAATACTCTCTTCCTACAAGCTTATATAACATCTCGTCTATGAATAGTAAAGGAAAGTGATCCTTATTTGTAGCTTTTTTAACCTCTGGTAATCCATAAACACTCGCAAACCCACAACAGTTCTCGAGGGTATGAGTTCGTTCTGATCATGAAGGACGATAGTAATTTCTCCCTTCTTCGGCACATATTGAACTGGACTCACCCATTCAATGTTAAATATGAAGAATATGATCCCCACATCCAACAACTTGATAACTTCCTTTCTTACCAATTCCTTCATTATCAGTGTAAGTCACCTTTGACCCTTAACTAATCGTGCTTTCTCATCTTCAAGAATGATTTTGTATTGGAAAATGGTAGGACTAATTCTTTTGATATCAGCGATAGTCCAACCTATTGCCTCTTTGTTGGATCGAAGAACACGCAACAACTTTTCCTTTTGAGGCCCTGTCAAGTTAGCGGAAATAATAACAAGTAATGATCATGTTCACCCAAATAAACATACCTAAAATGAGAGGGTAATAGTTTCTATTCAAGTTTCATAGGAGATACAATAGATGGTTTCTTTGGTGGTTCTATCTGCTCTAAACCTCAGAATTGTTCGTAATCTTGGGCAAGTGTTCACCCTTTTCATTCTGGGTGTAGAGCCGCCACAACATCGGCTAGCTCTTTCTGTAATTCGAGCAATTCTAGTGACAAGGCAGCCTATAAGACGATTAAATACCTTTTGTGTAGCACGATCGAGGATGTCAATGCAGAAATAATCTTCCTCCCAATCGGGAAATTTCATGGCCTTGAACACATTAAACGTGATCTCTTCATCTTGTACTCGCATGATTTGCTCTCCATTTTCTACACTAATTAATGTACACCGCGTGGCTAAGAATGGTCACGCCAAAATGATTAGCACATTCTTATCCACGCCGTAGTCAGTAATAAGAAAATCACATGGAAATATACAGTTACCTGATTTGAGAGCACATCTTCAATCTTTCCTTCAAGGCAAGAGATAAACCTATCAGCCATTTGCAAAAACACGATGGTAGGTCTTGCTTTCCCTATCTACAAATTTTTAAACAATGATCTGGGCATCAAATCAATACTTGCACCCAAATCACATAACGCTCTCCCGGTCCATTCTTCACCAATAGATATAGGAATGTGAAAACTTTTGAGATACTTTAACTTAGGCAGCAATTTGCTTTGAAAAATTGCACTACACTCCTCAGGCAAACCAACCATTTTCCCCTCAATAGACTTACGTTTGTTGGAGATCACATCCTTTAGGAACTTCAAATATCTTGGAATTCTCTTGATTGCTTCAACAAACGGTAAATTTATGTGTATCGTTTACACAATGTTTATAAACATCGAAAACTCTATAACATCTGGCTTTGCTTGAACACGTTAAGGGAATTGTGGATGAGGTATCTTCTCATTAACAACTATCTATTGCTTCTTTATCTTTTCTTCTCTCAGAATCTCTTTGATTTTCTCCTCAACTACTACTGGCTCACTTGTCTCTATGAAAATCTCTTGTTCTTTCTCTTCACTTGAAATCGGCTCTTCCCCTTCTTTATCGTGTGTAACGGGATAAAGTTGTGGAAGTTACTTCCCACTCCTTAATGTAATTGTGTTATATTCTTTTATTTGTGATGTCTCATCAATTCTAGCAACTTGGTTTCTATCATTTGCATTCAATTGGTTAGAAATTTGAGACAGTTGGTTCTTGAGCGAATTCCGTACCATCGAATGCTCCTCCATCTTCTCAATATTGCACTTCCATGCTTCTTGATTTGATTTCAAGTCTCTTGCGCCATCATCATACAAGAACTTAGTACTTGTTGCATCATATCATTACTACCTTCTTGTGGATGTGAGGGGAGTTCTCTCTGAACAAAACCTACATTATAAGCTTCTTGCACATGACCTTAACCTCCTTAATTTTAAACTTGAGGTCTCACTTGGAAGTTAGTTCCTTGGGGGCGCGATTGATAACTATTTTGAATTACCGCCCCACTAGGATTTGACCTCTAAAATCCCCGTTGAAAATGATTTGATTGACCAAAACTTTGGTTACTTCTAGTAGACACAGAGAACACGGATTCCAGGTTTACTTGGGATTCCTCCCAAGTGTTATCATCAACTCCAATTCAAACATCCATAAGATTCTTGCACCACTTTGACTTGTTGATGCTTACTCTTTAATCCCTATTGCACAACCAACACTAAATGGTTCATTTTTTCAGATATTACGAATATCTTTTCTTCCAATATGGCTCCACCATTAGAATACGAATGACCCCCTTGGGATTGTAGTATAGGCCAACTTCTTTGAGTGTCAATAATTTTCTCCATACGATTAGCGGCTTGAAGAGGATTCATTGATACGAAACCACCTCCTCCAAGATTATCGACTCTTATTCTTGAATTTACATCAAGTCCCTTGTATAACATCGAAAGTTGCATCATATGAGTGTATCCGGGTAGGGGGCACATTGTCAATTGTTGTTGGAATCTTGTCTATGTAGCTCCTAGATATTTTCCATCTTCTTGTTTAAATTAGCAAGCTCTACTTGATCTTTCACCTCATGCAAGTTATAAGTATGTAAAATAAGCTCGTTCCTCAGGGATTTTAAGTATTTGTTTCAATTCGTGTTCAATATTAGTATAGATGGTTTAAAATGTTTTGATTAAAAAGATAAGCAATTAGAGTGTTTTGTTTCTAATGAATTAAAATAAATAATTATGAAATTAAGATAAAAGCTAAGGGGTGCAAGTACGAACCTATCATATTGAATTAATAGTTTCTAAGAATAAGGGTGAATGGTAATTTCTCATTAGCCGGGATCCAAAAATCCACCAAATCATGTCGGTAGCTTAGAAGGGCAACCTCAAAACAACTAGGAGACTTGGGTAAGGACACCCTAGGAAATTTCTTGGTGTAATAATTTCTAATCCTATTGACTATCTAGCTAGGCAGTACTTCCCGATTCATTAACGTACACTAGACGTCTATATGCTAGTTCGACAATTAGAGCCCCCTTCCGGGCGTTAGCTTAATTACTTGGGCTACCCACTATCTGATCAGAACACAGTTAGGATTATTGCAAATATATACTCAATGGAAATTGATTAGACATCAATTCAATTAAATACAATAATTCCAAATTTAATTAATCAAAAAACAATATTCAATAGTTTTGTAATTACAATCCTAAGCAAAAGAGAAGTTGTGCATGATAAAAGCCAAGAATAAAAAGTGTAGAATAAATTAAATACAAAATAATCTAACTCTAATTAACCTAAGTATAAATATGGAGAGGTATAGAATTAACGCGGTGAACCTCCAACTCTTGATTCTTCCTTCTCTAGATCCTCCTGATCGATTCTATGTTGAAGTATTGATGAAAAGTAAAATCTGGAGGCCAAGGGATGAATTCCTAATTTTAGGCACTGGTATAAATAGGTAAAAAAACCATTTTATGGCTTCCATGTGCTAGGTTAAATGACCAATTCCATCTTAAAAACATTTTCCTCCAAGAGGGGACTGGTTTGAGTCATGCAAGCTGCAAAATTCATATCTTCTTCATTACAGGTCCAAACTGAAAAAATTGAATGACCATGCACTCCTAATTCAGAGCCGCATCTTAATATAAAAGGGCTCATCCAAAATATTTGTAAATCTCACGTGGCATGGAAAAAAACGCACTTTCTAATTTTGGCTGACAACTCTTTCACTTTCTAAAAATGATTTTTTTGTCCCTTAACTCTTTATTTCCTTCTTTGACCTCGTTTCCTCGACTTCTTATCTATGCGTAGGCATCTAATATAGTCCTTATACTTAAGTGATTTACATTTAACACATAAATTATACATAAATAACTCTAAAAGTGTCAAATCGTCAAAACAAGGCAAGAAACAGGTATATATCAAATAATAAGGAGAGTACTTGAATTGAGAACAAAAGAAACCTAAAAAAGTGTCTCACAATGTGATTTATTTAACAGAAAAAGGTAGACATCAGTCATACTTAATTTATTACTAGCCCAGTCCTACCTAGGGAGGTAGAGAATTTGATCCACCCATAGTGTAATATCCGAGAATTTTAATTAGGGGTCAAAGTTTATTACTAAAATATTTGAAGGGTAAATTGATAAATTTAGAAAAATTATGGAGGCCATTTTAGAAACTTCAAGAAATTATTTATTTTGAGAAGGACATTTAGGTAATAAGACCGATTCTTTTTACTTTTCCACGGCCAGATGCATTCCACTAAGGGTATGTTTGGATTAAGGAGGGATTCTTTATTAAAGGATAGGAAGGGAGAGTATAACAAGGGAATGGAAAGGAGAGTATTTAATCTTGTATGGATTGAATAAAAAGAGAAGGGGGGATTTTATTAAAGGATAACATTTATCCGGTGTTTGGATTAGAAGAATAATGGGAGGAAGGGATTCTTTTTATAACTAAATGACTCATATACCCCTATTAAAATATTTTATAAAGAAAGAATAAGGGTAATATAGACATTACAACGTAATAAAAGAATCCTTCCTTCCTAATCCCACCGAATTGGAGGGATTGAATATATGGGTTCGTAAGGGATTGCAAGTATCCTTTAATAAACTATCCCCTCTACTTATTTCCAAAACAAACAACGGATGGGATTGTCATTATCCTTTAATACAATCCCCTCCCTCCCAATCCCTCCATCCAAACATACCCTAAGGGGAGAGGAGGTCTTCACCTATTTAGAGCCGATTGTGTATCACTATCAGGGGAGAGAGAGATTTATTCAACTAGTGAAGGAAGGGTTTTCTTTTGAGATAGAGATTGAGTATTGGATGATTTAACTCTTATGGAGGTAAGTATGATTATCCTTTTATTTTTATTTCAAGTAAAAGTTATATGTACATTTTGGTGATTTTTATTTAAGGTTATAATAGATTATCATCCTTACCTCTAAACATCTTTTGCAAATCATCCTCTAGTTTATAATAGGCAATTTTATGAGCATATGTAAACCTTTCCTATACACTTTGTTTGCCTAATACGTGCTACGTTGTATGAATCGAAATGTGGAATTTGCAAGTCTTGATTATTTTATTCATCTGTTAATTACCATTTCATTTATCCTCTTATTGGATTAGACATTCTTGCTTTCTACTGCCATTTTTCTAACTTAGTAATTGTTCGATGACTTTTTTTGAAACAAGCCTTCAAAACCCCTATATATATGTATATATGTAGTTAATATCTATTAATTGTAATTCGGGGAAGTATAATATCCTATATCCTTCGTTGTGTGTTTGATTAATTTTTTGATCAATCATAAGCCGTGTTCGATTAATTTGTTCGAGGGTTTGGTACTCAGTTTTGTTTTTTTACCGCCGCTGCACGGGTTAAATGCAGTTTTCGACCGCCGTTGCACGGGTTAAATGCAGTTTTTGACCGCCGCTGCACGGGTTAAATGCAGTTTTTGGACCGCCGACCTACAATAAAGGTATACGACTGGAGCTCGGCTTATGGTTGATTAAATGTGTTTCCTTTGTTCAAATGTATATTCAGTTTGGCTAAGGACTGTGTTATGTTATGAATCATACATTTATTATGTTTTATTTCCATTAGCGTCTTCGTTTTGATATCCCCTTCGAGTACTTTGTACTTACTGAGCACATTGCTCATTTGTTATTTCTGTTTACTTATTTTGTAGCGCAGAGAAGTATATTAATGTTATTTCAAAAGTAAAAATATTCTTATGACTAAATTTGTATTGATCATTCCTTTATTTGCAAAGGTTGGTAAATTCTGAAAAGTTTAGCTATAGTATTATTATAAAGAATTCGTAAGGATTTCACGTAAATTATTGATAAGTTTTAGCTGCTCGGGTGTTTATTTGTAGAGTTTTTTTTTGGGCGTGAAACATAGACCTAGTAATCAACTCATGGGATGTGGAAATATAGGTATATATGGTGCATCATTTAAGTATCTCAATTTTTTGTTAAATTGAATATATTGTATGCAGAAAACCCCATGAGAGAAAAGGGGCAAAGGTAAAACTTCAGAGAAGGCCAAAGAGAAACGCAGGGGTGAGGTCCCCGTTGTATTCTACAAGTTACGTGACACATGTAATTTGGTCTTGTCGATCGGTAGACATGTGACACAACTTATTGGTGTGACTATATGCGCACATGTGTTGTACTACTTTGACCAGTGGATTGATTTTCCTGTATATTTTGGGATCATGTCTGGTATATACTACATGGAATTACACATTTCATACATTTTGTAATCTTGTATGTATTTCGTATATTTTTATAATAAAAAAAAAGTTTTCAACATCGAATGCACGATATTTTTAATGTATAAAGCTTGTAGATAGGGCTAGATTGGGAAGACATATCAGGATGCCTCGATGCATATGCAATACTCGTTATCAGGATTACAAGTATAATAATAAAATAGGTAGTTTGACCATGGTACTATTCTAGATGATATTAGCGAAGAAAGCAGAAAAAGATGTGTTACTATTACCAGTTCCCTAGATTTCTTGGTACACATTGGTTCTATTTTTCAAAATTTATTTTGTATGAAGTTCGAACTATTCGTTTGAATGAAAAAAAAGGTGCAATAGGGTGCACCTAGATGACATGGGTAAACACTTTTCTCAGACATGAGAAAGGATGGTTGAGGTATATGTTTGAACACTTGGTTTTTCTACTATGTTGACTCTTTAATAATTTTAGGCTTACCATGTTATAAATTACTATTGTATGTATCAGGAAGGAGATGTTGAAGAGACTGAGCTTTCGTCTTTATCGCACTACTACTATGATAACGGTCATGATGTTAAGGTTGGAAGGTGTAAGGTCGACCATTTTTGTGCCTCTGATGTAAGTTTCTACTAGTCTATTTGAATTGGCAATAACATATACTACACTTGACTAAATAATTATCATTTTATTCCGATAATAAGACGAATTTAGAGAAGATATGCTCACACAAGTATCGCAAGTTGCATCATCCTCCTTGCCTATGTCATCCAGATTCTTAAGGAAGGGTCAAGATGACTCGATCATTCAGGTTTCTGATAAGGTTAGGGCAAATCTAGCACTTGAAAGACTGGTGTAAGGCCAGTGTTGAAGGGTAAAGTCCAATAATCAACTCATACCCCAAGTTAGTTGGCTAAGAATTTTAAGGGCTTGTTTGTGCATTTGAATGATATAGGAGTTGACATGGGCTGCCCACCGTATATCCAAAACACCGACTGATCCACCAGCTTTACAACTGCCACTAAAGGGAGTATTGGACTTGATGAATTCTAGGATTTTCTTGTGTTCTTCAACGACCTCATGGATGAAAGAGGTCTTCCTCGTTACAATTCCGCCCCCATCACGCATAGATCTACCCATGATCCTTCTTCCTCCCGCGATGACCAAGCCAATATCGATAATGATGACACAATAGAGAGATAACCGACCTATTTTAGACTTTGTTTATCACATTTATACTGTGTTTATAGAAGAACTATTATTCAACTCCTTAAGTTTTGTTAATAGGTTCATTATGCAATAACCAATTAAAATTTTATTTATAATCTTTCTTGTTAAATTGCATTTGAAATAGTTGAATATTGATTTAGAAATACGTGAAACACGAATACCGGCTAAAAAGCTATTTAGGTTTATGTTTTTTGTTTTACTTTTTAAATTGCCTTAGCGGCCTAAAGTCCGCCGCTAAACATATTTCCCAATTTTTATAATTTTTTCCTTAGCGACGAACGTTAGTCACCAAACGGCTGTTGCTAATAACATTACGTCAGTCTCCAATGAGTGAGTCAGATGTCGACAAACCTTTGACATTTTGGTCGATAAACCTATAACATTTTGGTCGACAATAAAAATTATCACTGACTAAAAATCCGAGATAACATTTCAACGACAAATTTTGGTCGCCAAAACCCTATTTAGATCAATATTTACCAATAAGTGCCACTTTCGCGAGCACAACGATAAGGGGCATTTCTTTTTAGAAGCCCACACATCTTCCTTAATACTCACAACATCCTGCCCCAAATAAATCAACTAAACCTAACTAAAAAAATAAAAAGGCCCAAAACACCCCCTTCCTATTACTAGTGCTGAAATAATAAAAGCAAAAAAAAACCCATTAGGGTTCTGATTTTCAGAACCGCATCCCCACTCTCACTGTACTCTTTGTATCTGTATTCTCTGTATACTCTCTCCAGCCTCCCTATCCCAAACCGTCGCCCGTCGTGTTCTTTGCCATCACCATCAGCCACGACCACCAACAGCCACGACCAGCAACAACAGTTCTGTGAGGATGTTGGATGGATCATTGGGTTTCTCCGGCTTCACTTCCGAAGAAGCACCATCATCGCCACCTTGAAATGCCATATCTTGGCCCTCTTCTTCAAGGATGTTGGATGGATAAATGGGTTCTCCTGTATTACTGAAACTATCTCGCGCCGCATGAAACAGCTCTCCAACCCACACCAACAGCCCCAGCAACACCACCAGCGCCGCTCTTCATATCCGCTGGTCTCTAGTCGAGATCTAGATCCAGCAACTGACGAGCCTCCAGTGACGAGCGACCATCAGCGCCTTTAGATCCGGTCCATTCACGCCGCAGCGCCATAATCCACCATTTTTTGAACTCGTTTGAGCCGTGTCTTGCAAAACCAGGCCCAGATCCAAAAACGAATTGAACTAGGCATGTGTTGGTGTTTATTCGCAGTGCATCAGTTCAAATTTTTTAAATTTTTTTAGTTATACTCCAGGCCCGATTCTGTTTGTTTTTTATTTATTTTTTAATTTCAGTATTTTTTGTAAAAAGATTTCTTTTTGTTTTAGATCTAGATTTAAATTTGTTTGGAATGTACAAAATTGATGTGTTTGGAATATACCAATTTGTGTATTATTTGCGGGTAAAACTTTAATTGGCATGTACCAATTGTTGAATCTCAACACGATATTTTCAATCAGATTACTAAATAAATACGGACATCAACTTTGGGCATGACGAAAAACCCTCCATTAGTTTTAAAAAATACTATTCGGGACCCTTGATACGTACCAAACCCAAGAAAATCGGTATGTTCCAATGAAATGAATATTGGTATATACCGAACTTAAAAATGTTGGTATGTACTAATAACAAAGTTAGTAGGGGTATAAGGGTAACAAATCTAACTAAAAAATCAAACTTAGGCCTTTATTAGAATGATTTTCTTGTTAGGACTTTGTGACTAATTTTTTGAAAAATTGGGCTTTTAAAAATAATTTCCTCCAACGATAATCGCTAAAGCTAAATATTGTATCAATGCGACTTTCTTCCCTCAAAAAAGTGTTGGGTCTCTTGAAAGAGTTAAGATATATATCACTCTTTTTTGCTTCACCTCTATGTCACCTTCTATGGGGAGATTTTAAAAACCAATCAAATAGTTTCTCTTTCATGATAAATTATTTTCTCTCTTTTATTCAATGCCACATAGGATGACACATAGAAGATGAAATAAGGGTGAAGCAAATAAAGGTGATATATAGCAATGCTCCTCTTGAAAAGCAACAATATTTTCCTTACTATTTCGTGTTATATCAAATGAAGATATTGAGTCAGGATGATTAGAGGCGGACTGCCATCATTTAATTTCAGATTGACATCATTGATTTAAGATTTTATTTGGGTCCAAAAAAAGATTTATGATTTTATTTTTCATGATGATTAGAGCGGACCTTCATTTTATTTTTTATATCACCAACAAAACACTCGTTATATAACTATATCATTAGTTTTTTTCAATTAAACTTATTTTTAAACCTTATCGTGTTATGTCCAAAAAAAAAAAAAAAAAAAAAAAAAAAAACCTTATCGTGCTTCTATAGAAAAACGATTCCTTTTATATTCCCTACGGATCATAATCTCCGAAAGCTCCTTACATTATATGCTCAACTTTACTTGATCACCTTTGGCTTCCATTCTTTTCTTTCTCTACTACATATCTGTATTTTATGAAAATAAAATGAGTAGATTCTTACCTTTTTCCAACTTATGCCTTTATTCTTTTTCCATCAACAATAAATTAGATAGAACAACTACCAGAAGACGAGCTCGCTAGGTGGAAGCAGATTAATTAAATTATGTGTTACTCAGATTATCATCGAAGAAGATTTTATGGAGGCTTGCAGCTGGAAGCTATGATTGTTGCCTATGTTATGGAACGAGAGAGGACACTCGTGATGCAGGCTCCAGTATGGCATGGCACAGGAAGTATACTAAAACAATGTCTATGCTCACCAACAAAACATCCTGGATCATTTAAGTGTCGCCAACATCATGCTGAATATATCTGGGGAGCTCGTATAAAAAAACATTGAAGCTGCTAGTAATTAATTAATTGATTATATCTTACAATTTATCAGGATCATGAAGAGATCATGGGATGTTATTTTTTTTCTTTTTATCGTTACATGGCATGTTATTTTGTTTCTTGAATTAGAATACTCATTTCTCTAAAGTTGTAACGATCAACCTGTATCAAATTATTGCTTGTTTGGATGTTTTAACATATCTATTTTTAAAGCTCATGTCAGCCTCGCTACCGGACCGGACCGGTCGGTCCCAGCACCTAACCGAGAACGACGGAGTAGAGATGCACGAACCGGACCGGACTGTTACATATCTTACTGGACCGGTTCTGCATTTTTTAAAAAATTTATAGGACCGGACCGGAACCGGAACCGGTCCTTAACCTTTTTTTTATATACCAGCCCAACCCATTTGTTTTTCCTTAGCCCATTTTTTTTATATACAAGCCCAACCCATTGTTTTTCCTTACTAGCCCAACTGCCCAACCCCTTGATGTTATATTATAAACCCACTCATTTTTGGCCCATTACCTATTAAGCCTAACCCACCCATGTTATATTAAAAACCCACCCATCTTTCATCCAAACCACCGACCCCATGTTATATTACACTGTATTTCAGATAGGGCAAAGAAAAAGAAAACCGATAGAACCGGTATGGAACCGGACCGGGACCGAAACCGGAACCGGTAACCGGTTTCTTTTACCGGTCGTGCTTCTAATATTCAAGACCGAAAACCGGACCGGGACTGAACCGTGAGTGGAGGACCATTAAGCCGGAACGGACCGGTAATGCCTAGGTTCAATAAGGACCGGTCCGAACCGGTCCGAACCGAACGATAGACAGGCTGAAGCTCATGGCAGTTTTTTTCTTTCTCTCATGGTAATAAGCACGTAAGAATATAAATTGAGTCTATAGATTAAAAATATATGATTAACATTCTTAAGAACCTAGATAATTTGCAACAATTTCGGTATGCAATTAAGTTTTGAGTAATGGTTTTTTATCATCCTTTTCGGTTCACCCTTACATCACCTTCTATATCTACAGTGAGATTTTAAACACCAACTAGAGTGTTTCTCTTTCCTAATTAACTTTTTCTATCTTTTTTATTTAATTCCACGTAAGGTGACACATAAGAAGTGATACAAGAATGAATAAAAAAGGTGTGATAAATATCATTACTCTTAAGTTTTTATCTGGAAGAATTTTTCCTAAATATCTCATCTTTTCCATTAATCGAGAATTTCATAAAAAATAAAAACAAATAGGAAGCATATAGATAGGTCATTTTAGCAAAAAACCTGCATACAAAGAGTTCCCAAAGGCCCAAACAAATTGGCCCAATCACAACTAAGCACCTCATATAAAATAGATAGGAAATACAAAATTTAATTTTAATACAACAAAAGAGGAGGATGTTATAAAAACGTCCGAATTATTTTAGAGACAAATAATTTTACTTGTCTGGGAACGCAAGTATGAACACTACCAATGAGTTTAGTATCTTTGAATGAGTTAAACTGTAATCTGGATAATTGTAATAGTTGTTAGAGTTGTGTGACAAAACATGTACTTATGAGGATATATTCATGCAACAAACAATGGGTTAGACAACCAAAGAGGGAGGGGTACCCGATTATAATCTGATGATCAAGTTAGTTTTGATCAGAGAAATATCCTTCCTTGATCGTTATTTTAAAAGGGAGAAGTATGGTAAGTGTTTGGTATATTCATAAATTAGTAATACATATTTTAATAATAAGAAAGAAAAGAGTGGTTATATTTGAACTTAAATTATCATTTCATAACATTTCAAAGTGAAACTCTTCTAGAAGTGGAATTTCTCATATGTTAAGAACTCTCAAAGGAATGGACGGCTTTGAAAGTGTTAAAATTCTTACTTTTTAGCCTAATATAAGCTTCTATCCATTTACACTAAATATATACACAACTTTAATATTTTTCAATCTTTATGCTTGAATTAACCTTTATATGTACCTATCACTACTACAGCCGTGCTCTTTAGCGAGGACACCTTTCGCGAGGATAAGGTGGTCCTCGCTAAAGGGTGGGTCTTTCACGAGGACACGCTTTAACGACGAAACTATCGTCGCAAATACCCCGCGTCTTTTATAAGCTACGAAAAATAATTAAATAATAAAATAGCCGTTGGATGTCCTCGCTAAATATACCATCTTTTGCGAGAACTTGGATGTCGTCGCGAGTGAGTATGCTTTTGCGATGACTTTTACTACCTTTTGCGAGGAAATCATGTCCTCGCTAAAGCTCTGGTCGTATTAAATACACACAGATGGCCATTAATGCGAACCTTGATCTCCAAAAACCTCAAAAAATCCCAAAACAAATCCCAAAAAAACCCCAAAATTTCCCCAATTTTTTTCTGTAAACCACAAATTAATCTTCGGCATCTCAATTACATAGCTTCAACAACACATATAGCTTCATTGGACCACAATTTCAAGCAAAAAATTTCCACAAATTTTAGGTATTTTCTTAATTCTTTTTTCATATTTTGTATAAATGTTGTTATATTTTGTATGATTTAGGTTCAATTAATAGTGTTGATGTTTTGTATGTGATATATTGTTAATTTCTTGATATATAAATATTTTTTTTTGAATTTTTTGTTTATATTGTAATTTTATTATTGTTATTTTGTAATGTTAGGTGTTTTAATATGAATCGGAAATTAACTTCGTGAATTATTTGTAAATTCTAGTGGCATTTGTATAAGTTATTATGATTTTAGGGACTATGTTGTTATTTGAATAATTAATTAGGGGTCTTTGTGAAATATTGTGATAACTTAGGTGCATTTTATTAATTTGTTAGAATCGTATTATTTGAAATAATAAATAGTGGTTTATTGAATTTTAGATAATGAACCCTCAAATAGACAAGAGTTGGATTAAATTAACGAATAAGATTTCGATCGAATACATTAATGGTATATTAGGGTTTATTGAATTTGCGAGGAAAGTAGTGGATCGAGTCGGTAAAATATTCTGTCCATGTAATCATTGTTATAATAATCGAAGATTTTTAATCGATGAAGTTCAAGATCATCTTTTCAATGGGGTATGGATTCATCGTATGATGTTTGGACGAAACACGGTGAAGTAATTGTTATTCCCGACGACGAACCAATCAAAGAGAACGCAATGGGTTATGTTATTCATGATTTGGGCCCCACGTATGAAACTGGCGGGTATTCTGGTGACACCGAGATGCGTGACGTGAGTGTTAGTGGTACTGGTCGTGGGCCTTTCGACGCGTTGTTCAAGGAAATGGAGACAGATTTGTACCCTGGTTGTTCTAAGATGAGTTTTTTTTGGATTTTATTGCAAAGTCAATGCATGTGAAAGTGAAGAACAAGTGGACGAACACCTCTTTTACTGAACTTCTTCAATTGTTTGGTCGTGTTTTGCCTGAACCTCATAACTTACCCGAGTCATATGTAAATTGCAACAGGAAGTTGAAAAGTTTAGGCATGGGATACACCTCGATCGATGTTTGTTCGAACGATTGTGTTTTGTATTATAAAAAGAATGAGAATCTTGAGAAGTTTCCAGTTTGTGGAGAGTCAAGGTGGGGGTTCGAAGAAGGGGAAGAGAGTGTCGCATAAGAAGTTGCGTTATTTTTTGATTGCGCCTAGGTTACAAAGAATATATGCTTCGAGGCACACATCGAAAGATATGATTTGGCACCATACCGGAAAGAGCACCAACAAATATGTGTTGTGTCATCCAGTTGACGGTCTTAGTTGGAAAACATTTGACGAGAGGAATCCCGAGTTTGCTAGCGAACCGCGTAATGTACGACTTGGGTTGGGGATCGATGGATTTTGTCCTTTCTCTATGAAAAACAACTCATATAGTATGTGTTGGTTATATGATGATCTACAACTTTCCGCCTTGGTTATGCATGAAAGAATATACGTTTATGCTCACACTTTTGATACCTGGACCTCGTTCACCTGGAAAGGATATGGATGTATTTCTCCGTCCTGCTAAAGATGAGTTGGAAACGTTGTGGGGGTACCGGGATAGTTATATGGAATGCACATATGAAGGAGGAATTTGTCATGAAGGTTAGTTTGTTGTCTACGACGAATGATTACCCGGCTAGATCTTACACTTCAGGATGGTCGGGTCAGGATATTTAGCTTGTTCTGAATGCATGGAATATACTCCTTCCGTGCAGGTTAATAAAGGAGTTGTGTATTTTGATCATAGGCATTGGTTTCCTATGAACCATCACTTTTGGAAAGATGATACTTCATACGTTAAAGCTGATAATAGGCCCATTCCTCAGAAACATAGTCCCACGGCTATTCAGACGCAGTTAGATGGGTTGCCTATTGCGTTTCCTAGAAAAAACAAGGACTTCGGCGGCAAGATAGTGAAGAAAACGGGCCCTCGTGTGTCAAACTGGAAGAAAAAGAGTATATTCTATCGTTTACCCTATTGGTCGGAAAACTTGTTGAAACATAACATAGATGTGATGCATTGTGAGAAGAATGTGTGTGATCCTCTACTAGGTACAGTTGTTGGTTTGGATGGGAAAATTAACAAAGATAATGTGAAGTCGAGGAAAGATTTGTAAGTGATGAATATTACGTCATATTTGTGGTTATCAGTGAATTCACGTGGTAAGACCATTTTACCCCGTTCAAAGTATGGGTTGACAACCGATTCTCGACGAGATTTTTTAGAATGGTTGAAGGTGCAGAAGTTTCCAGATGGTTTTGCTTCTAGCTTGTAAAACAACGTTCAGAGTGACACAGGGAAGATTATCGGTATGAAATCCCATGACTGTCATGTTCTTATGCAATATTTACTTGTGGCTAGTATTCTAAGCTTGATCAACAACAAATCCATTAGTGATCCGATCATTGGGTTGTGTAACGTATTCTGAAATGTTTGTAAGAAGAATTTGAGTAAGAAGGAATTGGTTTCGGGAAAGTCTAAGGTAATCGAGCTTATGTGCAAGTTGGAGATGATCTTTCCTCATCTTTTTCTGACATTATGATCCACCTGGTTGTGCACTTGTATGAGGAAGCTCGTTATGGAGGCCTGGTCCAGATGCGTTGGATGTACCCATTTGAGAGGTACTTGAAGAAGTTAAAAGAATATATTCGAAATCCAGCTAGACCAGAGGGTTCGTTCGCAGAAGGTTACGCTGTAGAAGAAACTTTTACTTTTATATCTCGTTACCTCCGAGAAGAAAGTACAAAGTTCAACAATCCCGGCCGATATGGTGATACGATTCCCGAAAGCAAGGAAATATCAGTGTTTAATAGTCAGTGCAAGCTGATCGGGCAAACGAAGTTTGGTTGTTTAGACTTCAAGGTGAAGGATTACATCGATTGGTATATCCTTAATAACTGCGAGGAGATCCAGCACTACATGATGTAAGTATTTTAATTAAAATTATTTATTTAAATATGCAATTATTTTTATAATCACTATTCTTTTACTTTAGGGAACATAAGGCTTCAATTCAAACACCGGGAGTATTTTCGTCAATGGTTCATGAAACAGGTATAATAGTATAACATATAAAAAGAATTTCACTATACTAAGCTTTGAATTTTTGCGTAGGTCTGCACAATGACAAGAGAAGGTAATCCCCTAGCTACCGAAGAGTTGATTTTGTTGTCGTGCATGTCGAACAGTGTCATGTATACGTACGATTCTTGCATTATGAACGGGGTAAAGTGGTTAACGCGTGAGAAGGGTGAGAAGAGAGTTACTCAAGATTGCAGAATTTGTACTATCATACGTTGGTCACTCGTGTTGTCTTTGATTAATTTCTTTTTTGTCTGATTTTTGTGTTTACCATAAATATTTTGTATCGTCACAGGTATAGATACTTTTTATAGTGAGTTGGTCAAGATTATTGAGGTTGAATTCACTGGTGGTTATTCGGTTCTGTTGTTTGAGTGCAAGTGGTATAACACAGATAAAAAGAAGAAACTAAGTAGAATAGATCACGGGGCGACAATGATCAACACAAATTCTTTGTGGTGGACCGAGGAACCATTCATTTTAGCAAGTCAAGCAAAAAAGGTCTTCTACATTGATCAGATTTGCGTAAAGGGTTGGAAAGTAGTTTGGGAAGTGAACGACCGTCAAAGATGGAGTCCCGAATTATTTGGTGCCGAGTCGATCTCCACTGGTCCAGGATGAAACTTGGATATTATTAAAAAATTGGGTACAAGTAGAGATATTGAAGAAATATAAATATCATGCAACTTAATAAAGAACACAAAATCATTTGGCCACACACCAAGGATGGCAAATATTCAACAAAAATGGGGTATCATTGTCTGACCCAAAAATAAACTGAAAAGGAAAGTCAATCGTCCAGAGCAAGAGAAGACAATAATAATGAATTTGGGAAGATAAACTGGCATTCGAATTCTCCATAAATAATCAGGAACTTTGGTTGGAAAATTTGTAATGGAGTAATACAAACAAAAATAGGGTTATAGAAAAGAAATGCATTCAAACTAATTTGTGTTAGTGGTGTTGAAATGGAAACTGAAACTATGGAACATCTCTTTCTCAAATATCCTTTTATGGCGTGGGCAAAGGTGTGATAAAATAAATAGATAAATAAAGATCATAATAAAGAGCACACACCCTTGAGAACCACGAAACTCACTGCAAGTATCACAGATCGTTTGCAAGTTTTAATGATAAGTCAAGTTCGTTCACAGGGATTGTATCCGTTAGATCTAATTGTATTCAATAAGCGTAGATGAATTTATATGTTTAAAATAAAATATAATAAGAGAAATAAATATCTGATATGAAATAAACAAATACGAATGCAGATAAATAAATATGAATGTAAGTCTAATAGATTAGGGTCACTAATATGAGTCTATTTTACTAAGTTGTTATTCTAACCTGTCACAGATTAAACATTATATATTAACCAGGATTCTAAATTCTACCTAGCCTCTATTAGGCTTAGGAGCAACCTCTCCACTACCAAGGATTCCTGAGTAATGATTGGTGATTAAATCAAACCTTTATGGCTATCTAGTTAGGCAAAGGATCAAAACTAGACGATTATGTGGTGTTGTCAATAACTAAGAATAATCCTAAGATTGGCCAAATCTGGGGCTTAAAGCAATAAGTCAAAACACATAATAACAATATACGCCAAGCTCAATAAATTAAAATAACAAATAGTATTATGGAATTTAAGACAAAATAATAACCCAACAATTAAAAGTAAAACTTATAGAATATAAGCTTAGAAATATGGTAAAGCATACATTTATAGGTAATTACCCTAAATATAGAGAAGGTGAGATGTAGATGAGGAGTTTGTCACTCTCCAACTTCTTCTTCTTGTCTTCCTCTATAGGTCAGCTTGCTTCTTGGATGAATAGCTTGATACTAAGGATGAATATTAGTTTAAAGGACTAAGCTATTATTTAAAAGTGAGAAAATACAAGTAAGGACTAAGCCTAATCTTGAAACTGAGAAATGACATGTTTACAATGATATAAGGGTGTATTTATAGGTGTTTAAGAAGACCTAATTCGTTTTCTTGAAGGAGAAGTAAGTAGTGGACTCCAAGCCCAACTCAAATTCGTAACCCTAAAACATGAAATCAGACCCGTTTTTGTTTTGGTCCTAGCAGCTTCAATACACATCGGTTTGACGCGTATGAGTAGTCGAAATTCATCATCTCGGAAAGATATTCAACTTTTCTCTTGACCGTTTCTCCAAATTCCACACCGATTTTGAGATATAAGCTGATTTGTGGTCGTAGGTGCTGAAATTCAGATTTAAGGTAGCTTTTCCTTTTCCATGATTTTTAGCCTTTCTTTCCTTAACTCCAGTTTACCATGCTTATCTCTTTCCATATCTTTTAGTCTTTGACTTGGAATCTAATTATTCTCCATAATTATCTTTAAAGCTTCACACTAAATAAATAATTAAACCCAATATGCTCTAAAAATAATAATTTACTAAATTAAGACTCAAAATAAGAAAGTCTAGCATTTCTCAACAAAATCGACTAGAATACTTCCTAAAACACTAAAAATGATGTCTGCAACTAATATTAATTCATCACAAATAGGGAGACATCAGTTTAGCATGGCCGTCTGGGCAAATTCACCAATGCAATGCAATGCAAAATTGATCGAGGTTATACATAAAATATAAAGGATTGGATAGAAAAAACCATCAATGTCTACTCATGAAATGGCTAGGATAAGAGACTAAGTACAACATTTGTTTTGTGTACATTATGGAACATCTGGAAGCTTAGAATGAAAGGTTTTTTTTGAAAAAAAAAATGAATAGTTTTTGAAATTATTGAAAAAATTAAAGTCAGCATCAATGAGCTATTTGGAGAAAACGCTATGTTAGTCAATAACAGTAAAGAATTCAAAATAAAAAGTGAAGAAAGGTCAGATGAAAATTACAGTATACTCCGAGATGATGTAGGGACTACTTGGCTAATTGATGTGTTATTTTCAAAGAAGTGTGAACCGATAGGAGTGGCATCAATTGCGGTAAATTAACTTGGGCAAATTCATCATCAGATCATGAAGAGATGCAAAGTGAATAGTTAAGTGTAATGAGAAAGTAGGTCATTCTTTTGTCCATGAGAGCAGTTGCTAAGCACAGGAGTCAGAGTTGCTCTTTTTACTCTTATAACATTGAAGTTATTTAATGTATTAACAAAATATGGAAATAATTGGAGAATCCAACCAATGGTTGTTGAAGTCTGCAAATGGATGGAAAAATTCCCGAGAGGGAAAATAATGAACAACAAAAGAGAATTCAATCGGGTGGCGGATGCACTCGCCAAGTGTGTTAGAAAACCCTTGATCTTTCTAGATGGCTGGATAGCATCATTACTGGATTCTTATAATTTATTAACTAAAGTCTGTAGTAAAAGAGGTGTAGGCTAGATTGTGTATTGTTTATTTCTTCCTTTCTCTGACAAAAATAATAATTTGTTGTTGCTACTTGCTAGCCATTGAAAACATATCTTATGTTTAGTATATCATTTCCTTTCAAATATAATGTTAGGAATTTCCCTAGTTTTTAGACTACACCCGGGAAGAGGGTTTGGGAATAGAATTAAAAAATGTGAGGCTGTTCAGATTCGGGAGAGACGTAATAACTAAGCATAGCCAACGTAGGGTTAGAAATTTAGTATGCTTGCTTGACCTTATGATCACTCAGGAGCGGTTTCTAGGATTAGTAAGTATCCCCCTAGCGTACTCAGAAGAGACTTAGGTGGAATTTTGAATCCTGGCTAATGTGCTAAACTCAATTATCCTTTAATCAGAGTAGTCAATTGCATGATATTTCAAGGAACAAGACAATCTGAGTTATATTAATTCACATTTTTAACCACCAGACACTTAATTTCTTTTTATTATTATTTAGTATTGATAAAAACCAATCTTTATTATCTTTTCCCGTATTTGCCACAATATATATTGACATTAGATTACACGCATTTTACATTAGTTTTATATTTCTGCTGGAGAATGAACTTTTTTATGATTGTATATCTTGCAACGATACGTGCACTAGCAAAGAATAAAAAACATCGTGTGTATAAATTATAGAGGAAAATACTTTTAACACCACAAGTTTGACAAACTTTATAAACAAAGTCCAAACTAGTTTTTTGTTCTAATAAAGCCACACGGTTGGATTTGAACAACAAATATTTGACTATACTACCCTCCTCTAGTTACAACACACGTCGGTGGTACAGACCCACGTCTTTAGGGATTTTTTCAAACTGTTTTATTCTTTCTTGTTAATATGGGTTGTACCCACGAAGCCTTTTGTAACACATTTTTCGAAAAACACATCATAGGTACGGGTTCATGTGTTTACGTTTTCTTGTTGATATGTTTTTCAGTAGGCCTTTGTAATTATTAAGTAAATTTACAAAAGGGGGCTGGCCCCATAATGAACAAAAACGAGGGGAAGGGCCGTGCCCATAATGAACAAAAACACGAGAAGGCTGTACCCACAACGAACAACATAGTAAACGCAATAAATAATTTCAGAATGTATTCAATTTTAACAATTTTAGAACAAAAACACACATAACACCCCAAAGGGCTGTGCAATATATATGGGAAAAAAAAAACCTACACTGATACAACAGTTACAGTACTTGGGCCTGGCCCCATGTTCAACAAAAAAAAATAGAGATGAACACAAAACCAAATACAGTAACGGCTGGACCCATGACCAACAAACACAACCTGGGGCTGGCCCCATTTACAATCAGATGCAGCAACGGGCTGGACCCAGGACAAACAAACCCAATCTGGGGCTGGACCCATTTACATATAACGAAAACCAAACCCAACCTGGGCCTGGCCCATTCAAGTTCAGATGCGGCAACGGGCTTCGACAACGGATCCAGCGACGGCGTTCTCGTGCAGGTCTCGAACCACCAAGAGAATGGCCTTGGAGAAGCACCACGGCGGTGGATTCACGATCAGATGAAGGAGAGGGAGGTCGGCGGTGGTGGATTCACGATCAGATCTGGCGAGCTTCACCGTTGACGCAGCAGCGGTGGTGGGTTTCGATGTGCAGCAACGTTGGTGTGCAGCATCGTTCGAGATCCGAGATCTGGCGTCTTCGTCTCTGGTTTTGGGGAACTGTTGGTGCTGCAGTGGTGGTGGTGCAGTGAGGATGATGGTTAAGGTGGTGGGTCTTATTCAGCGCAGAGAGAGATACAGCAGCAGCGCTGCTCGATGGGGTTGGTGGGGAGGGCTCTCGTTTCTGCAGATCTGAAGGTGGGGGGTCGTGGTGGTTCATGTGGGAAGGGGATGGTGATGGAGGTTAGTTGTAAGGTGATGGTGGTGGTCTTCCAGTGACGGTGGGGCTGATAAAGGTGGTCTGCCAGCGAAGGAGGAGGTGGGGATGAAGGATTGGGGGTCGGTGGCCATGGTGAGGTTGGTGGTTGGGGTGGCTATGGTGTTATTGGTGGTGGGGGGCGGTGGTTTGGGTTTTTACAGAGAGAGAAGAGAGAGAATGGAGGGGTAATGGATTTTGGAGAGAGTGGAGGAGAGGGGAGGGTTCGTTAATAGGGTAATGGATTTTGGGTTTTCAGCTTTTGTATATAGGTAGAAGGGTGGGAGGGTAGTTTAGGTATATTTGGGCTATTAGTTGGGGTGTAATGGGTTTAGTTACCCCAAGGCTTTTTTCATAAACTGATATAGCCTTTAGGGCGTTAAAAATAAAGAACCCTAAATTATATCACCAACATGTTTCGACCTAATTCGTTAAGACTATAGATTTATGTGTCACTGGGTAGTGGGATTTTTCAGCGATTCTCGCGTTTGGTTTTGGAAAGAATGAAGCTATATATTTTGAAACCGTGGGACTGATGGGATTTTTTTTATTTCATTCATGTCTAATGCGTGGGTAATATGGACATATTAGCCGAAAATAACAACCTTTATTTGTATGGACAATATCCCCTATATATGTGAAATTTTTAGTCAATAACTCCTTATATATTAATGTAATTAAAAAGTTTGAAACTGACATATATATATTATTTATAAACATTAAAAAAGAATAAAAACACTATTTGTCTCATGTAACATATCGGGATTGTTAACTTACCCCTTGAAAAATATAATGAGTCTCATCACCCTCATGTACTTTAATTTTGTGACTCTGATGTGGTTATAGGTGTGATAAAATAAAGATAATAATATGAGACACACACCTAAACTATCGCGAGAAACTCAATGCAAGTGTGCAAATCGTTTGCAAGTATTAGTTAATAAGTAATTTTCGTTTACAGGGATTTAGTTTGTTAGATCAAATTGTGTTTATGATAAAGCGTAGAAGAGATTAATTGTAACACTAAAAGACAATAATAAAGAGATAAATATTTGTTGGGGTTTCCGAATAAGAATTAAAGACAATAATTAAGCTAACGCAAATAAATAAGCTAATAGAATGGGGATGAGAGCTATAACTTAGGTCTACTAGTATGCACCCATCCTTCTAAATCAATATTCTAATTATAAGGGTGATTTAAGCTTTATGGAAGTATAAATAGTTGGATTATATATTTCTCCTAACAACCATCAAGGTGAACTTAGGTGTAGGGGCGGATCTAGGGGTAGGTTGGGGTGGGCCCCCTTAATTAGAAAACTAGCCCTTCCCTACACAAAATTTATACATTACTTTTACTAAAACTAAATAATAGCCCTCACCAATTCAAAATTCTGGATCCACCCCTGCTTAGGAGGCAACCTAACAATTATCAGGGGACTTGGGTAAGGGGACCCTGAGCAATGATCGGTGGTGAAATAAAACCTTCACGACTAATTAGTTAGGCAAGCCCGTTAGGATCACTACCGCACACTAGATGATTATGTGGTGTTGTCAACAATTGAATTCTCCGTCAGGGAGATAATCCAACTACTAATGGGGTAACCCTATGCTTGTGCACTAGTAAGGACTACAAACATTAATTCAAAGCACATAAAGAAGATATGTCAATAAATAAGAAGCGGAATCAATTATCTTACACTTTTCCAAATAACATAAAATAAATAAATAGACTTCAAATATTATACATATGCAAACCCAAGTTATAGGAAAATTAGTTCATACTAGAAGAAATAAAACTAAAGATAAAATATATATTGTCAACTTGCTTCTCTAGATGATAAAACTTGATAATCAAGACTAATAATTAAGAAAGGACGACGCCAAAAACTTGGTGGTGGAAAAGGTGTGATAAAATAATGATAATGAAGATAAATAAAAGAACACCACCCACTAATTCTACGAGAAACTTACTGTAAGTGCACAGGTTGTTTGCAAATAGTTAATAAGTATTTCTTAAGGATTTATCGGTTAGCTCAGACTCGTGTTTAGATAAGAAAGGGTAGTAGAGATTAATTTTTTAGACTAAAAGACAGAATTAAAGAAATAATATTTATTTCGTTTTCAGATAAGGAATTAAATATAATAATTAAACTAATGCAAATAAACAAACTAAGAGAATGGAGATGAGAATATACCTTAGGTCGTCTAGTATGCACCTGTCCTTCTAAATCATATTATAATTAATAAGGGTGATTTAAGCAAGTATAAATAGTCGTATTCTATAATCTTCCTAACTCCCATCAGGGTAAACTTAGGAAGCAACCTCAGCACTACCAGTGGACTTAGGTAAGGGGACCATGCGCAATGATCGGTGGTTAAATTGAACTTTAATGACTATCTAGTTAGGCAAGCCTGTCAAGATCACTACCGCACACGCGACTATGTGGTGTTGTCTATAATTGAGTCCCTTGTTAGGGTGACAATCCAACTACAAAGGATAATCCTAAGATTGGTCAGATCTGGGGTTGGAATAGGTCAAACCACATAATACAGATATGTAAATAAGAATCTCAATAAATTAACTGTCACTTTCCCAAATAACATACAATATAGAAATAGAATTCAAGGATTATACATAGTGCAAAACCAAGCTATGGGAAAATAAGTTCATAGCTAAAGAAATAAAACTAAAGAATAAAGAAATTACAAACATAGTTAAGATATATATATTACAGTTTACCCTAATAGTAGAGTGGAAGTAGGGAGAAGAAGATTTTGTGACTACCCAGCTTCTTATCCTCCTCTACAGGTCAACTTGTTATTGGATGATATCTAAGTGTAATATTGATTAAGGACTGAGAAAGGACTGGCAAGGATAGGAAAGGACATGTTTAAAAAGGTATGTAGTCATATATATATACATATATATATATATATATATATATATATATATATATGTGTGTGTGTGTGTGTGTGTGTGTATATGTGTGTGTGTGTATGTTATGTCAAAATCTAGGTCATGGGCCAAGTCTTGAAGTCTTAACCCTAAAAAAACTCATTTTCCTTAATAATAGGACTGGTTGACCTTTGAAATTTGTAAAAATCATAACTCCTTCGTTGCAGCTTCGAATCTAGTGATCTTTATACCAAAACGACCAAAATTCAAAGTCATTTTCAAATATAAAAGGGATCCTTAAAATTCCTTGTCTATTTTGTGAAGCATCAAGAATAGTGTCAACAACTTTTGGTAGCTTTTGCACTTTCGTAAAAACAGTTTCTTTCCTTTTAACTCTTGATTTCACCTTGGATATTCTTTCCTTAACTCTTTAACATTTATTATGCTTCTAATATCATCATTATACCTAATAGTTTCACATTTAACACACAAATTACACAAAAAAACGCTCTAAAAGTAATAATACTCCAAATCAAAGCAAGAATTAAGAAACTAACAATTAATAGATAAAAATACCTCAACTAAGAACATAACACCAGGAAAATAATGTCTTTAAAAATAGATTATTTCATCACAAATATGTAAAAATCAAATATCTTTCAAGCCTCTTGAAGAAAAATATGAAGGTTGGGTTATCACCCAAAATATAGAAAAACAAAGATTACTCATTATCCTTTTCCAATGATCTTACGTTATTGGCGAAGGGTGGTCTTCCTTCAGTTAAGATTCTCATGGATAGCTGAAAGAATTTTTAAATTTCTTGGGTCTTCACCTTAATGTCTTCAAGTTAAATATTTATTATGCGATTATTAAGAGTGATATCGTCAAAGATATATTGGATACTAAGTAGCTTGAGAAAGGTTGATATCTCCTCTTTTGTTCTATTTATATTCCTTTAGGAGACATCAAAGTTGGTGATTATTTGACTAATTCAATAGACTTTTAGCAATAATATGTCATATTTCATTTTCTCTCCTTAGATTTTAGTATTTTTTATTTATTAAGCTTTTGCGCGTAATATGGTTTGTTTTAGTGAAAAGTTTGTAGGTTTCTAATACTATCAAGGAGAGTAATCAAGAATAGAAGTCTTAGATCTTGTAAAGAAGTCAAAAGCTAGAAGAAATATCCCGAGGAGTTGACAAATTTGAGTTAAAAATTTGGAAGTTTTATGGTAATTGTTGATTTCTAGCCACTTAAAGATGGATTCAGCATCTGAGTTATGAAGAAGATTCGTGTCTTATCGAGTTACGAAGAATTAGGAAGTTGAATGAGTCAATTCGGAGTCAAATTGAGAAAGTTACAGCCGTTTGCGTGAAGGGTGTAGAACAGTTACGGGATTTTAGGCTTGAAGAGTGGACTTGGGCCATTTAATATTTGATTATTATTTTAATTTAGCCCAATTTCGAATTTTATATTATATATAGGCTTTTAGACTTTATTTTTACACACAATTCATATTCTATAAAGTCAGAGCGTCAGAGAAAAAGACAGAAACAAGGAAGAAGGAAAAAGCCAAGGGCTGGATACTTCAACATCTCCAAATCAACAGCCATATCCAACATCATAATTAGATCTTTAATTTTATTCTCTTTCTGTTAAACATGAATTCCATTATTTTGATTTCTTTCATTTTAATTTCAATTATGAGCTAAATTTTTATTGTACTTGTGAATCGCAACATGGGTTGAACCCTTTCTTGAATAATTAATGTTTTTCCGATTTGGGATTGAATTAATTTAAACTGAGTTTTTATTTTACGTTGGCTTTTACTTTACGCTTATTTATTATTCTTAGAGTCATGAACTAGGAATAAGTTTCAGTTTGTAGGCTATTCCATATAGTGGCGTATGGATCACCTTGACGGGGGGTTTGAGTATAGAACTAAGTATTTGCCGATGGTATCCGCCAATGTCCTTGACAGACTTGACTAGCCATTAGCCAAAGCGGTAAGATTTAATCATCCGAAAGTGATTTTAATCACCCTGACGGGGTTTAGAAGACCGTATGAGAGATTTTAGGTCCACCCTGACGGGGGCTAAGATATTTTAGAATCCCGACTAGCGTATGAATAATAACTCAACCCTTAAAAGGAAACATTAATTAGAAAAGTTTGCGGTGAAACCCTAGCGTGACTCAAGTACTATCTCGCGTCTACCTCATTTACTTGCGTTATTTATATTTTAGTTTAATTACTTTAGTATTTTATTTACTTTCGCACTTTAGTTGATAATAAAAAACCCCAACAAACATCATATCTTTTATTTTTCCGTTATTTGCAATTATTCCACTAATCGATAACATTAGAGTCAACCAATCCATCCCTGCGAACGAACTTATTTATCATATATTACTTGGGACAACTGTACACTTGCAGTGCGTGGTTCCTCTTCTTTATTTGCATTATTTTATAACACACAAGGACCCATCAAAGGTGTTATATTGTTTTGTTATTTGGGTGTACCTCTCGAAGCCTCTATTTTATTTTCAAAAGACTATAAACCTCTCAGTGATTAGTTTGAAAAGTATGTTAGGTCGTGGAATGCCCCATCTCTCTTATGCGGGTCATCTTGAACTCATTAGATCAGTGCTTCAGTGGGTCATGTATTTTTTGTTGTCTATTTTTCCAATACATGTTTGTGTGTGAGATAAGGTGTATATTTGTATCACAAGCAAAATCAGAAAACTATAACTATTTCAAAAGACGTAGTGGTCTTTAAACTAAACATTATGGTGTTTGGAATACATCACTACTCATGAAGATGTTATGGAATATTATTGAAAAGAAATACTCACTTGGGATAAAATGGATTCATGGAAAGTATTTTTAAAATGAGAGCTTTTTGTTATTTTAAGTGACGAAAGTAGATTTACCCCTCTTGAAGAAACTTTGGGAGTTATAACATGAGACTGGAACTTTGATTGGGCATGAAGGAGGAAAAAAGATTTTGCATAGATGTTCTTATATTCCTAAGGATCACTCCACCACTAATGAGCCTCCAAGTGGTGAGTATTGGTCCATATATCATACACCTTATGATGTTTTTCACCACCGATATGTTGTTAAAACTTGGGCAAATATTGTATGGGATTCTTTTGTTGTGCCTAAACATATAATCATTGTATGGATGACAATACATGAGAGGCTTTGAACCATATATAGAATGGGCTACTTAGAGTTGGATCCATTTTTTGAAATCTGTGGAGAGAATTTTGAGTCAAATAAATATCTCTACTTTGAGTGTGCATTTGAAAAGAGTATTTGGAGTGATGTTAGAAGATGGTTAGGTATTGAGAAATAAATGAATATGATTTTGAGCGTCTTCAAATGGATAAAGAAACCTAATGTCCGAGAAAATTAGAGAATAAAAGCATGGTGAGTCTCTTTAGACACCACTATATATCATATTTGGAGAATAAGGAACAATCTTTCCATTAGAGGAGAAGAACCCTCAAAAGAAAGAGCAGTGAAGGAGATTAAACTTTGTACTTTTTATATTTTGTTCTCTTTGTACCTCATCATGCCTTCAAATATGAGAGGGGATTCTTATTTGTAACTCATTAAGTTTTAGACTTGTGAATTTCTAGATACTACCTTAAGATTTTGAGCATAGGTAGATAGTTGTGCACACTACACAGTTTTTTTTCCTATTTTAATAAAATCGTTTACCAAAAAAGCCCAACAATCTCTCACTTGCACAAGAAATTAATTTCTTGACGTATGCATACTCACACAGGGTATGAGGCTACTACATCTTCCAGTCTTAGGTGTACGCTAGCTCCTCAACAATCTCAAAAATGTCTAAAACTATGTTTCTAAAATTACTTACAACAAAACCGATTATTTCTCTATATGACACTCCCACTGATCGTGTCCCTACTTGTACCAGTGAGATAGATTTCCTTCAACTCTTTGGTTCTTTGGTGTCTTACTTTCTCTTAGATTCAGTTACTGAACTTAAGACATATCAGAACTAGTTGATCATGGGTAACTTGTGGGTAGTCTAAAGAAAGGTCAGTATTTATCTCATGTTTTCATATTTGACTACTTACTTTTCTTGTTGTCTATGATCTATGGACATAATGGAATTTGTTCACTATTTAAAAAGCATATAGAAACCTTTCTTGTTTATAATCCATTCCAATCTAAGATACATATTCATAGATCTCTCTCTTCAAGAGACTATGTAAGAACCCAAGTTATGGTTTAAACTATGCTTCGGACTCAAACTCTCATATGTTTTCCTCTTACCACTCATTGATGGAATTAATGAATGGACCTTGGTTAACTCATATAGGAGTTACACTTTTGACCCTTTCTTGGGAAAACTCCTACTATAATAAAACACTAATGTTTCATATATTGTTTTTAGTGGTGTTCCATGAATCACATTTGGTCAACTTCTTAGAGAGTTATTATGACCAATTGTTTCCTTGTAATATCTCCCACTATGACAATACACAATTTGATATTTTTAGGACATCCTAATTTACTAAAAGAAAATGGAGAAGGCGTTTCTCAAATGAGTATTCTTTTTCATTTCTCGTACGTGAGTCCAAGATGAATCATGAGAAATTGTCTTACATTACTTGTTTTGAATCATGTTATTTAAGAACTGACTTAATTGATTAACATGATCTTTCATGTCATTTATTACACTCATACACATCTCTTGCTTGTATTCCCTTTATATGTTCATTCCTAACCTTTATAGGAGTATACATGCTTTTCTTGATTTAAACTTTACTTAATGAATGACTTCAAGGTGATCATTATCTTAGACGAATTTTAAATTTTAATCTGAAAAATTTTAAAATCACTTTTCTCTTATTTCTAATGTGTCTCTAGTTTCTTTATTTGAGATCATTGAAATTCAATGTATCATCTTGAATAATGCCTATGATGATCTATTCATCTCACATTAATTTCTAAGATTCTTTTTAATATGTACCGATCTATAGGAAGTATTGGGGATATATCTTTTTATCTTTATCACTCACGTTTTGTACTAAAAAAAATTTAATTTTAAATTAATTTGTGATGTATCTTGTAACGAAGATACTATTTTTATTTTTAATTCTTATCATATATCGATTTAATTTTTTAAATTCCTTTTAAAAAAATTTAGTACCATATATCAATCCTATTTTTTTTTAGTCGAAAATAACCCTTATATTACCAAAACAAGAAATTACACGCTTAGCCAATACCCGAAGGTTCAAAGTCCAAATCCAACAACCTAGCTAATTGGGAAGGAGGAAAACAACTCCAAAGGCTAAACAAGTTCCCAACAAGAACTTGTTTTGCAACCCAATCTGCCACCCTATTTTTAGATCTCTTCACAAAAGAGATTTGAACATTATACATCAATTTCATCGCCCTAACATTCTTAACTAATACATTAGTAATACTATCAAGTTTACAAGAACAATTCACTTGATTTACAAAAGAAAGACAATCAGTTTCAATGACAATGCTACCCACAGGATAACGAGAAGCCATTCTGCAAGCTTGTACAATAGCTCTTCCTTCAGCCACAGCTACTGAAGAGGTTGTAATTTTATTTGCAACGCCCTCAACTAATTGACCTGTAGAATTACGTAACACACAAGCATAAGAGGCAAAATTAGTTTTAGGTTTTAAAGAGGCATCACAATTAATTTTAAACATTCCACTAGAGGGTGGGGACCATTTAATCATCTCCACTGAATCACCATGGACATTAACTTGCTCAATTGTTCCTAATATATTATGATTATTTGGAACAAAATCTTTATGGTTTAGGTCATATTTTGCCTCAGGTTTAGTAGCATTCGCTATAACTAACTCATCATAGGCTTTTATCATCCTTTTCATAAGATTAATAGGGTCAGGGACAATGCCTTTGAAAACATACTCATTCCTTCCCTTCCAGATAAACCAAGCTGTAAAACATGCTAGTTCACCCATATCAATTGATAAATCTGTTCTATCATTAGAGCATTTCCTTACAAAGGAAATCCATTTAATGAAGTTAGATGAAGGATCAACATTAGAGATAAAATTCAGTGGGCTTGCAAGCCATGCTGCCCTAGCCCAAGGGCATAAGAACAGTAGGTGCTCCACAGTTTCATCAACAAGCCCACAGATATCACATAAAGAGGATTGAGAGGATCTTCTTTTGAATCTATTCAAATTAGTTGCAAGGCCATTTTCACAGCACTTCCATAAAAAATTCTTAACTTTTGGTAAAATGTCAAGATCCCAAATAAATTTCCAATCAGCAGCTTCCATCTTAAAAGATGAATTACCTTTATCTTTATTTTTCTGCCCTTCTTCTATAAGGTGAGCCTTCCAAATCTTTTGATAGCACCCCTTCACTGTGACATCTCCTGATTTAGAGAAGCTCCAAATTGGTGTGTCATCACATTGAAAATGGGGAATATCCATCTCAGATATGGTTGCTACTACCCGAGGTTCAAATAATTCCTTTAATAAATCAACATTCCATCCCTTTTTATCAAGGTTAAACAAATCTGAGACTACTTCCACCTCACACAATATAGGTTTATCAATTTGGACCTCAATAGGTAACCACCTATCTGTCCAAACTTTAATTTTATTTCCATTACCTATAATCCATTGAATATCATTAAAGAAACATTTCCTCCCTTCAATAAGGCTTTTCCAGCCCCATGAACAGTTAGATGGTAAGGGTGCATTAATAAACTCAAGATCAGGAAAGTATTTCCCTTTTAACACCTTAAACACTAATGAATTCTCATTATTCATAAATTTCCAAGCGTTAGAAGCTAGCAAAGCAAGATTTTGCGTGTGAAAATCTTTAAATCCTAAACCTCCATCATCTTTGGAGGTCATTAAGGTTTGCCATTTAACCCAATGGCATCTTTTTTCACCTTTATTGTTCCAGTAGAAATCTGCCACCAGAGAAGTTAATCTAGAAGTAACTTTCTTTGGTATTAAGAATACTGACATTATAAAGTTTGGAATGGATCCAATAATTGCTTTTATGAGAACTTCCTTGCCACTCTTAGATAACATAAGTGTATCCCAACCATCCATTCTTTTAAGCACCATCTCAATTAACCATTCCATTGTTTTAACCTTTGAGAGTCCCCAAGAGGAAGGTATACCTAGGTATTTACCTAAGTCTTGCAATTGATTCATTCTCATGATTTTACAAATATCATTCTTAAGGTGGGATGGTGTGTTTTTACTGAACAAAACCCCACTCTTATTCAAATTTACCTTCTGACCAGAGGCAAAACAGTACCAATTAAGTGCTGTGATAAAAATCTCAACATTATATTCTGAAGCTTCAAGAAAAAATAAGCTGTCATCAGCAAACAACAAATGAGTGATCATAGGTGCCTTTTTAGCAATACAAATACCTTGAAGTAACCCAATATGAACATAATAATCAATAAGAGATGATAAAGCCTCAGTAACTAAACAAAAAAGGTATGGTGACAAGGGGTCTCCTTGTCTAATGCCCTTCTGAGGTTTATTTATACCATACAGTTTCCCATTAATTTTAATTTTATAGGTAACTGTTGAGATACAGTTATGAATCCACTGAACCCAAGTTTGGTGAAATCCCAACTGCCCTAGCAAATCAATTAGGAAATCCCATTCAATGTTTTCATAGGCCTTACTCATATCTGCTTTCACAGCTAGAAAACATTTTTTAGTTGTTCTTTTATTCTTAAGGAAATGGCTTACCTCCTGAGCAATCATAATATTTTCAAAAATTGACCTTCCAGGTATAAAGGCAGTTTGGGATTCAGAAATGACATCACCAATCCACTTTTGGAGCCTGTTAGATAAAATTTTTGAAATAATTTTATAGATGAAGTTAGCACAACTAATGGGTCTGAAAGAACTGACCAAATCCGGGTTTAAGCACTTTGGTATAAGAGCAATAATGGTTTCATTTAAATCAACAAGAGAGGCATTGTTATCCATAAAATCCTCAACTAGCCTAAAAAGATCAAGTTTGATAACTTCCCAAAATTTCTTAAAAAAGAAGCCACTATATCCATCAGGACCAGGAGATTTTTCACTTCCAAGTGCCCAAACTGCAATTTTAATCTCATCAAGGGTTACTTTTCGGATCAAATCAACATTAATATCATATGTAACAACCTTCTTAACCTTACTCAGGATAGGGTCATAGTATCTCTTTCCATTAGATAAAAAGATATCATTATAGTAAGATTTGATTTCATCTATCACTTCAGTTTTCTCATAAACCCATTCACCACTTCCTTTCTTTATTGAGGAAATGTGATTAATATTTCTTTTCATCTTAGTTAACGCGTGGTAATATTTAGTGTTTCTATCACCCAGCTTTAACCAAAAATTCCTAGACCTTACAGCCCAGTAGATTTCTTCTTTTTTCCAAGCCTCTTCCAATTTTTTATCAATCTTTTCCATCTCAGTTTTATTAAAATCCGAGTAAGGGGCATTAAATAGCTTCTCCATCTGTGCTAGATAAGTTGTTATGAGTACTCTATTATTGAGTACTCTCTTTCTAGCCCAGAGAGAAACATATTTATTAATATGTTTGATCTTACAACCAAATTTCAAAAGACCTGCGCAAGAGTCAAATAATTTAGTCTTCCATTTATCATAGATAATTTTACAAAATGAATCATCAGAGAGCCAATTCTTATCAATAATAAATCTATTATCCTTACTCGAAGGAGAGATACCAGGATTAAGAGCAATAGGAGAGTGATCTGAACCAGCTGGAGGAAGCACAGAACACCAAGAATATGGAAATTTAGCCATCCATTCGAAATTTACAAGTATTCTATCTAGTTTTTGCTTAATAAGTAGGTTGCCACTTCTCTTGTTAGACCAAGAGAAGTTACATCCTTTACTTATAAGCTCCACTAAATTATACTTATTAATATAATTATTGAATAGGTCCATGTTTACTCTATGAGAGTTTCCAATATCACCCCCTAATTTCTCAGAGGGATATCTAATTAAATTGAAATCTCCCATAATACATCTGCATAAAGAGGTATTAGGCAGTTCAGATAACTCTTGAATGAAATTAGGTTTATCCACATCCACAGGAGGACCATAAACAAACACAAGTTCACAAATTCCCAACTTATTGAATTCATAAGAGCACAAGACTATGTTCTTATTAATACTCAATATAATAAACTTATCCGGATTCTTAACAAACAGTGCTATACCTCCAGATAAACCTTCAGGGTCAATATGAGTAACAAGGCTCATATTCAGTTTTTTGCATAACTTATTAACAACATGAAATTTATTTTTGGTCTCAGATAGAAAAATTACCTCAAAATGATGAACCTTTGCAAGATCTGAAAGGCTCATTTCTGTCAAGGGAGTTCCAATCCCTTGACAGTTCCAAGCAAGGATCATTGGTTGAGGTGGGGTTGAAAAGGGTCAACCCCGCAAACCACTTCAGTGTCAATCCCTTCAGAGCTAACTTCAAGATCCCATTTGTCCTTAAACTCACTATTGTTCATCTGGTCTAAAACATTGGCCTCTGCCATCTCATCATCTTCCCCAAGGAAGGGGTTAATGAGAGTTGCAGGGACCTGAGAGACAAATTCATCCTCAGCTGGAAGCCCCAAGTCAACCCTAACCTGTTGAGTTCTGGTTTTGTTCTTCTCGAGTGAACCAAAACAAATGTTCTTATCAGAATTCTCTGTGATGGATGAGTTAATGACCACCTTTGGGCTGAAGCCTTTAGTTGGGCTAATATGAGGCCCAACCAGCTTGTCTACCTCTCCTGGACTTAAGGGTCTGATGGAGGAGGTAAATGAAACACCTTCCAGACATTTAGGGCCCAAATCAACTTTTTGGGGGAGGAGTAAAGATTGAACCACATTGGCTTGGCCCATCACAGCTGTACTTCCACTTTCCAATTCAGCTTTGTTTAATGAAAGCTGTTGAATATTCTTATTTTTCAATGGTTTTTTAATCCTCTTCTTAGATGAGTTGACCAATTTCTCAGCTTTAAAAACAAATTCTTTTGGCTTTTTCTCAGGGTCAGTGTATCTTATCCAGTTTCCCAACTTAGTACTTAACTTATCTGGGTTGTCACATTTTCCTTCATCATGAGAAACAATACCACAGACATAACAAAAGTCGAATAGCTTCTCATACTTAAACGAGATCCAAACAGAGTGTCCATTAGAGATTTTAAACATATAACCAGAGAGCAGAGGTTTATCAATAGAACAATTAATTCTTACTCTAACTGTAGAGCAGTCTTTATACTTATCCGGCTTTGGTAACTCCAGATCAACAACAAATCCCAACTTCGAAGCAATTTTAAGAACATTACCTTCTTTAAGGAAAAGAGGAGGAATACCCAAAATACGAACCCAATAGGAGGTCTCATTAAGCAAGTTAGGGTTAAGAATACACTCTTCATACCTCTGAATAAGAACGTGAAATCCAAAGATATGATAAGGTCGGTTATTCCAGACTGTATCGAGGTCTTTAGGGTTTTCGAAACTAACCACACACAGATTCGAACCTCTTTTATCAATAGAAATTCTACCTTTAATACCCCAGTGTTGGATTATAACTTTCTTAAGATAGTTTAAGTTGATGTTACCTGAAGCGACTATCCTAGTAAATAGCTTTGGATCTTCATATTCAGCATAAATAGCATCCCGATCTGGTGATAAAGTTATCTCATCATCTATCCCTTCTTTCCCATCATCTTTAAGATTCGCCATAAAGGCTAAGAGAGAGAAAGATACGGACTTCAGAAGATAAAAGAAAATGTAAATTCAACAAAGCACGAGACCGTGATTTTGATATATCTAAATCCAAGCAAGGAGATATATAAAAGATCAAACTTCATAAAAACTCGGAAAGGATGGAGGTAACGGAGAGAGAACGGAGTAGAAAAGGGGGAGATTAGAAAAGGAAAGGGAGGGTTACGCCGTACGCGGTGGTCGGGTTAAACGGAGAGGGTTTCATCTCGGGATGTAATCGTGAATTAATTAGTTATTCTGTAAAAATTTAAAAATGATTCTTTTTTTTTTTTTTACTTATATATCAATCCTATACTAATAATATAAGTATTAAGTAGGTATCATCTTTTTTTATTTTTTTTCTCCATTATAAGTAGGTATCAATCGCGTATATAGTTCTTCGGTAGAGATTGGTGGTATATGTAACCACTAACTGAATTCTTTAAATATGGCGATGGCCAGCGACTACCTTAACCATTAAAATGCTCCAATCTCATGTGGGCTACAAATATGTCATTTTATTTGTTGTCAATGTCTTGCTGATGAAATGGTAAGTGGCTAAGAATTTTAGTGGTTGGAGTGAATATAGATAAGATTTTTAGTTTAAGAGGACGAGAGAATTGAAGTAGAGTTCTCTATATTTATGCATACCACATACGATGAAAATTAATATATAATTTTGGTGAAACATAGTTAAGTAGTATAAATATTGAATTTAATATCTTATATTTTTCTCAAATATTATGCCATTACCCCTCATAAGATATACCTTTTCTATAGAATCATAATCTTACTTACAAATAATTTGTACCCAAATTCAATCTTTTTTTTTTTTTCCTTTTTTACCAATATAAACTACAAATAACAAGTCAAAATTAACTAATTCTTAATCGAGAAAATTAGTGTCACTGAAGATCATGCCCTTTCTCTTCAAGAGTCCTCTGTCTAGCATGCCGCACGGTCCGATCTGCCATCCCATTGAAACGTCGAGGTAAATATTTGAAGTGCATGTCTACATGCTCTTCTGCAATAATCTTAATCCTCTTCGTAAATGGTTTGACATGCCACCACCCTGCTGAAAGCGACGTAGTACCTTGAATTACGTCAAGGTTATCCAAGGAAATGATAGTCTTCTTTTCTTTCTCTTGTTGACACATCATAGCCGCTTCCAGGACCGCTGTCGCTTCTCCTTCAGTAGCTGATTCCACCAAAATGGATTTAGAGAAACTCATTATGTTCCCCGAGCGAGTATCCTATTTGATAATCACAGTTCCATTCCTTTCAGCCCTTGTTTTGATAGAAGCATTGCAGGTGATGATTGTTTGTGTGCCATTCAGTTCTGTTGTAGTCCAAGGATTAGTGACTGTGTTATTGTGTGTTCCTCTCAGTATACTCGGAATTGCATCTCTTTCATTGCCAACAATATCTTTCAAACTAGTATGTACTGTGTTTATCACGCTATTTGTGTCTAGATGTAAATTTTTGTGAATAGCTTTTATTTTCTAGTTTACATATGTTTCACATTGTCATCATGATGTATGTCATAATATATCGTTTATCCTAGTATTCTGTACTCGCTCCTTTATAGATATTTGTAATCCAGTCGCCCAAATTATTTTCTGTATCTTCGAGAATCGGATTTGGAGAGTTGATCCTACACAGACATGTTTACTAAAAGAGCATGTTAAAGTAACTGTGTTACCATTTCGACCCTTTCGCCGTACCAGTAACACCATTTATCAGTAGCACAATGTTTCAGCTTTAAGTTTTTCCTTGTAGGAAAAATATTCCTACAAGCTTTCCATATAAAAGATCTAACTTTGTTTGGCACATTAGCATTCCAAACCATGTTCCACAACGTTAGGTCTCTGAGTTGTTCTTGTGAAGAAGATTGTACCTTCAAGTTTTCAGCTCTAACGGATAGAGCGATGTACCCTGATTTGGTAGTGTATACTCTTGAATGCATGAGAGGCCATGTGAAAGTATCTTGTTCTTCCCTAGTTAAAATACGTATTCTTTTGATTTCACCCTGGACTGGCCCCGGGATTACTGAATCAATTGTTTCCCAATCCCACTCATCTTTATCACTTTTCATAAGTTGGTCAACTGTTTCCAGCGTCGTTGGTGTCGCCTAAGGTGTTATAAAATAATAGATAAATAAATGCAAATAAACACCTAGCCTGAGCACAGTTCTGCAAGTATTACAGATCGTATGCAAGTTTTAATGAATAAGTAA